>OY283146.1:51566682-52166682 GCA_958299785.1 Medicago lupulina | reverse complement strand
CATGCACCAATTGCAAACAAACACAAACAAATTTATATCAAACATTGATTGATTGTTGAAAAACCATGAAGCCTACATTCTCTACCCTTTCTTTCGTCCTCTTTGCATTAACCACCTACTTTTCATTATCTCTTACACAAGCTTCTGAACAAGTTTTTGACACAAATGGAAACCCCATGTTTCCTGGTGGCAAATTCTATATTATGCCAGCTCAGTTTGGAGCAACAGGTGGATTGAGGCTTGCTAAGACAGAAAACTCAAAATGTCCTCTTACTGTACTTCAAGATTATTCTGACGTTGTCAATGGTCTGCCTGTAAAGTTTATCAGGCTAGAAGCAGGGATTGATATAATCTCTACAAACATACCACTTGATATTCACAGGAGAAACAGATAATCACACACTATTGTGTCTTTCTGCAAGTCATGAACCGGTGAATTTTGAAGAAGCTGTGCAAAAGAAGACACGAAGAAATCCTACAGACGAGGAAGTCCAAGTCATTAAGAAGGATAATATGAGATACCATATCTCAATTCCAAAAGATCATAAGGATATCAATGGAAAGTGGGTGAACAAGACAAAGAAGAACATCAAAAGGAAAAGTGAAGGAGACAAGGCAAGACTAGTTGCAAATGGCTACAACAAAAAGGTGAGTCGTCCACCAGGATATCATAAAGCTCGTGAAGTGTTCCCTATTGAATGGAGTCCTCAAAGAAGAATATGCATACACCAAGCAAACATTAGGACACAAGGTGAAAAGAAAAGAAGGCTTGGCGGCTCGCAGGATAAAGGATAACAAATCAAGTTTAAGGGGGGGTGTTGGATAATAAACTTGATTTGGTCCATTGGACTAATCAAGTGTTAGGCCCAATTAGATAATAAATGGTGTAGCCCATAGAAAGTTCTAGAGTCATGTAGAATTAGGTTGGTAGAAATATCATTGAGAGAAGTGTGTAGAACTTTCATGTATGTAGTTGAGAGAAGTGTGTAGAACACTCTCTTGAAGTGTGTAGAAAGTTATCCTAGGATATGTCTAGAACTCTCCCTAGAAAGTATCTAGAACTCTCTCTTAAAGCCTATAAAAAGGAGAGAGTTTGTCATTTGTAAAAAAAGCAAGAAGACTAGAATCAAAGTATCCTCTCAAATAATAAAATTGTTCTTCTCTCAAATATTCTCTCCTCCTAAATTCCTCACAAAGTTGTCACTATAACCTTCTCCATTTCCAACAAAGTGGCATCAGAGCTTAGGTTCTGAGAAAAATTGTTCCATAGTTATGGCGGTCAATGGAGCGGCATCCTTTCAAGTTCCACTTCTCAAAGGGAGTACCTATGATAATTGGTGCATCAAAGTGATGGCTCTTCTTGGTGCACATGATGTTTGGGAGGTTGTTGAAAAAGGCTATAAGGAATCACAAGATGAGGATTCCTTAACTAAAGCACAAAGAGACACTTTGAAGGATTCAAGAAAGAGAGACAAAAAGGCTCTCTTCCTCATCTACCAAGCATTGGATGAAGATGAGTTCGAGAAAATCTCAAATGCAACATCCGCTAAGGAGGCATGGGAGAAGCTTCAAACCTCTTGCCAAGGAGAAGAAAAAGTAAAGAAGGTACGTCTACAAACTTTAAGAGGCGAGTTTGAATCCTTGCATATGAAAGAGTCAGAGTCTATTTCAGAATATTTTTCTAGAGTTATTGCTGTTTCAAATCAATTAAAAAGAAACAGTGAAAAGTTAGAAGATGTGAGAATTATGGAGAAGATACTGCGATCATTAGATCCCAAATTCGAGCATATTATTGTGACAATTGAGGAAACCAAAGATTTAGAGACCATGACAATAGAGCAACTTCAAGGATCTTTGCAAGCTTATGAGGAGAAGCACAAGAAGAAGAAAGAGATCACCGAGAATCTCTTCAAGATGCAGTTAAAAGAGAAAGAAGAAAGTCAAAGAAATGAGATAAGCCAACAAAGTCAAGGTAGAGGCCGAGGACGAGGTCGCGGTCGAGGACAATTTGGACGTGGCTACGGTGCGCGTGGTTCAAATTTTACCGAAAGCAATTACGAGAAAGGAGAGACCTCAACAAGAGGACGTGGGAGAGGATACCCAAACACAAGGTATGACAAATCTCAGACTCAGTGCTACAATTGTCAGAAGTTTGGACACTACGCTTCAGAGTGTAGATTCTCCAAGAATCGAGTAGAGGAGAAGACCAACTATGTGGAAGAAAAAGACGAGAAATTTGAAACAGTGCTGCTAGCACGTGGAAGTAACAAAGGCATCCATGAAAATACATGGTACCTTGACACTGGAGCAAGCAATCATATGTGTGGAAAAAGGAGCATGTTCGTGGAGCTTGATGAATCGGTGCATGGAAATGTCTCATTTGGCGATGATTCCAAGATTCCAGTGAAAGGCAAAGGTAATATCTTAATTCGCTTGAAAGATGGAAGACATCAATTTATTTCAAATGTCTACTATGTCCCTAATATGAAGAACAATATTTTGAGTTTGGGGCAACTGTTAGAAAAGGGTTATGATATTCATATGAAAAATTCAAGTCTCTCCATCAAAGATGGAAAAAATAATCTCATCACCAAGGTGCCAATGTCAAGAAATAGGATGTTTTTGTTGAACATCCAAAATGATGTTGCAAAGTGTCTCAAAGCTTGCTACAATGATGCTTCATGGATTTGGCATCTTCGATTGGGGCACTTAAATTTTGGAAGCTTAAGCTTGATGGCAAAACAAAATATGGTGAGAGGTCTTCCATCTATCAACCATCCAGACCAATTATGTGAAGGATGTTTACTTGGGAACCAATTCCGGATGAGTTTCCCAAAGGAGTCAAACTCAAGAGCCAAGAAGCCGCTCGAGCTTATACATGCTGACGTCTGTGGACCAATCAAGCCATGCTCATTAGGTAAAAACAATTATTTCCTCCTCTTCATTGATGATTTTTCAAGAAAAACATGGGTCTATTTCTTGAAGTAGAAATCAGAAGTCTTTACCACCTTCAAGAAGTTTAAGGCTGTTGTGGAGAAAGAAAGTGGTCGACATATAAAAGCTATGCGGACTGACCGAGGAGGAGAATTCACTTCTAAAGAGTTTCAAGAGTTTTGTGAAGAGAATGGAATCAGGCGTCCATTGACAGTTCCAAGATCCCCCCAACAAAATGGTGTGGCGGAAAGGAAGAATCGAACAATACTTGACATGGCTCGAAGCATGCTCAAAAGTAAGAAACTGCCAAAAGAATTTTGGGCTGAAGCTGTGGCGTGTGCAGTCTATCTATCTAATCGATCTCCGACAAGGAGCGTGTGGGGAAAGACACCACAAGAAGCATGGAGTGGAAGAAGGCCAGGTATCTCACACTTGAGGGTCTTCGGAAGTGTGGCCCACGTTCACATTCCAGATGAGAAAAGAGCAAAGCTTGATGATAAGAGTGGGAAGTTTATCTTTGTTGGTTATGATCAAAGCTCAAAGGGCTACAAGTTATACAACCCTGAAAACAACAAGATTGTAATTAGCCGAGATGTGGTCTTTGATGAAGAAGGAGAATGGGACTTTGGACCAAAGAAACAAGAATACAATTTCTTCCCCGAATTTGAAGAAGAAACGTCTAGAGAAGTTCAACAAGTGCCCCACTCACCCACATCACCCACTTCTGAAGACACTAGTAGTGAAAGGGTTACAATGCGTACACGAAGTCTTCAAGATCTCTATGACAACACAGAAGCTCTATCACCACGAAGGCTTGAAGGTCTTTACGAGGAAACAGGAGAAACAGATAATCACACACTATTGTGTCTTTCTGCAAGTCATGAACCGGTGAATTTTGAAGAAGCTGTGCAAAAGAAGACACGAAGAAATCCTACAGACGAGGAAGTCCAAGTCATTAAGAAGGATAATATGAGATACCATATCTCAATTCCAAAAGATCATAAGGATATCAATGGAAAGTGGGTGAACAAGACAAAGAAGAACATCAAAAGGAAAAGTGAAGGAGACAAGGCAAGACTAGTTGCAAATGGCTACAACAAAAAGGTGAGTCGTCCACCAGGATATCATAAAGCTCGTGAAGTGTTCCCTGTTGAATGGAGTCCTCAAAGAAGAATATGCATACACCAAGCAAACATTAGGACACAAGGTGAAAAGAAAAGAAGGCTTGGCGGCTCGCAGGATAAAGGATAACAAATCAAGTTTAAGGGGGGGTGTTGGATAATAAACTTGATTTGGTCCATTGGACTAATCAAGTGTTAGGCCCAATTAGATAATAAATGGTGTAGTCCATAGAAAGTTCTAGAGTCATGTAGAATTAGGTTGGTAGAAATATCATTGAGAGAAGTGTGTAGAACTTTCATGTATGTAGTTGAGAGAAGTGTGTAGAACACTCTCTTGAAGTGTGTAGAAAGTTATCCTAGGATATGTCTAGAACTCTCCCTAGAAAGTATCTAGAACTCTCCCTTAAAGCCTATAAAAAGGAGAGAGTTTGTCATTTGAAAAAAAAGCAAGAAGACTAGAATCAAAGTATCCTCTCAAATAATAAAATTGTTCTTCTCTCAAATATTCTCTCCTCCTAAATTCCTCACAAAGTTGTCACTATAACCTTCTCCATTTCCAACAATTGGGAGGCGTAATGACCTGACTGGAAGGCGTTTGGTCCTGGCTGAAAATGATCCCTTTGAAGTTGTATTTGTTGATGCCACTGGAAATGGAAGTTCCGTAGTTTGAATTCATGTAATAATTACTCCATAAAGGTTGTGCATGTTATTAGCCACCTATAAAGAGTGTACTATTGGGAATAAACATGTCTTCAGTCCCTCAAAAATAAATAAAATTTGGTTCTGTTTATTTTAACATAATTTCTTAAATTTTCATCACATCAAAATGTTTTGTAAAGCTTAATCAGACCATAATGTGAAATGATTCCTTTTGTTTTTGGTAATATCACAACAAAAAAATTTTAGAACTACATACATATTGTTAAGCATGTCGATAAATAGTGTGTCAATGCGTAGACATTTTTTATTTGGGCTTTTGTTCAAGTATTTCTCATAGTAAGATTTCAAATGCGCACACAATTAATATGCATAAACAAAAAATATCAATAAGTGAATTCCTAAACTATATATAGCTGATCAGAAAATAAACAAAAATGCAAGATTTGAAGATGCAATTGTGAAAAATAAACACAACATGAAAACAAAACATGAGAACAAAAATGGATTATTATACCTTAAATCTTTGATTCAACACTATTCTTATATGTTCTTTGGTTTCTCACTTAAATATTTCCAATCATTAACTCCACTTGTTAAAAGTCACTCCATTATTTGCTAAAAGACCCGGCTGCTATATTAAAAAGTGAACAATTTACAACAAGAGTAAACCAACCATTTTCTTAAAAGTCTCTTCATTACTCAACTTTACTAAACCATAAACATTTTATAGACATTTCCTATAGACGTATTTTCTAGACATTTTTCAAATTCTAATATTTTCATATTAAGAATACTTCAATTTCTAGGATTGTTATTTAACGCAAGGATGAAGTGGTCATTGATGCCTACAGTGGCGGAGCTAGACAAAAAAGTTTGGGGTGGCCGCCATCAAAATAAACTAAATATATAAATGATATTGCATATAATATTTAAGTTGTAATAAACCAAAAACCGATCATTCAAAATTTAAACTATATAATACATAAAGTCAGTCATTAAATACTTAAAGTGAGATTTTACGCTAATTAAAGTCGATCATCGACTTTTTTGTTGCAAAGAAACAAATTTATCAATTTCAACCAGATTCATTTTCAATTTAACAATGTATAATGAACAATAATGGTTGAAATTGGCAAAGGAAGCAAAGTTAAGTAATAATTGGACAAAAAAAGTGGACTTATTATAAATTATGTACCATATGTATATATTTCATTGTTTATTTCTCTAGATTATCATTTATTAAATTAACATCAATTCTTTTAAACCAAATAAATGATAGGTAAAGACAATGTGTAAAATTAAAAATTATGTCATCAAGACTCAAGTGATTTTGCATATATAAAAAAATATAGGGTATAATATTTTTTTTAAAATGGGGTGCCAAAGCTCCCCCTTGCCACTGTCAAGAACATTATCATTGTCATTTATGGGATTGTTATGATTCATATTTTTATTAGATTGTTCAAGAGTATCTTCTTCTACGACCTATCCATCATTCTTCAAGGACTCTCTTACATACATATTGTTAAGCATGTCGATAACTTTTGCATCTATAACTGAAAAAGTGTCTGACACCGACACACAAGTGAAAAATAGTAAATAAATAAAAAATTTAGTTACATCATTTAATAATTTCTTTTTCATTTATGTGCATATGCTCAAACATTTTTAATGTGATATTGTGCTCATGTAAGATTTCCTCCATATCTAATATCCACTACTTGTTGGTATTATGTCTTAAAAATACCTGCAAGATATCAATTGCCAAAATTTACAACGATATAAAGTTCCAAACAAATAAGGCACACACTATAAGAGATCTTTCTAGTTGGAGTGGTGTTTGGACTAAGGGGGGAGACATTTAGGCACTAAGCTAAACCTAATAAGTCAAGAGATTCAATAATAAAAAAATTGGAGTCAAGATTGTAATATCCCGCTCGTCATTTTGGAAACATATCAGTCGAAGGTGTGCCAGAGAAAAATGTTCATGAAATTCACTACGATGAGAAATGCATTATGAGACAATATCAGTTAAGCACGGGTCGAATCATCAGTGTCGGGATAAACGCATTTAAGGTAGAGGGCATTTAAGTACTTTTGCGCAATGGAGTATACAAGTGATTTTTGGGCCAAACCTTCATAATTTCTTCTTCCTTCTCTCTCTAGGTTTGAGAGAAAGAATTCTCTCCTCCTTCTCTCTAGAGGCCGCCCCCTTTCCCTCAATCTTCTTCCATCAAAGCTTCCAAATGCAACAACATTGGTGAATCAAGCATGAATTATGGTGTCTTAGCAAGCAAGAGAACAACTAGAATGGTATGGCATTGGAATCTTAGAACATGGAGAGCAAGAGATTCAAAGGGTTTAGGGTTTGAGTTGGAATCAAGAGCTAAAGTGTGTGTTGCTGCTGATGTTGCTGAGGTGAGTTCTTAGATAGATTACCTAGCTTTGATTGTGTGAATCTTATGCAAGAAAACATGATTATGATTAAGATTATGAATTAGGTTTTAATGCCCCTTTTGCTTAAATCTGTTGGATTGTGTTAATTGTTGCCATGAATAAAAGCTATGACGTTTTCTATGTTTTCTGGATGTAATGCATGTATTAGAGGCTTGATTTCTGGTGTTTCTGCTCAAAAACACGATTTCTGCAGGTCTGTCACTGATGAACTTCGCTTAAGCGAACAAAGTGTCGAACCAAATTAATTTTTCGCTCAGAGGTTCGCTTAAGCGAACTCGTAAGCGAACTGTTCGCTTAGAGGTTTGCTTAAGCAAACAGCACCTGGACAACATGTCTCGAAAACCTTTTTGTGGTGCAGCAGTGTCGTCCGAAGCTTTCCTGATAGTTCTTTAATACATAATAACTTTTAAAGAGCAGTAACCTACAACATCAATCCATTATTAAGAACATTACATCTTGTGATTCTTTAATAAGAAGCATGGATAATAAACACAATGCAAGGGCGAATAGTTTATGAGAGCTATGTATGAATTATGTCGGGTAAGAAACAAGTCTAAGACGGAGAAAACCATAGAGCCTCGAAGTAGATCGTTGAGAACTAGTATGTTAAGCTATGAATGTTAAGATAAGTAAGTGGTGGCTCACCGCTAAACGAGTAGTTTACGGACTCGTGGTGGCCGTTTACATAAGTTAAGTTATGATTCCATGTATGATGCTACGCCTATAAAGCGTATTATGAATGATATGTATGTGACCTTATGTACGACTACGATAAGACTTTAAACAAGATGTAGGTGTCGTGTCTCTTGCTATCCACGTCAGGGGGGTACAAGAGGTTCACGCTAGGGGGACGGGACACGCTCCGCAAGTTAGGCCCGCACGACACTGAGGGAGTCCGTTGTACCCTAGCTAGGTTTCATCGGTCATGTATGGGAATATATTCCGGGGTTACTCCACTCGGGATTATTCCGTAAAATGAACCAAGATAACTATGTTTGTTCAACGCTAACATCTAACCTAATAAATGAATGAATATGACTACGTATGATACGATATGATCATGATTATGATATGATGTTAGATATGTGCAGCTTAGGCAATAGAGCAAGTTATGAATGTTATACCGATGACGATCTTAGATTCCCTTAATCGTTCGGTTTAGGACCGTTTCATGAATATGTTATGTTATGTCTTGATGCATTTAACGTATCTTGAGTTAGCGGTCCTAGGATCGCTTGACCGCCATGACACGTATGATGTAAGCAAGACCTATGACAAGTTAAGAAGAACCTTATGACGGCCCTAGCATGCACGATCGTCTAAGTATGCAAGTCCCCACACACGTATAATCAACCGTCAGGTTGTATTATAGACACGTGGTGACCATAGGCTTCCCCCGAGGTCACCTATAGCCTAGGATTAGGAGAACTCACTGAGACATTATGTTTCATCCCAATCCTTATTTGTTTCAGATCAGCAGGGCAGTTTAGCAAGCTTGTCGCCGAATGGATATTCAGCAAGGACTCGTTCGTACCCGCTGCAGGAAGTTCGCATGGATTCAAGAATGCTTTTCTATATTATTGGATTGTTGTATGGTAATTTTGATGTACGAACGTGAATTGTTGTATTTGATATTCATTCGAAGTAATTAAGTTGTAAATTTTAATGTATCCAGTACTAAAGATAATGCACATGCTAAACTTTTTAGATATGTTTAGTGTGGGCGTTACAAAGATATTCTCTTCCCATCCTTGTTATTATAAAGCTCAACAACCCCAACTACAAGAGAAATAGACAAATGGAAACAAAATAGGAAAAAAAATGAATCATTCCTTTTCTCTTTTGCATGTTACATGGCTTTTGTAACCAAGAATATGAAATAGGAATACTGGGATCAAGGCTCAAGATGCTTAAAAAACATCATCATAATAGGATAAGCCAAGTTGGTTGTTGGTGTTCCATCAAAAATCGAAGGTGAGAAAAAAACAAGAGTGGGGGGTTGAATTGTGCTAATTTTTTTAAACTTTTTCAAAGTGTTTTACAAGATAGAGTTTGAATCTGTTTAAAGTCTAAGTAGAGTTCAGAGTCTGAATGCAATTCAGAGTCAGGGTGCAGCGGATAAAATCAAACACAAAGATAAAGAGGGAAAAAGAAAAAGAAAACACAAAGCAATAATACTAGTTCCTCCTACAATCCAGGAGTAGTCCAGTCCTCTTGCACTTCCAAGGAATTTTTACTATAATCATAACTGATTACAAATGCTTAAGGATACAACTAAGAGACTTCCTATGCTCAAGCACATAAACAAGAGACTTCCAAATGCTCAATCACAACTGAAAGAGACTTCCAAAAGTTTACAAATAAAAGAGTGTTTTTACATTCGATATACAATCAGAGGTGTACGCAACTCCAAAACAAAACATACTCATAAGACTTAAAAAATTCTAAGATATGAACTTAGTAATAAATTCTTAAGTGTTCTATGCGCTTTTGAATTGCGCTTTTGAATTTGACAATAAGGGCGTAGTTAAAATTGCAGAGTCTTGTTTTTATTCTTCAAGTCTTTAGCTCCTTATATAGGCAAAAATTTAAGAGACGTTGGAAAGGTGTCAGCGCATGAAGAGTCATTGAGAAACGTCAAATCAAAGTCGTTGAATGTTGTCTGATATGGTTAATGTTGTTTGAAAAGACATTCGAAATTCGTTGCTGCAAATAGAATTATTTGTTTCATTCCTTTTGTCCTTAAATTTGTCTAAGCACGTGATTCAGAAGAAGACAAATTGTACTTACTGAAAGTTACCCTTCTTAGAAGAAGGCAAAGATGACTTGACTTTTGGGTCCTTTAGAGTCTGGATGCCACAGAGTCTGGGTGACTCCAAATCTGAGTGACTCAGAGCCTGATGATCTAGAGTCTGGTCTTCACTAGCTTCTAAGTGACTTCTTCTCTTTTGATTCAAAATATTGACTTCTGGTTGACCTTTATTCAGATCTTCTACCAAGTCTTTTAGTTTCTCTTGTGCTTCTAATGCTCTTATATATGTTCAGACCTTGTTAAATTTTAATCTATGGTCCTTCATACTTAACATATATTAGCATATCCAAATGTTCTTTAATACTTTGGTATCATCAAAACTTTTGAGGCATTGTATGAATCCAATTTTGTTTCAGCAAAAATTGTCTCAATAAAATTATGCTGATTATTTCTTTTAAATACTTATAAAATAATATCACAACGTTTCTTATAAATACAATACATAAAATAAAGAGTTTAATTGTGATAGATTGACAGTCCAAAATAATTTTACACACACGATCAATTAAAACATTTTAGATTGCCACGTCAATTAAATTATTGCTCTATTTTTAATTGACGTGGAAATTAAAATGTTTTGATTTGTCATGTGTGCAAAATTGTTTTGGATTGTCAACCCGCCACCATTAAACCATAAAATAAATTACTTTAAATACAATATAGCTTTAAATGTTTTTTTTGGGTTAAATATTGTAAAATGCTTTTAAATGAGGTATAAATCTTAAATTGTTCAAAATAAGACATCTAATATTCAACATAACACAAGTTGAGGTCAAATTATCCGAAACAATACACAAACTAAGTTCAAATTTTTCAAAATAATGTACAAATTATCCTAACATAATACAAAAGTTCCAATCATCTAAACCCAAGTAACAAATCATCCAATATAACACAAGCTATTTTTAAATTGTTTGTGGGGGATAATCTATGAAAATTGGTTACCTGGCAACCATATTGTTGGAGGTGCTTAGGAAGAGACTAGGATCTTAGGGAAATAAGTATATTAGTATGGCAATGAGGGTTGTGTTGGTTAATGATGTTCTAGGTACGATTTCCATTTTCTTTCTTTCTTTCTTCCACGAAGATGCCTACGAAGGAGTTGAAAGAAGTGGTTATAATTCAGAGATTGTTTCATTGGGGTGGGTTAAGCAAGATGGTTAGTTGGTGAAATACAATGGTCAAATTATGGATAAAGTGATTTCGAGGATGGAGAGGAATCGTGAATATCTTCTTTATAGTGGAAAAATATTTCTCAAATTAGAATGGATACTAATTGGTTCTCTAGTGTCATTAAAAATATATAGGGTCAAGAGCCATTTTGCTTGCATTTTCCTCGTATGTTTAGTATATAACAAAGGTTTGTGCCATTTCTTGGTAACTTGCGCTTGATAAAATCTCTACGAGAATTAATTTATTTAAAGCTGGGATTAACACCTACGGATTAGACAAACTTCTTGTTGTGTCACTTTCTGGACGGTCGATGGAGAATTCGTTTCACTTGTTTTTACATTGTAGATTACGTCCTATATTCGGTACAAAATGTGTCCATGATTGGTATTTTGTTCACATTTTAGCACCATATTTATTTATCTCCTTTCAAATTATAAGAAACAAATATTAGGAATTTGTAACTTAGAAGCATGAAATTCATGGTTCTTTGGTACCAAGTGTCCCATTGTTCATCTTATTTCGGAGCAAGTTAATGTTCATCTTATTTCGGAGCAAGTTAATGTTCATCTTAATCATAGCCATTTGATCGTTGTTGTGTGACATAGTAATGGACGTGCATTTGGTTTTATTTTAATTAACATTTTTCTTTTAATTTAAAATAGTGATATAGTAATCAAAATTCGGATATTTAGGCTTAGCCTTTTCTTATACTTGGGTTAGAGTATGTAACACCTGAACTCCACGTATTAATTTCTAATAATAATACAATAATTAATAATGCATGTAAGTGTGTCACACATTTTCATATCATTTACAAAAGTACTTTATTCTAAGTAAAAACGTCGCAGTGAAATAGTTCTCAAAACATCAAAGTAATTTTCACATCTTTAAATCCATAATAAAACTAAATTCAAAGGAATTCTAAAACGTAGATTGAAATAATGATAAATCTCCAATCTCTGGTGTCACAAATTAGAGCATCGACTTGATGAAGACTCCCAAAAACGACAAATAAACGAATAGGCTCCAAAGCCATATTTAGAGACTCATTGCTACTAAAATTCTTCTTCATGCAAATCTACACCACAAGAATGTAGGCGTCCAACCCGCAACTAGTGGGTGAGAATATATTTAGCATAAGAAAAACATAAACACATGTATAGATCCAAAATAAAATAACACATCATTTACACTTAGGAATGTATACATCACAGTCAAAATATATTCACAATTAAACAATATACCTTCATTTAATAGAATCATTAGGTTTCAATCAGATCTTATAATAACATATATAATCATCAACATTTAAGATTATCAAGTTGATACTTAGTAAAATATACACCATTCACATGTGTCCTTAACAAAAGCACATCATCTAATATCATATCTTAAAATAGTTACGTATCTTTTAAATCACACATTTTCATATAGACTTGCAGTTATGTATGCAATGTCACTAACTCAACTCTATATGCATGTGGTACCAAACCTATCACCATTGTCCAATATTTTAGACATCAGAGATGTTACTGATTTTGTCCACATCATCATCAAATACAACATCGTTAATTAGACTAGACTATGAATGCAAGAACGCTAAGCAATCACATCAACACTACACATCATTCAATGACTCGACAATACACATATTTAAATAGCATCATCGTCAAATATCACATCTTTATATAACACATATTCAAATATCACGTATTCATATATCACATCTTTATATAACACATCTTCAAATATCACATCTTTGTATAACACATCTTCAAATATCACATCTTTATATAACACATCTTCAAAAGGGAAATGCCAACATGTGCCCTTGGAGCATTTGTTAAGAAACTAAAAGTAGAAACTTTATCTTGGAAATTGTGTATTTGACTTATTGAAATATCAAAAATTAAATTTTTATGCATAAAATTTAACAATTGTTTCCTTTTTTGAATCATTAACTAGTGCCATAAGGGCACTTGTTAGCATAACCCTTTTTCAAATAAAAACTTTAAAAACACAACATAACCACAATAGAATCACAAATTTAGCACAACAAAATCGTGAATTCAGAGATAATAACATACTCAAGATCACATCAACAAATTAGAGCACAAATTTAACATGAATTCATTCAAAGATCATGAAAACAAGGAAGAAAAACCCAAACTCATCACTACTTATATGTTTATACAACCCTTATGTGAATAGAGACTACCCCTTAACTCAAAAATCACCAAAGCTAGCCTCTCATATGGATGAGTCTCTCTCCAATCTCCTATTCTAGTCTCCTTGAGTTCTTCCCTTCACAATCCTAACCCCCATCTTGCTTCTTTTCTCAATTTGCTCTTTGTGCGTTCTAACCTAATTCTCTTCACTCTATTTATATCCCCTTATTTGGCTTGGTTTTTCTCACATCGACTTAATGGACTTGGTTTCTATCATGTTTATTTTCCACTAATAAAACACTACTCAATTACTCACTTAAACCTCCTATTTAGTAATACACTTTTTTTTGAAGAGATCAAAATAAAATGTATTACTATCAGCTAGCTATCCTCCCAGCACAAGATGTACCAGAGAAAAGAGTCAAAAAATTACAACAATGTTTCAACAGTACGAAACAACAGTTAGCCAATGCCCACACATAAGAATAGATTTTGGCACCAATTATGAAACGTATAATGAAAAACTACAAATTTAGCTTTAAACCACGAAAAGGACATAAGCTTAGTATTCTCCAAAAGCTAAATGGGAGAATTTTCTTTGCCTCATAATAGCATATAATTTTTTTTCCTTCCAAATCACCCAAAAACTTGCAAGCCATATAAAAAACATGAAAAAGCGCCTTGATTTTGCATAACCTGAAGATGTACCAAATTGTAGAAAATGATCCACAATGGTAGAAGGATCTGCTGCATAAACTCCCAGCCAATTTCTAACAAGTTGCCAAATATGACCAAATAGTCCACATGTCAAGAATAAATGGTTCTCTGATTCCCGCAAGCCACAACCATTAACCCAAAATGAGACTCGTGAGAAATAATCCCTCTTCGGAATAGATTTACCTTAGTTGGTAATCTATTCTGAAACATTTAAAGGGACCTCCTTCCTCCATAAGAGATCTGTAAAGATATAATTCTAGGGAGGCGTCCTATCTGTGAGGATGCGATAAGCCCTTCTGACTATATATCTAGTAATTGGATCAGGGATCCATGTCCACACATCGTCAAAATCAACCTGCAACACAACAGTTAGCAAAAGTCCTACACTCTTCTACCATATCCTCATCCCACACCCATAAACTCCTTCTCCACTTCCAAGCCTCTCTGCCCTCGTCCCACCCCAAATTAAACATTTGTGCCACAGTTAGCAGTGTGTTCTTTGATAAATCAAACAAATGCATAAACCTATCTCGAAGTGGGACATCACTGACCCACCTATCTAACCAAAATAAGGTATTGGATTCGTTACCGACCTTAAGACGTAAATTGTCGGGAAACCAACTACCCACCGTTGAATCAACACCCTCACGAATTCGGGCTTTCTCCCTCCACCACGTCAACCCCTCCCGACCCCTTGCCTATAACCACCCCCAACTAGGCCATATCTAGGAGCCAAGAGTTTAAACCAAAGATCATCCCTATCCACCACCAACCTCTAACACCACTTACCCAACAACGCCATATTAAACTACCTAATTCTCCTTACCCTCAAACCACCAAGCTCCTTGTCCAAATAGATAGACCCTAATCAATCCAAGAAATTTTCCTATTATCCTTACATAAAAAAAACGAATTAAAATATATTCAATAGAAGAGATGAAATCTGAGGGAGATTTGAAGAAGGAAAGAGAATAGATAGGGAGCAAGGTCAGAACAAACTTGAGAAAAACAAGGCGGCCACAAAAGACAAATGTCTATTTTTCCAACTGGACAAGCAGGATTTAATATGATTAACAACAGGGTCCAAAAAATTCAACCGGCGAGAATCTCAACCAACAGGAAGACCCATATATACAATAGGCAAACTATTAACCTTACAATTCAAAATTGTCGCTGTTTAAAGCAAACAAGACCAGCTAACATTAACACCAACTAGCTCACTCTTGTGAAAATTGACCTTCAATCCAGACATAGCCGCAAAAAGATAAAGAACGGTATGCATAGCATTGACATTATCCCAACTGCTTTCCCCTAAAATTACAGCATCGTCTACAAATTGGAGGTGAGAAATATATAAATTCCGACCCCGCCCGACCTTGTAACCATAAAAAATGTTATTAGTAACCATTGACTCCATCATGACATAAAACCCTTCCGTCGCCAAAAGAAACAGGAAAGGAGAGAGGGGGTCCCCTTGACGCAACCCTGGAGCCAAAGGAAATTCCTCAATAGGACTTCCATCAACCATAACCGTTGTTGTAGCCATGGTGACACATTCTTTCATCCATTTCCTCCAAAGGTACGAAAACGACATTTTACTCATAACTTCATCCAAGTAATTCCAATACACATAGTCATATGCCTTCTCAAAGACAACCTTAAAAAGTAACAAATCTTTTTTCAATTTTTTGGCATCATCTACCACTTCATTGGCAACCAGGATACCGTCAAGAATTTGTCTTCCTTTCAGAAACGCATACTAAGTATTTGATATTACACTACCAATAACATTCGTCAATCTATTTGCTAATGATTGAAAACAGCCTCGCTGACATTGCTAACGCCTCCCTACCAATAGAGATATTATTAACATGCCACCGACTAGACATGGTGCCATGAAAATATTTGGAATTACCATCCCTTTCCCGCAACCAATTCACACGAGACTGCTGCCAACAAATACTAGAGTGTATCCGAGATAAAGAATGCAACTCCGCAGATAGACCATGTAATTCCACTACTCCTCCTCCCTCAAAGAAGAGATTTCCCCTTTTTCATCCAACATAGAAATACGGTCCTTAACATTTGAGATTTTACGTGGAATATTATGAGTATGGTTCTGATGTCACTCCCAGAGCGCCACTTTAATCATTTTTAATTTTTCCTTCATCACATAACCTCCCCACCCCTCCACTTGAAACAACCGCCACTTTGAACTAATAAAATTCTCACACCCCGAAACATCCGCACAACATTTTTATTTTACTTCACTGACAATTTTGAAAAGTAAGATTTCGTTATTATAATTGTAAATGATGGAAACTAATTTTTCTTTACAAAACAACTCATTTGACTATTAATTTAAATATGTAATATATCGGCATACTCAAATTTCATAGTAAAAACTTTTACTAGAGTGTACCGAAAAATTTGCCGATACTAGAGTGTACAGAAGAATTTGCCTTTAGAGTATGCAGTGAGTCTTACAAGTATGTGATATATAATATGTTTATTTCTCCCCTTCATACATAATATCATCTTTGTGGCAACGAAGTTCAATCTTTGCAAGGGTCATTATCTTTGACATCAACAATACAAAATAACAATATATTATTATAATTATAAACTTGGCATAACAATTCCATAAATAAATTTACACACAACTATCCTATTTTCAAATGTAGATACAAAACTTTTTTTATATAACACAACACTATCTAGCTTGACGATTAATTGCATAAAAAAAACTGATGATTGATATTTTTCCAAATTGCTTAAACCTTTAATTTACGGTAACCATTTGCTTGATCATAAAATCTTTAACTTTAGAAATAAGGTCACAAGTCTCAGGCAAATCAGGAAAGTAAAAAAAAGCATGAACCATGTTTGGATATTCTATTAGTTGCACTTCCTTCCCAGATTTTCTCAACCACTCATAATACCTCTTTTGCCAATCTACTAACGGGTCACACCCACCAACACACAACAAGGTACTCGGGTAATCCACATTCGAAATATCCATTGCATTAGGCCCACAAATATTAGACGCTTCATGGTCTCGGTTTGACCCGTCCGGCAAAAACATCTTCCAATACCAATCGGTTTTATCCATCGAACAAATGGGTACGTGTTTCAATCGAATCTCAGACTCGGTTCGTTCCTCTCCTCCGAAAAAAGGTTGGATCGAAACCAATCCAATAACCTTCAAAACCCGAAAAGTCTCTAAGGAAACCCGGGCAGCCACATGATGGGCCAAGTTTCCACCCGCACTATCACCCGCCAAAAAACATTTGCTGATGTCAGCATGTTTTCCTAAAACATCAATATTTTGATCGAGGAACTTAAGGATTTTCAAACCATCCTCGTATTGGGATGGAAAACGATGTTCGGGGGCAAGACCATAATTAACAGAGACAACAATGGCAGGAAAAGAACGAGAAAATAAGCGACAGAGTCTGTGGTATGGAATAGAAGATGGAGACATATATGCATAGCCACCACCATGAAAGAATATGATAACAGGGAGAGATGTTGTGGTGGCAGTGGTGGTGGAGGAAGGAATGAAGAGACGAAACCAAAGGTTGCATGTGGGATCCACAATGACGTCAGAAGAAGAAACGTCGTTGATGGATTTGGAATTAGGGTTTGGAGGCATTTTCCAGTCAATAAAGCTGAGGAGACGGCGGTTGATGGTACCATTGGAACGACCGGTGATATCGCTAATGGCGGAGAGGATGGAAGTAGAGAAGCGCACCTTCCATGGAAGGCGTGGTATGGTTTCTGAGGCCATGGTGGCTATGACTCTAATTAAAGTTGATAAGTGCAGTGGAGAAAAAGTGAAGATATGTGTGTTTGTGTTTGTACTTTGTTGAGTAGAAGAGAGATCATGCATGCGTGAAATATATTAAGGGAAAGAACATGAAGAGAGTAAACGAAGGTGCATGTGAACATAGTTGATAACTGTCTAACCCTTCAAAAATCATTGATAACCGAGTAGGACCTTGAATTGATTTAAATCTACCAATTTTTAGGTTCACCACTCGTTATGGTCCAATTATATATGGACGTGCCTATCCTTTTTAAGTATTGAAAGAAAGTTCATTAATGCTTTGAAATGAATCTAACTATTAAATTATTTACAGGTGTTTAAATGAGAAATATACGAGAGACTTTTTGAAAGAATAATAAAAGAGTTAGTGTAAAGTCGATTTCAATTAATCAATAATCTGGCGGTTGGTTGATTGGAATCATGTTTTAAGAGAAGCAAATCAAGTGGCATAGTTATTATTTTTTTGGTGGTCGAGGTTGGAAGTACTGTTTCTGACAACTGAGTTAAGCTTACGAGGACAAGTAACATCCTATTGATTAAATATGGGTTTTCTTTAGATGTTGATTTTAAAAAAATAAAAAATAATTGTTGCTAGTTTTGTTTCTTTTCCTTTGTTGGCCGACATGTTTTGTTTACCTTTGTTGTTTTTGTTTGCACTCAAATATTTAGACTTATATTATGTTGTTTACAATTATTAGGGTATAAATGTCATGTAAACACAATTTGGTTGATAGTTGCAAGCACAATAATATAGGATTAGGTTCGAACCAAAGACTACTTTAAAATGTGTGAAGCCAGTGAGTGGACTATTGACCAAAAGAGTCTAAAATTATCATTAAATAATTGCTAAATGAGCTCACCTGAAATCATTTAGCGATCATATAACCGTTGATTGCTAAAAAAATGATTGCTAAATGAGTTTATTATTATTGAGTTCCAAATCTAGCAATTATTTGATTGAAAAAACAAATGAGGTTACCACAATGCACCAACGCAATATCTGGCCTTTGAAAGATTTAATTTATTATTGTTTCAAAAAAAGATTTAGTTTATTATATAGTAAGAAAGTAGGAGGACAGAAAAGTTTGTTGTGCCATTACTATGGTTTTATTTTTGTGAACAAAAGGAAAACGTGTCATTCTTATTGTGTTTTGTTTTCTTAAGACTTTTCTTTATACACATATTTTGCATTTTGATCATGATGTTAGAAAATTGCTCAATAGGACATTTCAATTGTTCACATGTGACATTTCCCTAAAAAATCCTTAAAATGTCCATTTTGGAAGTTACGAACTAATCACATCTGGCTGTAACTCTGCCTCGCATAAGTTTCAACATTACAATCCGATCTGCTTTTACATATATGTACTTGCATGAGTACAATAATTGTATCTAGGGTTAGATTGTTTTCCAGATGCCTTGAGAATTATTTCATGAATGGTATTTATAGCCCTCGATGGGCTTGTTTTCGGCGTGACTTATGCCCCAAGCAAGTTAGACTTTAGGTCTTTTTGTATTATTTTGGACGCTTCCAGAAGCTGTCTAAGGCAACGCCTCTTGAGGGACACGCCTAGGCTTCAGAAGCCTTCCTGGATGGCGTTTGAGCCTCTATAGAGGGCTTTTAAGCCCTTAAGAATATTATGACGGTCCAATATATATGATTTGTACTACACATTATCGCATACACTATATACTATCCATTTTATCATCCATCAAAGTTCAATTTTTGTTTTCTTCCAAAAAAATAGTCTTAAATCATCATTAAATGATTGATAAATGATTTATACACTTATTTGATGTCAAACATATATTACATCTTTTGTACGGGATGATTCTCTTTTTTTCCTTTCAACATGAACCTTTTTTTCCAAGAGTTACAACCAAGTTTGAATCTTAACAACCAAACCAAGCAACAAACTGATTCCTCTATTTAAGTTGCATTTTGTTGATGTTTGTCGATTATAAGTTTGTTTTTTATTTTAATCTTTATTGTTATTGTTGAACATATCCTCTTGATCCAAATTCAAACAATGTCGAAGCTTCTCTTGATTTGAAACCAAACATTGTTGAGTCTTTCGTTGAAGTGAAACCAAATGATAATGAGGTTTATGTTGATTTGAAACCACATGTTGATTATAAAGAGAACTTCATTAAGCACAATGTTACTAAACTTGTTGATAATGAAGTTGATGCGACGAAATACTTTTTAAAAAATGTGAAATATAAAGTTAGAGATGATTTGAATATTTGGGCTCCTCCTCAAAGCATCAACGACCAAATTTACCTTGATTATTGACAAATTTGATCATGGTATTGGACGAAGACCACCGAAGTTAGTCTTCGGGTGTGAAATAGGTGGTATGTATGTACCATGAAACCAATAAGACAAAGGTTTAAGGAAATGTGAATGTTCTTTTAGGTTGTGTGGTATTTTGTTGAAATTGAATGAATGGTAAGTGAGTATTGGGAAACTCCGGTGTGATGGTTGGTCCCAAATAGTGCTGGAAAACTTGTTTCATATCCGAGTGAGATGGGGAACACGAAAGTGGTGTTGGAGTTCAAGCGATGGCCGATAAAACATGTTTACCAATTGGAAATTAAGAATTGTTGCAAGGACATCAAAAACATATATTACATCTTTTGAACCATTTATATTAATGATTCTCTTCTTGTTTTTTTTTTTTTTTTTTTTAACATAAACCTCTTTTTCTTTTCTTTTTTTCCAGGAGTTACGACCCGAATCATCTTTTGATCTTAACTCCCAAACTAATCGGAAAAATGATTCCTCTATTTTAATTGTATCTTGCAAATGTTTACAAATTATAAGTTTGTTTATTTTCTTTTAATATTCATAGCTATAGTTATGGCAATGGTGGTGGAGGAAGGAATGAAGAGATGAGACACAAGGTTGCATGTGGGATCCACAACGACGTCAGAGGAAGAGACATCGTTGATGGATTTAGAATTAGGGTTCAGAGTCATTTTCTAATCAATGAAGTTGAGGTGACGGTGGTTAATGATACCATTGGAACGACCGGTGATGTCACTAATGGTGGAGAGGATGGAAGTAGAGAAGCGCACCTTCCATTGAAGGCGTGGTTTGGTTTCTAAAGCCATGGTGGATGTGACTCTAATTAAAGTTGAGAAAAAGTGAGGATATGTGTGTATGTTTATGCTTTGTTAAGCAGAGGAGAGATCATGCATGCGTGTAATTATTTTATTTTATTTTTATGATAGACGAGGTTTGAATTATGTACCTTGCATGATTAAGGGAAAGAACATGAAGATAATAAACGAATGTGCATGTGAACACGTTGATAACCGTCCCTTCTAAAATCATTGATAACCGACTATAATATAACCTTGAAGGCTTGAATTGATTTAAATCTACCTACTTTAGGTTCACCACTCGTTATGGTCCAATGATATATGTACGTTCCTATCCTTTTTAAGTTTTGAAAGAGAATTCATTAATGCTTTGAATGAATCTAACAATCAAAATTATAGACATAATATTTTTTTGGGGTAAAATTATAAGCATAATATTAGTGAGTCGCTATTGTAAGTATTGCTCGTTTTTCAATTTAAATTATTTACAGGTGTTTATATGGGAGATATACAACGAGAGACATTTTGAAAGGGAAAAAAAAAGTGAGACGTATAAAAGTTGATTTCAATTAATCAACTATTGTTGTCAAAATCACGATTTAAATATCAAAAATTGGAATCTTGCGACTTTACTCATCTTCATAGATTGAAATACGTTACAGAATTCAATAACTAGACTCTTAGTAAAATCGCATCGAAATCACATAAAATAATCGTGAAATCCCTTCGAATCGTAGGTTTTTGAAGGAATATCAGAATTTTTTTATACGGGTTAGTTTTGAGTTTTGACTCAGTTTGCATAAAATCATTTTTGTATAAGTATTTTGTCAACTTGAAACTTTATGTCATTTATAATTATATGTAATTTATAACATATATTTAATATTATTTTTGTTTTCATAGAATCAAACGATTTTAATTGTGATTTTACAATTTTTAATTTTGCTATCCTATTTCGATTCTAACAATAATAGTCGAGTAAAATCCTTTAATTTCGATTTTATAATTTTCGATTCTGCTGTTCCTTTTGGATCCGAAGCAAAATCTCAATTGTAACAACCTTATAATCAAGAATAAGATAAGATATGGCAGTCATTTTGAAAAAGCTTGCACATATAAATATTTACCCCGACTCATTGATTGTTATCAAGTTGGTCAACAATCTCGCATTGGTTGATTGAAATCATGTTTTAAGAGAAGCAAATCAAGTGGCAGATCTATTAGTGAAACATGAGTTATTTTTAGATGTTGATGTAATAAAATAAAAAAAATTAATTTTGTTCCTAGTTGTGTTTCTTTTCCTTTGTTGGCCGACATGCTTTGTTTGCCTTTGTTGTTTATAATTAATTGTTTTTTTTAAGTTTGAACACCGAACCTTATATTTATATATTATGTATTGTTTTAATCAACCGAGTTAAATTTACGAGAATTAATTTCTCTTTAATATTAAACTTATATTTTGTTGTTTATAATTATTAATATAATAATGTCAAGTAAACACGGCTCAATTGACAATTGAAAAGACAATTATATACAAAACCGACATAAAAAATATTTGTCGGTGATGCATAAAAAATATGAGATAAATATTTTTCTTTGAAAAATAGAAAAGACATGAGAGAAATGTTTGTCATTGATACAGAAAAAAATACAAGACTAATATTTGTTCCTGATACATAAAAGAATGAAACAAATATTTTGCTTTAAAATATGTTTTAAAAAAACACAAGACAAAAATTTGTTAAGAAAAAAAGTTAAAAGAAGCACATCACATATATTCATCATTGATACAAGAATCACGAGACTAATATTTGTCATTGATACATCAAAAAGACAAGACTAATATTTGTTCATGATACATAAAAGGAATATGAAAGAAACACTTTTCTTTGAAAAAATATTTTTGAAAAGAAGCAGAACACAAAAATTTATCATTGGTACAAAAATCACGACACAAACGGTTCTCATTGATGAATAAAATAAACACGAGATAAATATTTATCATTGATACATAAAAAAAATATGAGCCAAGTATTTGTCACTGATAAATGTAAAAAAAAATAGAGGGGAAGTATTTTTCTAAGATACATAAAAAAATGAGACGCATATTTATCACTGAGAAATATGAAAAAGAAAAAAAGATTATGGGATAAATATTTGTCATTGAAGCATAAATTTTTTGATATGAGTATGTGTCATTGATAAATAAATAAAAAAAGGGCTAAACAAATATCAGTTAACCTCTATACGTATGAGTTACTTTCTATATGAATTAATTGATAAATTTTAAGAAAACACTAGACAAATATTAAAAACACACAGGAAAATATTTATAGCTCATACATAAAAAAGTACGGGGCAAGTATTTATCATAATTTTTTATGACGTTTTTATTAAAATAACATAAGACAAATATTTATTATTAATACATAAAAAAGTACGAGTCAAATATTTTTCACTGATTAAAAAAATCACTATTAAAATATTAGTCATTAATACATAAGAAAATATGGGAGAGATATTTTTCATCTGTAATTCTAGAAAAAAAATAGATAAATTTGTGATTGATACATAAAAAAAGGAAAAAAAAATCGTCGATAAATATAAAATAATAGTAGAAATATATTTTTCATTTTTATAATGAAAGTAAAAATTAAATTAAAAAGAGACGGAAGTACAAGATTGAGGAGCAAAGACATGATCTAGTAAACCACAAAAGTGAACCTAACAATTCAGTATAAAAGTGGTAATAATAGAGAACAACCCTAAACAACATCTACCACAGACAATCCACGAACCCACGTAGGGGTGCGAAATCGAATTTCAAAAAAACACAGTGTGAATTTTCTAAGCGTTCAAATAAGCATATGAGTTGTTTGACAACACATAAACAACCCAAGTCCCAACAACTCCCTTCAAAGTATCAGCAAACCATAAACGCCCTTTCGAGCCAAAACAACCAATTATGAACTGAATCCACATATTCACAGTGGTCTTAAAACTTCAGCCGAAGTCTAGATCGATGAATGAACAAACAATAAAAATCTATCACAGTCCACCAATGACGCATAAAGCAACCATGTAGGATAAAATCCTTTTGGTACGATGAACGACTACTAACGTCAACACGGAGCATCTACGCACCTAACCTTTGTGAGAAACATCAAGAAAAAACCAATAATGTTGAATGGAGATATGCATCCAACATAACAACGACAGAACTAAAGAACCTAGATCTTCAATAAAAAAAAAATCAGATTCAAGATTTTCAGACCAATTCACAGAGCCGGAACAAAGCCACCTCATCTTCACGAAACAAAACAAAAACAAACGTCAATAACATAAACGAAAACAAAAACAAAAACAAGATCAAAAAACTCACAGTCTGACATAATCCACCTCAAAAAACTAACTCATAACTGCGTCAACGCCAGAGCAATACAAGACAATGACGACGTTGAATGAAACCAGTGACCACAATAGAATCAACTCACACCAAGACTGTGAGAGGACAGTCGGGGCGGCGTTTTACTGACGATGATCTAAAACCCATAAATATATTTTTCTTTTATGCATAAAGACACGAGACATATATTTATTACTAATAAACATAAAAAAAATATAAGACATATTTGTCATCATTGCGACAAAAGAGATAAATAATTTTCATTGATAAATAAAAAAATTAAAATTAAAAAATAATGGTATATCACCCGTGCAATACACGGGTTAACACACTAGTATATTATATATTGTCTTAATCAATCAAGTTAAATTTACGAGAATTAATTTCTCTTTAATATTAAACTTATATTTTGTTGTTTATAATTATTAATATAATAATGTCAAGTAAACACAACTCAATTGACAATTGAAAAGACAATTATATACAAAACCGACATTTGAACCTCCAAACTTCTCACTTAATATTTAAAATATGTGAGGCGTGTGAGAGAAAAAAGGGGTCGACCACATTGCACCACGCATCCGTCCTTGAAAGATTGAGTTTATTATTAGGATGATATATGTAAGAAAGTTTGTTGTACCATTATTATGGAAACGTACGAAGACCGAAAAATTTGCTGTGCCATTATGTGCTCTTATTTTTGTTAACAAAAGGAAAACGTGTCATTATTATTGTGTTTTGTTTTCTTAGACTTTTCTTTATACAGTTTTTTTTTCTTTTGGATTTTGATGATGATGTTAGGAAATTGCTCAATAGGACTTTTCAATTGTTCACATGTAACATTTCTCTCAAAAATCTTAAAAAATGTCCATTTTAGAAGTTCCGAACTTATCACATTTAACTGTAACTTTCATTCGCTAGAATTCAGATGTTACGATCCGATCTGCTTTTACATATATTCATAGGCGGATTTGTTTAAGGGTAAATATGGATATAGCCACACCAGCCCATATATATATAATACTCCCTCCTTTCCTATATAAAACCATTCATTTGACAAAAAAAAAATCTCTAAATTTGAACATGCAAAAATGGAATATATATTATATATTAACAACAACAAAGTCATATTTCCAGCACAAGACGTGCAAAAAGAGAAGACTAGAGTTTACAAACAGAGTCCAAACCACAAAACAAAAATGACTATCCCATACCCAGAGTCCCAGACAAGCAAGCAAACACGCTAGCCAACTATGAACCCCTAATAAATAAACTGCATTAGCTGCCTTCATCCACCAATACAAGTGAATTTTGATTTTTTCCAACAATTGAGTAATACTATTTTCCTTGTTGCTAAAAATTATGTAATTACGTTCATTCCACAAAACCCAAAAACATACTATTGATGTTATTTGATCTCATTTTTAAATTTCAACAAATATAAGATATACTATTTTTTAAAAATTTAGTTGTGACGACTATTTTTAGTATAAGATTAGTAAATTTAGTGTTGGACCAATTTTTTTTAGCTTAAGTAATAATTTATGTTTGGTTCCACCCCTAAATATATATCAGGCATTAGGCTTGTACTACACATTAACCCCTACACCATACCATCTATTTTGATAATCCATCAAAGTTCAATTTTTTTTCTTTCAAAAAAGAGTCTCAGATCATCATTAAAGGATTGATAAATGATTTCTACACTCATTTAACGTCAAAGAACATATATTACATCTTTTGAACCATGTACATTGATGATTTTCTACTCTTTTTTTTTAACATGAACCTCTTTTGAACCATGTTTGGATCTTTACTTTTGAACCAATCAGCAAACTGATTCCTTTATTTTAATTGCATTTGGTTGATGTTTGTAAATTATAAGTTAGTTTTGTTTATTTTATTTTAATATTTATAGTTATGGTTGAACACCCTCTTGATTCATATTCAAACATTGTTGAAGCTTCCCCTGATTTGAAACCGAACATTGTTGAGTCTTTCGTCGATGTGAAATCAAATGATGTTGAGGTTTCCGTTGATTCGAAACCAAATATTGACTATAAAGAGAACATTATTAAGTACCTTGTTTCTAAACGTGTTTATAATGAAGTTGATACAAGGAAACACATTTTACATTTTGACAAATTTGAGATATAAAATTAGAGGTTAATTGGGCTCATCATCAAGCATCAACGATCAAATTTACCTTAATTATTGACAAATCCCTCTATGGTGGTCGACGAAGATCTTATAAGTTAATCATGGGGTGTGAAATGGGTGGTTTTTACCAAGGAACCAAGAAGAAATTGATTCAAGAAGACACATCATTAAGAAAATTTGTGTGGTTATTTTTTAAAATCAAATGAATGGTAAGTGAGTATTGTTAATGGAGTGCACAATCTTCTGATAGAGCCAAAGTTAGATGGTCCTCTTCTTTCTGATAGATTAAATGAGGAAGATAATGTTAATGACATAAGGATTATGGTTCAACAAACGAATATCCTTATTACTTTGAAAGATAAAAAAAAATACAATTAGCGGTGATAAAGCAAGTTTAATGTTTGTGGACATGATATGGGTCTTGCTAACCGGTGCCCTCAGAGTAATGGTTAAGAAAACTATGAATATAAACTTTGTCTTGAAAATATAAGTTTTGACTTTTGATTAAGTAATAATTACATCATTTTTTATAAAAATATTTTTTTTTGTTTAACCAATGCCCTAAGGGCACCGTTTTTTTTTTGAAGGAAGGAATTTAGCATTCTCCATATATACAACGATAATATGGGGTGTCAGGTGTAACAACCCGATTTTTAATATTAGTTTATTAATATTACTAGTGGATAATAATAATAAGGGTTAAATGGCTTTTACCCCCCCTGCCATTTGGGGGTCTTTTGGTTCACCCCTCTGTGAAAAAAAAACTTGGAGATTCCCCCCTGTAAAATAAAGATTCTTTGGTTTACCCCCCTAAGACCGTCTGACTGGATAAAAGACATGACGTGGCTTGCTGACTGTGTATTTATTTATTTTTTGATTTTTTTAAATTTCCACGTGGCACACATAATAATTATTTTTACAAAAAATAACACTAAAGATGTGAAATACCTAAACTACCCCTACTTCTGAAAAAAAAAAAGAAAATTTTCCAGAATTTTTTGCTGGAAATTATAAAAAAATTCGAAAAAAATAATATTATCTAATATTCTCTTCTTCTCCTGAATTTTATAAAAATTAGAAAAAATTCAGATTATATTTTCTAATATAATAAAAAACTCTGGAACTTATTTTTCAAAATAAAAAAAAACAAAATTGCAAAATATATTTCAAATATTAGAAAAATAAATTTAGAATTAAAATAAGTTCAATTTTTTTAAATAAAAAGTTTTGTTTACTTTTTCTAAAAAAATAAAAATTTCGTGAAATAAGATAAATTTCTATTTTTATAAAAAAAATAAATATTATGGTAAAATAAATATTTTTTTCCGAAATAAAACTTTTTTGTTTTTTATATTTTTCATTTTTTTTAAAATTATGCCACGTGGAAATTAAAAAAATCAAAAAATAAATAAAATAACATGTCAGCATGCCACGTCATCACTTATGTCCAGTCAGATGCTGACTATTGGGTGCGGGGGGTAAACCAAAGAATCTTTATATTACAAGGGGGAATCTACAAGTTTTTTTTTTGACAGGGGTGTGAACCAAAAGTGCACCAAATGGCAGGGGGGTAAAAGCCATTTAACCCTAATAATAATATGATTATTATAATTAATATTGGTTGTTAGATAGTATTAATTTAGAGAGAATAGATAAAGAGAAACTAGATGAGTTGATTAGTCAGTTATAGAGTTGGAGAAAATAATATTTAGGAAGAAAATATTGTTTTTTTTTTTTTTTAGAGAATAAGAAAGTAGAGCATGAACGGAGGTGGATTAGTAAAATTGAATAGAAAAGAGGTGTAGTTAGTGAGATGAGTAGTGTTTTAATGATTTAAGCAGAGGAGAGTGTGAATAGCAAGACGGTATAGTTACATAAATAATGGTAACAAATTCAAGAGGTGCGGATAGTAATCTGAAAAGATTAGTAACAAATCTAGAGAACTAATCTAAAAAGATTGGTAACAAACTCAATTAGAGCATATAAATAGAGAAGAGAATTAGAGAAGAAGGGTTACCGAGAAAGAGAGAAACAAATCCAGCAAAAGAAAAACTAGGGTTGTGGAAAGAAGAGGCAAGAGTCATAGCAAGAAGAACCTAGAGAGATATTTCACCATAGGAAATCATCAATTTCGCAAAACTAGAGGTATGGGGGGAGTCTCTATTGATATAAGGGTTGTGTGAACATATGGGTAGTGAAGGGTTTGTGTTTTTCTTTCATGTTTTCATGATCTTTTGATAAATTTATCTTATATTCGTGCTCTAAATTGTTATTATGATTTTGGGTATGTGATTATTTATAAATTCATAATGTTGATGTGATAAATTCGTGGTTCAATTGTTGTGATGTTGTGTGTTAGAATCTTTATACTAACATTTTAGAGTTTTTAGACATGCACCATTCCAAGATTCTTCTCCTCGAAAGATTTCCACCTCATCATAATCCTATTTGGTATTTGTTCCAAAAATTTCTCCTAAATTTTAATGCGAGCTTAATAATAATTATTATTATTATGAAAAACCGTTTTTAATATTCTTATTAAATAATTATTGTTTCGATTAAGATTTATATGTTACATTAAAAAATTGGTATGTTACAAACAAATAATTATTAATATAATTAGTGTTTCGATTAAGTTTCAAACGTTACATTATTACATTAAAAACTTGCTACGTTAAAATCAAATAATTAATAATATAATTAGTATTTTGATTAACATTTATACGTTACATTAAAAAATTTGTAGGTTACAAAATTATAATGGATATAATAAATAATAATTTGTAAGTTACTATTAGATTTCAATTGTTATATAATTAACTTTTTGTCGGTTACATAAAATAAAGTAACTTGAATAAATTATATTTTAAATTTTGTTCTGTTACACAATTGCAATAACATAAAAAATTAAAAATTTAATTGTAGTAATTAATTTTTGAGGTTGTATAATTAATTTTTATTCGTTACAAAAATATATTACTTAAAAACTTGCAAGATATTATTAAATTTAAAATGTTATCAAGTTAATTTTTTATATGTTGCATGAAATATAATACAATCATTTAATGCACATTTTATAAAATTAAAGACGTTGTTAATATTAATTTTAAAACGGTTAAATTAATAATTAATTGATATTACCGTTATGGTACTATTTTTCTATATAAATAGTAGCGCCTTGGGATACTAGTAAACAACAATCACAAATTATAGTTATTCTTCATCTGTCATCTGGTTCTCTGATATATATATTTTGGTTGTTTTTGTAATTTTTTCTATTGCAAAGAAAGATGTATATGAAACATGACTTCATCTATGATGTTTCGTCAAAAAAACAATTGTGGACATTGGTTGTCAGGGTTGTTCGTGTTTGGTTTGTTCAAGATTGCAAAAATAAAAAAACTACCATTTTTCTTGGAGTTGGTTCTAATGGATCGAAAAGTTCTTTTTCATATCGTTTTAGTTTTTTTTTTAAATATTTTTTTGTTTAAAGTATAGTGTTCTAATCTTTGTTATCTAAGGTGGTCAAATTGGTGTGTCTATACAAAAAACATTGATCTACAAGTTTAAGGAGCAGCTCCAAGAGGGAGTGGTATTCACTATTCTTTCATTTGACGTTGCTTACAACAGTGGTTCGTATAAAACATCACGCATCGAATACAAATTGAATTTCATAATCAACACAAAAGTCAAACTCTCTAAAACTGCAATATAACATTTTTATATAACATTAGGAAAAAGTATATTTTTTTAATATAACATTTTTGCACGATTCATTTATTGAATACATTTTTTTATTAAATTATAATATTATTGACAAATACTTTTTATTACAGTTTTCTTAGTACAAATACAAATTCTCTTGAATCGAGATTGATACAGTAACCAGATTCATCTCGCATACCTGTAAATGAGGAGTTTTTCAAACTTACTCCTGGGACCAGTATTGAGGAGTTGAAGAATGTTAATAAGGTTTTTTGTTTTATTAGCGATCGATCTTGATAAAGTTTGTATGTCTTTTAGTATAATGTTATTATGTATGGTGATGCAGGGCACCTCTTTTATTGTCTTGGGAAAAATCATTGAGATTATTGATGAGGATGGATGGTGGTACACCGCTTGCTCATGCAACAAAAAGGTATATGCCGATTCTAACATGTACTTTTGTGAAAAGTGTGATTGTCATGTTGTGCATGTCACATCTATGTATATGCTAACTTAAATTTGTTGATATTTTTAATTAGTGTAAAGCACTATCCTTAAGTTTATTACTAACACATCAAACCGTATGATGCAGGTTCAAAATCAAGATTCGAGTAGTTGATGACAGCGGAAGTGCACTTTTTATTTTATTTGATCGAGATATTTCTGGATTGCTTAATAAATCATGTTCTGACATTATTGAGTCCAACAACATTGTCATATGTATTTTTTCAACCGTTTTTACCATACAAAACTCTAATATTATATTTATTTTGGAAATGTATAATTGTACACAAACAATAATAACAAATGTATGATACTTTTATTCCTATGATATTTTGGCAGGGTGATCCATCTCATGATTTACCCAATGAGATTGCACAATTGGTTAGTACCGAGTTATTGTTTAAGGTTGACGTGAATGTTGAATTCAACTATAGGTATGAGAGTAGCTATCGTGTTATGAAGTTTAGCAACGATTCAAATTTTCTTTTAAAGTTTAAAAAGGTTGAGACACTCTAGGTATCCTTATTCTCTAATTGTTTGAAACAATATTTGAACACATTAGTTTCCTTAATGTAATATAAAATTGTAATTTTTATTGTTGTGTGCATGTTTAAACAAATAGGTTGATTTGGTTGGACTTGCAATTCATAGCTGGTATGCTTCGAAGACAGTTGGTCTCGAGAAAAACAATGTTGTCATGGTATTTAATAACTTTTTGAAGTTTATTTTATTTGATTTTTTGGAAGAAAAATAAATGGCGTTTGTGATTATAATATATACTTATTTTACTCTAAATTGACATATTCTTTTTATTATAGGACTTAATGGATAAGTTTTCTGAAACAAGTCCCACAACTCCATCATTTGTGAACCCGAAAGGTGTTATTGAATTGGATTGTGAATCATTTGCACATTCTAAGAAGAGAATGTTACCAACAAATGAAGATTGTGGAACAACTGACGCAATTGTTCCACCGGTTAAAAAGATTGTGAAAATTGAGAAATAGTGTCTTGAAGTGACTTTGTTTTGTTGCGTTCGAGTTGTTTGTCCATTATGTCAATGTTCTATGTCTGTTTTTAACGTACCAAAATAAAGTCCATGTCAGTAACAATGGAATTACTATTTTCAATTGAATAAATCAATATTATTATATGTATTGACCCTTAAATGAAAAAATACTTTAATTTTCAGATTATCAATTTACAATTTACTTGTGTTTTAAACTTACATAAATTCTAAAAATATATATAAAAATTAAAGGCTGTTTTTTATGTCAAATAATTTTCTTCTATGAAAATGAATTATATAACTTTAAAAACTAATTACTACATTTAAAATTATAATTAGTAGGTAATTGTAATTGTGTAACGAATCAAAATTCAAAATATAATTTATTCAAGTTATTTATTATAATTTTGTAACCTACCAAAATGTTAATGTACCGTATAAATGTTAATCGAAACACCTATTACATTAATAATTATCTGAATGTAACCGACTTAGTATTTTATGAAGAAAAAAAAATTTGAAATTAAAAAGGCTTTTGCATAATAATTATCATTTAGCATGAATTAAAATTTAGGAGAATTTTTTGGAATACATGTCAATCCATCTTATTATTTTAATTATTTGTCAATTAATTTTGAAGAGATATCGATTTGAATGTACTCTTTTTCTATCTTTTGGTGAATTTAAAAGGTCGTCTCTAACAATTCTGTTGGCAAAAGTTAAGTTGTTCGTAGGTAAGTACTTACAACTATCAACTTGATTATTTAATATCACTGAAACATACATATTTGTTCATTTACTTGAACCATCTTATTTGTTTCTTTAGTGATTTGAAAATGATGTTACAAAATTCTTTTTAATCAACTAAGATCAAATTCAACTGTTAAACTATGGAGACAAAAAGAACTAAAGAAAATGTATGCTTATTTTGATGGAAGTTTTTTTTCTTCTTCACAATCTTTTTAATAAATACATTTTCTAATAAATGGTAATATTTCTAACCTTTTTTATTACCTTTATTTTTAGATGTCTCATCTATCCGGCATTAGCATATTATAAGAGTTTTTTAACCTTACTCCTAGGATCACCATTACGAGTTTAAGGACATGCATGTAATTGAGTGGGTTGACATAGATCTCCTACCTTTTTCTTCCGCATGTTTGGTGGAGGTTTTAGTTTGTGGGTTTCAATTAGGAACTTTAAGAAGGAGGAAGTGTTTGCTGGGAAAAAGGGAAAACGATGAATTGGAAATCATAATTACAATAAAGTATAAAGAAATTAGGTTAGAGTGTTTTAATTTGAGACCCTTGAATCCTTGATCTCTAATTAAAAAAAAATGAAGGGGATTAAAGAAAATTGTTTTCTCGATTTTCTCTCACTAGAGATAATTTGCTTCCGAGAGAAACTCTCTCCAATCATAAATATAAAAAATAAATAATTACATTTTTATTTCTTAAATTAATACAAATATAACTTACTTTGACTCTATTTAATGTTATTTATCTTAATATACATTTCAATTCATGTAAGTTTTATTTTTAATATTTTTTTATTCTCATGAAACAAGTTCCAATAGATGATACTTTTCATAATTTTATATTATTTTTATCAAATCAAGAAAAATAATTGCATATTAGTTAATTTGAAGTTAGATATATTTTTTTATAATTGAAATCTGAGAGAGTATTGTGATTAAATAAAAAAAAGTAATAATTTTATTCATAGTGGTAGATAAAACATAGGTAATCATACCTGTTTAATATATTGAATGACTGAGAAATCAAAGTTAATCAACAATAAGAACCAGTCTATGGCAAGCTTATTCAATCATATTTTGGCTGAAGTAAGGCTTAGCTACAACCTTGATATGGCAAAGGGAAACTCTGATATGCATGATTACAAAGTAGCTAGGTTGTTTAGCATCCCCTTCATGACCAGAAGAGTCACTGTTAGTCAAGAAATTCAGTGGTGTCCTCCTCCCAGAAATGTGGTAAAGTTCAATTGTGATGGGTCAGCCATAGGGCTTAGCCTTGTGGTGCGGTAGGCATTGTGATTAGAGACTCCAACATTGCTTTTCTTGGAGCCATCTCCAGCAATATAGTGTTGGAGTAAGCCCTAATAGCCAATCTATAATAATTGGGTTTGGCTTTGTATCATGATATTGATATAAATATATATTGTGAATATATAAATAATAAGACATTTCTTTATTGATTTTGTTTTGTTTCAAAATAATAAAGATAGTGGTGTATTCCACCCTTTGACCTGAAACCACTATGTACCCTAGATGTTGTAGTTGAGTGCTTTGTCACCATTCAAACGTTGTCTGTAACAAAATGACTATAAAGTTGGTTGATGGGTACTCCACGAATCATGCTGAGGGACATGAGTGACCTAGATGGAATTTGCCCCTCCTACATAACAGGAGAAATGTCTACGAGCCCAATATTGAACTAGACAAGGATGACATACTATGCCTTGTGTTCAATATAGACATGAGGGCAAAAGGGTAATTATACACATGAACATTATCACGGAAAGGTTTCGTCAGATCACATGACATTCTCGTCACTTGGGTAGCAGTGATGTGTTGCTAGATACCACTCACTTTTTATAATATTAAATAAGTGATTTAATATTATTGCCAACGTTACGGGAACCTATAGGGTCACACACAAAGGACAGATAGATGAGAGAAATAAATAAATAAGATTTATTTATAAAATAAATAAGTGAGACTTATTTATAAAATAATAAGTAAGACTTATTAGTAATTAAATAAATATGACTTTATTATTTAATTTACGAAAAATAGAGAAACGCGGTCCACCGTAAGGTACGGTGTACTTAAGTGTTGTCTTGCTGACCACACAAGTGATTCTATAAATAGAACCCTTGTGCTGAAGCATTACTAATCTTTTGTGAGTGCTTAACCTAATTCACAATAGTTGTGAAACCCTAGCCGTCGCTATTTAAACCTAGTCTCTCTGAAGCTCCGTTGGAATTGGCTAGCACCGGTCATCAGAGAAGTTCTGTTTATGTGAACTGAGTAGAGGCATCGCTGCTCTGCTTTACTCGTGATCAGATTTATTTCTTCTACAAAGGTTCTGCTCTTCAAGAGGTAAACACATGAATCTTAAAGTGTTTAAGTTTCTGTTTGATTTGTGATTAATGATTTAATCAAGATCCGTTTCAATGGGATTTGTTCCGCTAAGAGGATTATAAAATTTTGAAAAACCTCTATTAAATCCCTTCAATGGTATGAGAGCCTGGTTCTGATTAAATCATTAAATTCGAATCTAAATTATGAAGTTTGAATATGATTCAAATTTCTTGTTATTTTTTATTTGGTATATACAATATACAACAGCTGAAACGTTTGGCTGGATCGTTTATAATAAAAATACAATCTGAGACATGAGCTGCTTCCCTTCTCTTCATTCAATCCTCAATTAACAATGGTAGAATAATTTGTGAGCACGTGATTTGCTTGTCATGTATATATTTGATGTATACATGATGTGAATTAGTATAGTTGTTCACAAATCAAATTTCCTTGAATAAACTAATTTATTTCGAATGAATTAGCTTACTTCTATTATATGATAATTGAATGGCAAATACGATTTTAATTATGAATCGTATATATGTAAATCCGGTGATAATAATAATATTATTAAGTGTTAATATTTTATTATTTTAAGTAAAAATTAATTAAAATTAATTGATTAAAATCATATATGTGATATATGATTATGATACGACGTTAGTATATGTGACATATTGATTATATCATTCGTTCAGTAGGTTTTATATGATTGATTGTGAATTTGTAGACAATTCGTGAGATTGAGCTTCGATATCCGAATATCCGATTCTGGAGAAGCATCAAAGATCCGGTTGTCCATACTGAACAAACAATTGTTAAAACTATTGATGTTTGATTGTCGTAATAGGGTACCTAACTATACAAGAGTTGTATTATTATGGTTGATCAATTGTTTTCAAGAAGATTGTTGTGATTTGAACAATTCGTGAGATTGAGCTCCGATATCCGAATCTGGTGAAGCATCAAAGATCCGGTTGTTCATGCTAAACAAACAATCCTTGAAACTATTTATGTTTAATTAATTTATTCAATTGGAGAAAGGTAGTAAATTTAAAATATCATGATTTTGAAAAAGTTTCAATATCATATTCGATTTTTGAATTTGGTAATAAAATATTTACTTAATTTTAGCGCCATAATTTGTTTTGGAAACAAATTGGTCACCCAAATAAAGCAGATTTAATTATAATAATTATTGAGTGTCAATATTACTATAATTAAGTAAATAAAATTCTACCTTTTGGATTGTCTTTCAAAAGTAGTTTGAAAAGGTAATAAACGATCCTAATTTGTTTCTAATTTCAAAGGATCATGATTTTAAAAAAGTTTCAATATGAGATATGATCTTTTAGATTTGGTCCTGAAATTTGCATATTTTAATTTTATTTATGACCCGATTGATTTTGAAAATAGTTTCAAAAGGAATATATACATATATATGAATCAATTTTATATGACATATATCTCGGTCAAAATATTATTTCCAAATCTTGATTGATTCTAAAATTATTTAAAATAATTATAAATAGTTATTATTATTTATATCATGGTATATGGTTATGACCTTATTTTATTTTGGTGTATGTTTATTTATTTAAATATGACCTGTGTATCATAGTTTATTTTATTTAAATACGGCCTGCGTGTCGTGATTTATTTTATTTAAATACGACCTTTGTGTCGTGGTTTGCTTTTATTTTATTTAAGTGTTAGATAATGTAAATGCTCAAGTTGAAGAGAAGACGACGCCAATAGATGATTCTGATGGAGAAACTTTTGAAGCTTGCTCGTGGGTCAAAGAATTGTAATAAAATAGTTTATTTAATTCTTACGCGTTAGGAGGTCATAACCATACTACCTAATTTATTATTTTATGTATGTGATGTATGAAATGTATGTTTAGTTAGCGCATGTATGAGATGTATTCTTAACATGTTTTAGATGTATGTTAGCATGTATGTTTTAAATGTTTTATATACTTGCTTTCTATGAGCATGAATGTCATGCATCTTTAAAGACGCGTGTATGAGATACACATGTCAATGAGATTAAACTAAATAAGAATCCTTCAAATAGAATATGAAGTAAATTGTTTTTAAAAGTATAACACACTTCAAGACTAATATCGAAATGTGTAGGTTTCGCCTCCGCGAGGTGCACTTTCTATACTAGTAAGTTGTGGTGCGGTAATTCTATTTACCGATTGTTATTTTTGGATCTAACTTAACTAGATTATTTTTTAATAAGATTAAAATATATATATTTACTTCAAATGAAATATTAAGTTTAATGCTTTCCAAAAGTTTAACACCCTTCAAGACTAATATCGAATATGTGGGTTTTGCCTCCGTGAAGCACATATTTTATACTAGTAAGTTGCGGTGCGGTAATCCAATTTACCCAAGTGTTATTCTTTTGGGTTTAACTTAACTAAATTAATTTTAATAAGATTAGAATAAATTTAGAAGCTATAATTGGGAAATGTCTATATGATAGACTTGAGTAAGAGTTATTCACCCAATTGATTTGAAAGTTGTATAGGATACAATTGAAAATGTTCCTACCTAAATAACTGAGTTTTGAGTACAACCCCCGTTGACTCAAAACGAAGTGAAATATGGATTTCAACCCACTAGAAAATCTTCCAATAAGGTTTTCCGAATCAAATGTTGAAGGTCATTTGTTTTGAATAAAATAGTGGGAGCATATTTAATTAAAGACCTAATTAAATATGTTTTTCAATCATGGTACATTTATTTTATGTATTTAGAATTTCTTCAGCATATACATTTTATTATACTGTTAAATGTTCTTATGAAGAACAAAATCTTCAGAAAGGAGTTTCTGAATTGGTACAAAATTAATAATTGTTCTTAAGAATGAGAAAAACTGTTAAAGAGTTAAAATAGAAGTAAGACTTCTTATTTGTTCATATAGTTATAGAAAGTTAAATTTCTTCTGCATTATAAGTATATGATACTTGATGATTAATCTCATATTTGTTGAAATATAAAGTTTTAAAGAAGCGCGACATTAACTATAAGTGAAGTCCACTTACGTCTAGAATGAAACAAATTGTTTGATTGACTATAAGAGATTATGCCTGGACTTAAACTTAACTTGATATGGAACCAAATAACTGTTATTAAATTCCATATAATATAGAAGCATTATGTCTTAAATCTTGTATTGACAAGAGAAGGATTGTGTAGTTGAATAAAAGACAAATGTTGTCCTATTATCCAAATAATGTTTTCTATAAAAGTGTGCTAATCAAGTAATGGAATTGAGTTCCATGATCTTGATAAGTCGATTTATAACATATGAAAAAGGATCAAATGATATTTGAACCTTTTGTATATCATTGGCATTATTGTTTAGTATAAACAGGTGTGATTCATATTTGCAAAATCCGTGGATATGGACTATTGGACTCATTTGATTTTATATCATTTGAAGGATGTGATCCCACCTTTCAAAATAGATTAGGATACCGATCACCAACAAAGGTGAAAGGGCACGTAATTTGCTTGAGTTTATATACATATGAGATGTATATGGAGAAGTAAACATATTTTCTAGATATTGTTTCTTTACTTCATCTAACATTACTAAATCATTTAGTAGATAAGCCAAGTGTATTTGACACGATTCAAGAAAACTTTGAAATTGTTCAAAGATTTTAACAATGAAGTAAAATGAATAAGTTTGAAAAGTATAAAGACTATACGAGTAAGTCGTGATGTAAATGCTTGATTAATGAGTATAATGATTATTTATATCGTTTCATGTTTCACATGACTCGATCTAAAATAGTTTGATTATAACTCAAAGACTCTTGAAAGTAATTAAATTACAGTTATTCTTCACCCACAACAAGTTCTAATTGAGTAATCATAAAGGCACCATATTAGATATGGAGGTAAGAGTACATATTTTTGACTTTATGATAATTTGAGGTTATATGGTTTACTAGATAAACTAAACTTCAAATTAAATGAATGTATACTTGTGGAGGTTCCTTTAGGAAACTAGAGGATACTATTTCTACATCTTCTTCCTTGACAACAGTTTTTTTTGTCGCTGGAACTGGGTTTTCCTTTTCAAGGAGTATAGCTCTGCAAGAGCTAGTGGGAGTGATGTAGAACTTGAATTAAGTCAAGTACCACAAAATACATGTTTCTCTCAGAATGGAACATGAACTAATTCAACAAAGGGTTGTTGGTAACACTAGGATGAGCTAGTTCGAGTAGCACATGATCTAAATGAGTCTGATATGTCATAACACTAGGATGAGAAACATGATTTTGTCATGACTCAACAAGGTGATATGATGCTCATGGAAGATGAGCACCTGACTTACTAGAAGGTCGCAAATGGCCTGATTTTGAGAAGTTGCTAGATGCCATGAGATCTTATAAAGAATCCATGTACACAAACCATATATGGATATTGGTTATATCATCCAAATAAGTATGACTCATAAGATGAATGTGAGTTTTCTTATAGAAAACTGACATGGATGGTATTATGAATACCTTTAACATGTGATTGATTGTAGAAGGTTTCATGCAATTCATGATGTATATCATGACGAAACCATTCTATCATCGTAATGCTTAAATCTAACGATCCCAATTCCCATTGTTGTATAAAACATGTTCTAGAAGATGGATAACGAGGTTGTATTCCTTAATTAGAATAACTTTATATATGTATTTGATATATGTAGGATTTCGTTAATCCAAAGGATACTAGAAAGGTAGATGTATTATAAAATTCATTTATGAATTAGAGAAAACTTCTCGAAGTTGAATTTTTTATTAAGGAAGTTTTATGAAAACTTTTATTAATAAAGAAATCTTGTGCACATAAGGAGATTAGTGGGAGCATTGATATTAGTTTGGTAGAGTATGTGGATGACATACTAGTCACCAAAATAATTTATCTACACATGTAAGACATGGTTAGAAAATTATTTTCAATATGTACCAAAAATTGATTATAGTGTTCGACACTAAAATACTTTCAAGAATATCCATAAATGTCTTAAAGGACTAAGGATTGTTTCTTGAACACGGATGAAATGAACATTGTAAAGGAGTTACAATAATGTTGACTTTCATATCAGTGTACAATATATCTGGATAGCAATTTGGAATAAATGTTATGCTTGGACATCAACTATGAAATTTGTAAAATTACAAGCTTTAGATAGTTGTTGTTTCTATTATAGATGTCAAATATATATGATTTGGATTGTTTAGTTCATAACTGAGGGAAAGCATGTGTTTCTTGCGTTGCGGATTCCATTGATCTCGTCTGAGATGAAAATTGTTTAAATCTTGCGAGCAATGAAAACTTGATCTAACCAATGATCCAAATGTATACTTTGACACGTCAATTTCTTTCGATAGAAGATCGAAAGTGGAAATTGAAAGAAGTATAACCTACCAACATAGGAAAGAGTTTCTTATCTTCTAGTAGAGTATCTTGCCCATAGTGTGCTTGATGCTAACACTTGACCAATAGATATTGAGTTAATATTTGATTGGCTTTTAGTGCTAGTGGGAGATTGTTGGAGTAAGCCCTAATAGCCAATCTATAATGATTGGGTTTGGCTTTGTATCATGATATTGATATAAATATATATTGTGAATATATAAATAATAAGGCATTTCTTTATTGATTTTGTTTTGTTTCAAAATAATAAAGTCCCTAGAATAGTTAGTTTGTTTAATGGAACATTAAGTATAACTTAATTGTGAGACCCCATTAAACATAAGGACATTATTCTTAAATTATCCGTAGTCAAGCTTTATTGAGAATTGGGATATCATTAAAGCATAGAGACTATTATGTGGATAGACTGATGATCACATCTCACAGATCATGGATAAAGAGTTATCAAGTCTACACATAGATATAAATATTAGGAGTAATATTTATATTGGATTGACCCACCATGAGAATACTACATAGTAAAAGTTATGAAAAATGTCATAAGATATTCTCATAGTGATAGTGGTGTATTCCACCCTTTGACCTGAAACCACTATGTACCCTAGATGTTGGAGTTGAGTGCTTTGTCACCATTCAAACGTTGTATGTAACAAGATGACTATAAAGTTGGTTGATGGGTACTCCACGAATCATGCTGAGGGACATGAGTGACCTAGATGGAATTTGCCCCTCCTACATAACAGGAGAAATGTCTACTGGCTCAATATTGAACTGGACAAGGATGACATACTATGCCTTGTGTTCAATATAGACATGAGGGCAAAAGGGTAATTATACACATGAACATTATCATGGAAAGGTTTCGTCAGATCACATGACATTCTCGTCACTTGGGTAGCAGTGATGTGTTGCTAGATACCACTCACTTTTTATAATATTAAATAAGTGATTTAATATTATTGCCAACGTTACGGGAACCTATATGGTCACACACAAAGGACAGATAGATGAGAGAAATAAATAAATAAGATTTATTTATAAAATAAATAAGTGAGACTTATTTATAAAATAATAAGTAAGACTTATTAGTAATTAAATAAATATGACTTTATTATTTAATTTACGAAAAATAGAGAAACGCGGTCCACCGTAAGGTACGGTGTACTTAAGTGTTGTCTTGCTGACCACACAAGTGATTCTATAAATAGAACCCTTGTGCTGAAGCATTACTAATCTTTTGTGAGTGCTTAACCTAATTCACAATAGTTGTGAAACCCTAGCCGTCGCTCTCTAAACCTAGTCTCTCTGAAGCTCCGTTGGAATTGGCTAGCACCGGTCATCAGAGAAGTTTTGTTTGTGTGGACTGAGTAGAGGCATCGCTGCTCTGCTTTACTCGTGATCAGATTTATTTCTTCTACAAAGGTTCTGCTCTTCAAGAGGTAAACACATGAATCTTAAAGTGCTTAAGTTTCTGTTTGATTTGTGATTAATGATTTAATCAAGATCCGTTTCAATGGGATTTGTTCCGCTAAGAGGATTATAAAATTTTGAAAAACCTCTATTAAATCCCTTCATATAGGCGATGTCTCAGCTTTGGAGGCGGGATTTTGTGCTCGCATGATGGCAATTGAGAAGGCCATTGAGCTGCAATTGCCTCAGATTTGTTTGGAAACTGATTCCATACAGGTTGTTAAAGCTTTCAACAAGGTTGTAGGGTTCCCCCGGAGGATGCGTGCTAGGTGGCGCAATTGTATGAAATTCTGTAATACCATTGGTTTTTGTTGTGTGCATATATCCAAGGAAGGTAACCAGGTAGCTGACACCTTCGCTAAAAATGGACAAAGCCTCGCCTTGTTTTCATCTCAATGGTGGCATTCCCCACTGTTGGAACAAAATGTGTTTAACATTACCTCTTAAGAGTTTTGATGATAACAAGGTATTAAAAATTGTCAATTGGATATGCTAATATTTGTTCAAGTGTGCAGGACCATAGACAAAAATTTAGTGTCTATTTGAAGTATAAGTTCTGAAAGAACAAATGAGAGCAATGAAATTGTTGTAAATAGTTTATTTTAATTATTATTAGTGATTACTTGTATTGGGCCCATTAGTTTATTAGTCTTGCCCATCAAGTTACATTAGCCTATATAAACACATTTGTTGTTGTAAATTATTTAGAACTTTGAAATATATTTAGTTTTCACTTGGTACCACGAGCTCTCGTTTCTGAGGGTCTCGCTTCCGCCTAAAAACCCTAGCCGCCTTTATTGCGGTTCTTTTTTTTCTTTTTCTAAAACCCTAGCCACCTTAATTGTGGCCTTTTTTCTGCCTTAATTGCAGACTTTTTTCACTATCTCAGTTTACACCTATCCTGTCACTATTCACACAACCATAAAACAGCTAGTTTCACCTATTTCCGTCGCATTTTAAACGACACCTCCATCACCAAACTCATCACCGACAAAAAACCGGTCAAACCCCAAAATCTTTCATCCACCGGCCTCCACTCGCGCTGCCACACACCTCCACCTTCCGGCAACCCTTCCCGCGCGTGAGCACCACGCGCCGCCCTAGGGACCTCTGTTCGCCGCCATTTTTTCCCAGATTGTATCTTGGCGCCCTCTCTTTTCGTTTTAGGTGTTCACTTTGCAAACTGAACACTTTGATTTTTTGGGTCTGTTGAAACTCACGTTTTTCACTAGCTTTGTGTAATCAATGGCTGGCCCCGGTGATGAAGAAGTGATCAATACAAAACCTGAAACAGCTGATTACAAATCTCAAGAATTACCAACCATACCCTCATCCTTAAGATTACATGAGAAGAATTATTTGAAGTGGTCTCAACTTGTGAAAACCACTTTAAAAGGTAAAGGAAAGGCCGAACACTTAACTGATGATCCTCCCGAAGAGAAAAGTCCTAAGTTCAAGAAGTAGGATGAGGAAGACTCAGCCATCATGTCATGGTTATGGAGTTCAATCACCGAAGAAATCAGTGACAATTGCATGTTTCTCGGTACTGCAGAGAACATTTGGAAATCATTAGAAGAGTCTTATTCTAAAGCCAAAGATGCTGCCCAGATATATGATGTGAAGGTGAAAACAATGGGTTCTAAACAGGGTGACAAAACTGTTACACAGTATGCAAATCATCTCAAAACCTTATTGATGGAGCTGGATCAATACAGGGTTATAAAAGCCAAGTGTTCAGAAGATACAGCAACACTTAAGGAGTATATTGAGCAGGATAGAGTCTATGATTTTCTGGTGGGACTCAACCTTGAATATGACCAAGTTAGAGTGAAAATTCTTGGTCAGAAGACGATACCTGGAATTAATGAGGTGGTGGCTACAGTGAGGAGTGAAGAAAGTAGGAGGGGGCTAATGTTAGCAGTCCCTCCGGTTGTGTAAAGCTCAGCAATGTTAGCTGAGAAGAATCCGATTGTGATGGCTGGCCAGAAGAAAGGGGATGGAACCTATGTGGAGAAGAAAGGTGAAGAATTGTGATTGGGCTTGAGCATCTTCCAGTTGCCCTTAGAAAAGATTCTAGAACTTGTACCAATAAGCCACTCTACCCTTTATCCAACTACATATGCTTTGAACAGTTATCACCTACCTATAAAGCGTTCCTCACCAACCTAAACACTACCATTATACCTACCTCTTTATCTGTGGCATTGTCTGACAGGAAATGGAAATAAGCCATGGACATGGAAATGGAGGCACTTGATAAGAACAATACTTGGGAATTGGTTCCTTTACCAAATGGAAAGAAACCTGTAGGGTGCAAATGGGTATACACTATAAAATACAAGGCTGATGGTTCTATTGAGAGATACAAGGCAAGATTGGTAGCCAAAGGATTCACTCAGAATTATGGAGTTGATTACTCAGAGACATTTGCTCCTGTTGCAAAAATGAATACTATCAGGGTGATATTATCTTTGGCAGCTAACTACAACTGGAACTTGCACCAATTTGATGTGAAAAATGCCTTCCTTCATGGAGAACTTGAAGAGGAGATCTACATGAATCTTCCCCCTAGATACGGTGAACATACTACTGTCAACACCGTGTGCAAGTTAAAAAAGGCTTTATATGGGCTAAAGCAATCACCACGTGCATGGTTTGGTAGATTTACTAAAGTTATGGTAAGTTTGGGCTTTAAACAAAGCCAAGGAGACCATACTTTATTTGTCAAACACTCCAAAACAGGGGGAGTAACAGTGTTGCTAGTATATGTGGATGACATTATAGTGACAAGTGATGATGAAGAGGAGCAAAAACTGTTAGGCCAACACTTAGCCAAAGAGTTTGAGATCAAGACCTTGGGAAAATTAAAGTATTTTTTGGGAATTGAAGTGGCTCACTCTAAGAAAGGAATTTTTATATCTCAACAGAAATACATTACAGATCTTCTAAAAGAGACTTGCAAGACAGCATGCAAGCCTGCAAGTACACCAATTGATCCAAATGTGAAGTTGGGGAATGCAGAAGAAGATGTTGCAGTTAATAAAGAAATGTATCAAAGGTTAGTCGGCAAGCTTATATACCTCTCACATACTAGACCTGATGTTTTTTTTTTGTTGTAAGCTTAGTCAGCCAATTCATGCACCAACCAAAGGAGATTCATTTACAGGCCGCACTTAGAATTGTGCAATATTTGAAAGGAACCCCAGGTAGAGGAATTTTGTTCAAAAGGAATGGAAGTGTCGGACTTGAAGCATACATTGATGCAGACTATGCAGGGTCAATTGTGGATAGGAGGTCGACTACAGGATATTGCACTTTCCTGGGTGGGAACCTTGTGACTTGGAAAAGTATAAAACAAAGTGTGGTATCCAGATCTAGTGCTGAAGCAGAGTTCAGGGCAATGACATAGGGGATATGTGAATTACTATGGCTGAGAAGCATCTTCGAAGACTTGAGGATAAAGATTGATGAACCAATGAGGCTCTATTGTGATAATAAATCCGCTATTAGCATAGCCCGTAATCCAGTGCAGCATTTCAAAACCAAACATATTGAAGTTGACATACACTTTATCAAAGAAAAGTTAGACAGTGGTCTAATTTGAACTCCATATGTCTCTTCCCAAGGCAACCTTGCATATCTTCTAACAAAGGGGCTGAACAGCAATAACTTTGAAAAAAAAATTTCCAAGCTGGGAATGATTGATATTCATTCACCAGCTTGAGGGGGAGTGTTGTAAATAGTTTATTTTAATTATTATTAGTGATTACTTGTATTGGGCCCATTAGTTTATTAGTCTTGCCCATCAAGTTACATTAGCCTATATAAACACATTAGTGGTTGTAAATTATTTAGAACTTTGAAATATATTCAGTTTTCACAGGAATCAACAAAGTAAATGAAGCTTGAAACATCTGAAGAAAGTGCTCCTGAAGTCAAGTGCTCCTGAAGTGATGACATCATCAGAAGCAAGTTCATCAGAAGAACCTCCTCAGAAGCAAAATCACCAGAAGCTGAAGATCATCAGGAGATGAAAGAATCAAAGCTTTAAAGGTTGTTCAAAGGTTTTAATCACACCTAGCATTGTAGAAGACCAGAAGAGTAAAGCAACGGTTAATTCAAATGAATTTGAAGGCATTGGATGCTTGTTCTTTGAAGAGCGTTGACAAAGTACAATTGTACGACATGTACAACCACTATCTCCACTACTCAGTTTGTGTCTCTGCTACATGACAAGAATAACAACTACGCTTGCAACAATGTTCCTTCAGACTTGGAATGGATTTGAAATTGATCCTTCATAGGACAATACCCATTTTAGGAAAAAGATCATTGGTGATTAATCAAAGCTTCAAACGACTCTTTTTGATGTGTTGGCAATTCACAACGTCTCTTTCACACATCTATATAAAGGAGTGAAGACTTAGAGAATTGTAGAGACTCAACAACAATTTAAAAGTGTCAAACCTCTACTGAAATTGTTCTGCATCAAAAATTCACTTAGAATTTCTTATCAAAGTTCACATCTTAGAAAATCTAGAGTCTTAAGAGTCTGTATCTGGTTTGTATTGTGAACACCACTGATTGTATATCAAGTGTTCAACCTCAAACATTTATTTTTGTAATTCTGTTTGAATAGAAGTCTCTTGCAATTGTGCTTGAGTATAGAAGTCTCTTGATTGTGTTTAGGAGCATATGAAATCCCTTGAAGTTGTGCTTGAGTAGTTTGAAGTCTCTTGCTAGTTTTAGCAGTGAGCATTTGTAATCAGATATTACATTTTAGTGAACTCTCCTTGGAAGTGCAAGGGGGACAGGACTACTTCCGGTTTGTGTAAGGAACCTATATAATTGCTTTGTGTCTTTCTTCTCTCTCTCTCTCTCTCTCTCTCTATTTTTATCCGTTGCATTTAGAATCTGAACATCACTTCAGAAGGTGTAATCTAACTGCTTTTGACCAGTGACTTCGGTAGGAAAAAACGAAGAAAAAGCTAACACAATTCAACCTCCCTTGTTGTGTTTTTCTCACCTTCAATTGGTATCTAGAGCCCTGGTTCTGTTGAGAACACTTAATAGTGTAACAGTCCAAGATTTGAGAAAAACATGTATGCTGGTGAATCATCTGTTTCTGGCTCTGGTGTTAATCATAATGCTGTTTCTTATGATTATGGTGATAAGAAAGCTCATTCAGGAAAAGTTCCAAAGTTTAATGGAGATCCTGAAAAGTTCTCCTGGTGGAAAACCAACTTCTACAGTTATATCATGGACATAAATGAAGAACTATGGGATATTCTATAAGATGGTGTTGGTGACTTGGACCTTGATGAAGAAGGAGCTGCTGTTGATAGAAAGAAACATTCTCGCTCAGAAGAAAATGTACAAGAAACATCACAAGATCAGAAGTTCACTTGTTCTTGCTATACCTCGTGCAGAGTATATGAAGATGAGTGACAAATCTACTACGAAGGCAATGTTTGCTTCTCTCTGTGCAAACTATGAAGGTAGTAAGAAGGTTAGAGAAGCAAAAGCACTTATGCTTGTTCATCAGTATGAGTTGTTCAAGATGAAGGATGATGAAAGCATTGAGGAAATGTACTCAAGGTTTCAGACCCTAGTCTCTGGATTACAAATACTGAAGAAAAGCTATGTTGCTTTTGATCATGTGAGCAAGATACTAAGAAGTCTGCCTGCTAGATGGAGACTTAAGGTTACTGCTATTGAGGAAGCTAAAGATTTAAATATTTTAAGTGTTGAAGATCTTGTAAGCTCTCTCAAGATTCATGAGATACACTTAAATGAACATGAGCCTGCTAAGAAAAGCAAATCTATTGCTCTTCCATCCAAAGGGAAGTCATCAAAAGCTCTTAAAGTTATAGAATCTGAAGAAGAATCACCTGATGGAGATTCTGATGAAGATCCTGCTGAGAAGATGGCTATGCTTTCAAACAGGCTGCAGTATTCGGCTAAGAAGAACAAGAAGTTCTTGAGCAGAAGAAGTGGTTACAAAGGCTCCATGAAAGAAGATCAGAACGGTTGCTTCAACTACAAGAAACCTATACATTTCATTGCTGATTGCCCTGATCTTTAGAAGGAGAAATCAAAGGACAAGTCTAAGAAGTCAACTTTCAAATCAAACAAGTTCAAGAAGCAGATCAAGCAGAGTTTAATGGCAACATAGGAAGATTTATATAGTGAATCTGAATCTGACAAGGATGATGCTGATGAAGATGCAAAATTAGCTGTGGGGTTAGTGGCTACAGTGACTTCAGAAGCTGAACCTGAGTCAGACTCAAAAGAAGAAAATGAGGTATATTCTAAAATTCCCAGAGAAGAACTTATCGAATCTCTTAAACAACTCCTTACACATTTTGAACTTAGAACCAATGTGTTGAAAGATTAAAAAGAAAAATATGTTGATTTAATGAAACAACAAGAATCAACTCTATTGGATCTTAAAGCTTCTGAAAAAGGACTTAGAAACTTTGACTTCATTTGTAAAACATATGAAGAGAAACTCAAGTTTTTGTGTCAGAAGCTACAAGAAAAGTGTAATGGAAAATCTTCAAGTAAACATGAAATTGCTCTTGAAGATTTTAATATGTCTAGTATAGACAGAAGCAGAGTTGCTTCTATGATTTACAACATTTACAAAAACAATGCCAAAGGGATTGGATTCTCAGAAGGAAAACCTAATGAAACCAATCTTAAAGCATGTTGTGAATGTATCAAGGAAGGGTTGAAAACCTTCTTTGTACCTTAAGGTGCTAAATTAGAAACTGTGGTTCATTTAGAACCTAAAGCTTCTAGCTATAAGGCTAAGATTACTTCAAAGCCAAAGAACTCTAAGTCTAAGGCTATGATAAATTCTGATTCTAAGACCTCAAAGATCAAGAATCTGAAGAGATCAGAACCTGTTCCTCAGAGTCTGTTGAAGCCCGAATCTGGTATCTTGATGTCTAAGTCTCAGAAGAACAAAACAGTTGTGGCTTCAAGTGAATCAGAACCAAAAGGTGTTAAACCTAAAGTACTGATCAATTAGAAGCTATCAAAATCACACCTCAAGGTACAAGAAGTGAAGAGTAAAACTTCTAGCACTAACTTCAAAGGACCCATAAAACAATGGGTACCTAAATTTGAAATTGTCAATACTGCAGAAATGCCTAAGAGCAAAGGAAAAGCAAAAATCATGGTACCGGGACAGCGGTTGCTCAAGACATATGACAGGAGAGAAGTCAATGTTCCTCAACCTCACAATGAAAGTAGGAGGAAATGTGAAGTTTGGAGGCAACCAGTCTGGCAAGATCATTGGTACAAGAACTATTGGTAACTCCTCTATCTCTATTAATAATGTGTGCTTGGTAGATGGTCTTGAACATAACCTTTTGAGTATTAGTCAGTTTTGTGACAATGATTATGATGTGATGTTTGGAAAGACCAACAACACAGTAATCAACAAAGATAACAAGTCTATAGTGTTCAATGGAAAGAGAGTAGAAAATGTCTATAAAATCAATTTCTCTGAACTGGTTGATCAGAAGGTAATTTGTCTTCTATCAATGAATGATAAGAAGTGGGTATGGCACAGAAGGTTGGGACATGCTAACTGGAGATTAATCTCTAAGCTTAGTAAGTTACAAATTGTCAAAGGCTTACCTAACATTGACTTTCATTCAGATGCACTCTGTGGTGCATGCCAGAAAGGGAAGATTGTGAAATCATCTTTTAAATTTAAAGACATTGTCTCAACCTCCATACCTTTAGAACTACTTCATATTGAAGTAAATATGGACTAATCATTGTTGATGATTACAACAGATGGACTTGGGTAAAATTCCTGAGAAGTAAGGATAATGCATATGATGTATTCAGTAACTTCTGCACTCAAATACAGTCTGAAAAAGAAATGAAAATTTTGAAAGTCAGAAGTGATCATGGTGGAGAATTTGAAAATGAGTCATTTGAAGCTTTTTGTGAAAAACATGGAATTGTCCATGAATTCTCTTCTCCTAGAACTCCACAACAATATGGGGTTATAGAGAGAAAGAATATAACTTTACAAGAAATGGCAAGAACCATGATTCATGAAAATAATTTGGCTAAACATTTCTGGGCAGAAGCAGTCAATACAACATGTTATGTTCAAAATAGGATCTATATCAGACCTATCATGGAGAAAACCGCATATGAACTCTTTAAGGGAAGAAAACCCAATATATCTTATTTTCATCAATTTGGATGTACCTGCTACATTCTAAATAACAAGCTCTACCTAAAGAAATTTGATGAGAAGGCCCAAAGAGGAATCTTATTAGGTTACTCTGAAAGGTCAAAGGCATACAAAGTGTATAATTCGGAGACACTTTGTGTTGAAGAATCTATGCACGTTAAATTTGATGACAAAGAGCCTAGAAGTGAAACTCCAGATCAAGATGAAAGTTTTGCAGATATACAGGTTACTGAAGACACTCCAGAACCTGATTAGAGTGATGAATCTAAAGATAATCCAGAAGCTGAACAAACTTCAGAAGCTCAAGATGAAGTAGCTTCTGATGAAGCTCAAGATGGCTCTCAACAAGCAAATCAATCCAAGAATACATTCAAATACAAGTCTTCACATCTTGAGGATCAAATCATTGGAGATAAAGATAGTCCTAGAAGAACAAGATCATATTTCAGACAAGAAGAGTCTATGATAGGATTGTTATCAGTGATTGAACCTGTTGCAGTTGATGAAGCACTTTCAGATGATGGATGAATACTAGCTATGCAAGAAGAGCTCAATCAGTTTCAAAGAATTGATGTGTGGGATTTGGTACCCAAACCTCAACAGAAGAACATTATTGGAACAAAATGAGTATTCAGAAACAAGCTGAATGAACAAGGTGAAGTAATCAGAAATAAAGCTAGACTTGTTGCACAAGGTTACAGTCAGCAAGAAGGCATTGATTACACTGAAACATTTGCTCCAGTTGCAAGATTGCAAGCAATCAGGTTACTTCTATCCTATGCAGTTAATCATGGCATAATATGAAGGTGAGAAAAACACAAGAAGGGGGGTTGAATTGTGTTAGCTTTTTCTTCGTTTTCTCTTAAGTTAAAACACTCAGACCAGAAGCAGTTAAGAATAGCTTCTGAAGTGATGTTCAAAACTAAAATGCAGCGGATAAAACAGAGAGAGAGAGAGAGAGAGAGAGAGAGAGAGAGAGAGAGAGAGAAGAAAGACACAAAACAATTTATACAGGCTCCTTCCACAAACCGGAAGTAGTCCTGTCCCCCTTGCACTTCCAAGGAGAGTTCACTAAAAATGTAATATCTGATTACAAATGCTCAAGCACAACTGCAAGAGACTTCGAATGCTCAAGAACACAATCAAGAGACTTCTAATGCTCAAGCACACATGCAAGAGACTTCCTATCAAACAGAATTACAAGAAAAATGTTTGACACTTGAACACTTGATATACAATCAGAGGTGCTCACAATATAAATCAGATACAGACTCTTTGAGACTTTAGAATTTCTAAGATATGAACTTTGAAAAAGAAATTCTAAGTGAACTTGTGGATGCTGAACAATTTTGACAGAGTTTTGGCGCTTTTAAATTGTTGTAGAGTCTTGCATATGTTCTTCAAGTCTTCACTCCTTTATATAGAGGTGTGAAATGAACGTTGAGTTGCCAGCACATCCAAGAAGAGTCGTTTGAAGCTTTGATCAATCACCAATGATTCATTGCCTGATATGTTTATTGTCTTATGAAGGAGCAATTTCAAATGCATTCCATGTATGAAGGAACAATGTTGCAGGCATAGCTGTTATCCTTGTCTTGTAGCAGAGACAAACTCTGGGTAGTGGAGATAGTGGTTGTACATTTCGTACAGTTTGTACTTTGTCAACGCTTAACAAAGAAACAAGCACCCAATGCTTTTGAATTCCTTTGAGTTAGCCGTTGTTACTCTTTTCCACTCTTTCGCAATGTAAATACGTCATTCAATCCATTGAACAACTTTTGAATCTTCAAGTTTACATATCCTTATGAACTTGCTTCTGATGAACTTGCTTCTGATGACGTCTGTGCTCATGATTTTCAGGTATCAATCCATTAATTGGTTTTGAACCTTTCAATCTTTGAACTCTCAAATTTTATTCGCGGGAAGGGAAAAAGTGAGTAAAAACCCATATGAGATCAAGGTTTGGGGGTTGGTTTCGAATAGGTAAGGTGTTAAGCACCCTAAACGACTTCGGTACTCCGAAGGAGCCTCTTGCCTAAATTATCTTGTGCTAATTACTTGCTTATTTATTTGTAAAATATTGCCTAAAGTCTAAGTGAAAGAATGGAGGGAGAAGAAGTATGTTTTTTTGTTGTTTTTATTGATTTGGAAAGACATAAGTCTTTTGCCTACATACCCAAAAGTGGGATCAAAATCATGTAGTTCACCTCAAAATTAATTTGGTGAGTTGGGTTGATTTTAAAGTTTAGAAAAAAGATTTTAAGAAGGGTTGCGAGACCTCAAGGTATAGAAGAATAAAATAGTGAGGTTGTTTGATTTTAATTAAACAAAGAAAGTCTAAATAATTAAAGATTGATTAAGAAAATAAAGGAAAAAAGTTCACTTGGGTTAAAATCCAAGGTTTCTTAAGAAAATATTTTTTGTGTTTTGATTATTTGATTTTTTGGAAAAAAAGATTTTTGAACAAACGGTAAAAAACTATACGTAAAACGTAACGGAAAAGCGTAAAAATAAAACTGGGGACATTGGATCCCATAGTGAAGTCTCAAACCTAAATTACTAGTTGTTCAATTTTAAACTAATTATATTAGTCGAGTTTTTAGTCCTAGTTTGTCCCTAATCCGTTTAGTCCTCGATCACGGTTATGGCGTAAATGCGGTAAAAATAAAGTGTGTGATAGTGTCGGTGCATATTTTATTTACATAATTACATGATTCCTAGATACATTATATGGTCTCAAGAGAAATATAAAAGAAATAAAATGCATAGAAAATAAATTACATCGAATTCCCTAATTATACACACTAAAAATAATGACAAATACAATAAATGGCAAAAATTAAAATATGCATGAGATGATGAAGAACGATAATGAAAAAAAAATGCAAATATACTAAAATAATAAAAAAAAAACAAAAATTAAATAAAAGACACAAAACAAAGATATTTTTTGTAAACTTAAAGAAAAAAAATTTAGATGAAAAGGAGGTGCAGTAAGTAAAACAGAGGTACAATAAGCAAAAATATAGAGAAAAGAACATAAAAGAGTTAGGCTCAAATCCAGATCATATCTGAGCCGTCTGATTGATCAGAAGACTCAAATCTGATCACAAGGAAACATATCATAGCCACTAGATCTAGATCCAAAGGTACAGAGAGTGAGGGAGCACAATATGAAGAAAAGGGAGCGCGCACCAGACGCAACAAAAATAAAAGAAAAAGATAAAATAATAAAAAAAAGAAGGGGAAACACAGTGACCGTTAGATCCAAGATCTAACGGCCTACAACTGAGACCAGTTGGGTTTTAAAAGAGGTTCGGTTCAGGAGACAACCGGTCCGGTTTTATTGTGTATAAATGGGGGTAGAACGGTTTTTTTATTCATTCTTCATCATCCCTTCTCTCTACAAGTCTCTCACCGGAGAAGAAGAAGTGGGGTTGTCCGACACGGCGGCCGACCGGTTTCTGGCGACGGCGTCACCGCGTCGTAGTGCTAAACCATTTTGTTTAAATTTTTTTTTTGCAAACCTCCTCTTCTTCTCTTTCTTTACGCGTTTTTGAAGTCACTTTTTAAAAGGGGTGAGAGGATCGGCCTAGATCTAGGTTTTTAGATTCGAAAAATTTTGAATAGAAAAGAGGAAAAACACAAAAACGAACGGTAGTTACCTCTGTTTAGATCGGAGAAAACAAAGAAAAAAAAAAGACCGAAAAACTTCAACTGGTTCGACCGGACTTGCAGAATATTTCGAACGACGCGGTTCGATTTCTGCTACTGTTGCTTTGATTTTGGTCCGAAAATATTGTTATTGATGATGAACAGTCGCGATTTGATGGTAGTGAAGAAAACCGGTTCGATTTCTGTTGAAAACCAGTCCGGTTTGATGGAAAATCGGTTCAGTTGTGTTGATTTGTGATGAGATTCGAAATATTTATGTGTGATGTTGCTGGAAAAGTTTATGTGTTCATGTGATGTTCATGGTTTTTCTTGAGATTTTTCATTCTTTTTGGTGTTTTTGATTCTGGTTTTTTGGAAGAAAAAGTGGATTTAGGGTTTGTTGATGGGACTTGTGCGGCTGCAGCTACAATTTTTTTCCTTAGAAAATGTGTGATTTATGACAGTCTATTTATAGACTGTCATCTGACGGTTTCTCTGATACACATAAATGACCAAAATGCCCCTGATGCCCCTGATGGGTCTCTGCTACAAAAATGACAGCAAAAAAACCTGGACCAATTACGGAATGCCACGTGGACAAAAGGACAAAAACTTGGACAATTAAAATAAAAAACGAAAATAAATAATAAAAACTAAAGAAAAAATAAAAATGATAAATAAAATAAAATATGAGACATTTAAAAAAGACTAAAAAATAAATAAGATAAAAAGAAATAGTAAGACTTAAAACTGTCCCCTCGGAACCAAATGAGGTACTTCAAAGTAACCTCCCTGCCGAAATTTCGTCTGAAACGACGAGACTTCTCAGTCTTTAAAGGCGAGTAAAACGAGAAAATAAAAGTGAAACGTTGTAAAACAAACAGATAAAATGTTTTTGGGAAAAAATGCGATTTAAATGGATAAAAATTTGAGGAATAAACGAACAGAGTATTTGCAAAATGAGCAGATAAAATGCTGAAATATAAACAAAATAAGATGCTGAAAAATTCACAATAAAATGCCGGGAAATAAACTGTAAAATACTGTGAAATAAAATGTAGAAACTTGAGAAAATAACTGGGTAAAATGGATTCAAACGACGAGTAAAAAGAAAAACAATTGGTCAAAAAATGGGGTATGACAGATGCCCCTATTTAAGTTTCTTCGCCACGGAGGTTTGAAAACGAAAGTTTTAAATTGACGGGTCGATGAGACTTAAATATCAGAGTACACCATTTTTTACCAGTATCGACCGTAAAGTGGTATGAATGTTATGCTATGAATGCAATGATAAGTGCGGTGTTGTGAATGCAAGATGGTGACGACGACCTGACTGGGGACAAAAAGTTCACTGGGGAACAAAAGCTTGAAGATGGTAAGGGGATAAATTTGTCTGGTGTCAATGTAGGAGCGCGAGACACAAAGTAAAATAAAGACATTGTCTGTTGTCATTGTAGGAGAGCAAGACACAAGGTAAAAGTAAAGGCAATGTTGGTGTTTGCTGTCGTTGTTGGAGAGCAAGACACAAGTAAAAGCGGTAAATGTAGTGTTGGTGTTTGCTGTCATTGTTGGAGAGCAAGACACAAGTAAAAATTGGTAAATGTAGTGTTGGTGTTTGCTGTCATTGTTGGAGAGCAAGACATAAATAAAAAGCGGTAAATGTAGTGTTGGTGTTTGTTGTCATTGTTGGATAGCAAGACACAAGTAAAAAGCGGTAAATGTAGTGTTGGTGTTCGTTGTCATTGTTGGAGAGCAAGACACAAGTAAAAAAAAGCGGTAAATGTAGTGTTGGTGTTTACTGTCATTGTTGGAGAGCAAGACACAAGTAAAAAGCGGTAAATGTAGTGTTGGTGTTTGCTGTCATTGTTGGAGAGCAAGACACAAGTAAAAAGCGGTAAATGTAGTGTTGGTGTTTGCTGTCATTGCTCTCATCTTCATCATCAACCACATCATCAGATGATATGCTTCTTAGCAAAGCCTATTCTTCTCTCAACAAAACACTATCCCCATCAACATCAACCAAAACCACTCAAAAGCCAGATGATACTTTTGTACCTATGTATCCCTCTGTTTAGGAGAGAATGATTGGTATGCAACAAAGACGAATTGATGCATGCAAGCATCTACCTGCAGATCACCCTTTGCAACCACCTGTAATTGAACTAATTCAATTCATACCTGCTGCTGCAGAAGGTGGAAGTGATCATGAAGGGACAGATCTTGCATCTGAAACAATTGTATCATCTAAACCAAACTCACCAACAACCCAAAACATTGATATTCCTAAATCCTCAATTTTATCAAACCTAGAAAGCCATTATTCAGGTGAACTACCTGAATATGTATCTAACTCACAAATAGCCTCTGATATAGCTTCTGATGAAGTTATGACAGAAAGCCCCCAACATCAAACACCAAACTCAGATATGACAACATCAACCAACAATAACTATGTTCCTACAACGAAATACTAGTTCATGAACTAACCGTTCTTGAACAAACCACTTCTGAACATAGTGCTTCTGAACAGATTTCCTCTGAACATAATGCATCTGAACTCACCACAGAAAGCCAATCAACAACCACAAACTTTCATGTACCTAAGAACCTCACAAATGACCAACCCTCATCATCCAATCTAGCTATACAACCTATAGCCCCAACCAAAACAAATGTCCCCTCTCCACCAACCTTATTCCTCAATTCAACTATTCTTGCAAATGTATGTGAAAGTATATTTCAGGAGCTCAACTGTCTTATTCAAGCACGGAATAACCTCATTCATGAGGAAAGCTATGAGAAGCTGTGGATTAGACTAAAGGACAGAGTGGACTTCATTCTTTCAGAGCTTTAGAGATCATGCCTTGATGCACAAGAGCTTGCTCAAGCTAAACTTCAAGCATGGCTCAACGGTGTTCTCTCCAATTTGGATGAAGTGAAGATCCTTAGAACATGGGTGAAGACTCCTCTTTGCTTGGAAGCAAGAAGTCTCATTCCATCAAGCATCCACCCCAAAGAGCTAAATCTGGATTGGTTAACCAAGCTGAACTTCAAGGAAGCTTCTTCTGAACTGGCTTTGCTTCAAAGGAATACAATTCTGGAGAAGGAAAATCACCAGCTGAAGAAAGAGCTTATGGAGCAGAAGCTGATGCTTCTAGAGTACAAGACCAAGATTGATGCTCAATTGGAAGAAGCAAGAATCAGAGAGGAAAGGCTGCTTAAGAGCAATGAAGATTTCAAGTTGGAGTTGAAGCTACAATCTGAGAAAACTCAGAACATGATGGAACAGTTGATGGAAATAATGAAACAAAAACAAGCCCAAACCTAGATTGCACACATTAATTGCTTGTTTTTTCATTTGCTTCTATACTTAATTGAATGCTTCTGAACTTCTACCTTGTCTTTGATTCTCATACTTTGCTCTGATATATTGCTTGGAGATAATGCTTCTGAACTTGTATTGCTTGATTATTGACTTTGAATTATATTGCTTAATTTTGAACAATTATGTGCTCTGATTATTTCTTAATCTTTTATGAGCTAATTGTATGCTCTGAACCTTTATATAGTTTCTTTCTTACTTTAAACTATTTTATGTTTTTCTCAACTCTTACTTTTTGTTTTATTATTTACTTTTTGTTAATGACAAAAGGGGGAGTAGTAGATAGTATTTAAAGGCTCTGAGCCCCATTAATTTAATTTCAAGGAATTTAAATTAATAGAACCATTTTCTCACCTCATTTTTTTTGCTCTGATAACGTTCTATGTGAGATTATTAATTCGTTTTTAATGAATTTAATTAAGAAGAATAGAACTCAGGGGGAGCTTACAAACCTCACCTTAAAGTACTATTAGACTCAGTGGGAACTTACAAACCTCGTACCCTATATAGTCAACTTGTTACTTAGATTAACAACAATTAAACATTTTTTTAAATACTAAAGTTTGTCATCATCAAAAAGGGGGAGATTGTTGGAACAAAATGTGTTTAAACATTACCCTTAAAAGTTTTGAGTGATAACAAAGTATTAAAAAATTGTTAATTGGATATGCTAATATTTGTTCAAGTGTACATGACCATTGACAAAATTTTTGAGACCATTTATAGGTTCTTGATGAACAAAAGAGAGCAAAGAATTTAACAAAAAGGAAGTTTAAAAGCATCTGAAGAAAAACTGCTCCTGAAGTCAAAAGTGCTCCTGAAGACATAGCGCTCCTGAAGTGATGACGTCATCAGTAGCAAGTTCATCAGAAGCAAGTTCATCAGAAGCTGAATATCACCAGAAGCTAAAGTTCATCAGGAGATGCAAACTTAAAGATTCAAAAGTTGTTCAATGGATTCAATGTCGTCTTAATATTGCGAAGGAGTGGAAAAGAGTAACAACGACTAACTCAAAAGGATTCAAAAGCATTGGACGTTTGTTTTGTTGTTAAGCGTTGACAAAGTACAATTGTACAAAGTGTACAACCACTATCTCCACTACACAGAGTTTGTCTCTGCTACAAGACAAGGATAACAGCTCTGCCTGCAACAATGTTCCTTCATACATGGAATGCATTTGAAATTGATCCTTCATAGGACAATAACCATATTAGGCAATGAATCATTGGTGGTTGATCAAAGCTTCAAACGACTCTTTTTGGATGTGCTGGCAACTCAACGTTCATTTCACACCTCTATATAAAGGAGTGAAGACTTGAAGAACGTATGCAAGACTCTACAACAATTTGAAAGCGCCAAAACTCTGTCAAAATTGCTCAGCATCCAAAAGTTCACTTAGAATTTCTTTTCAAAGTTCATATCTTAGAAATTCTAGAGTCTCAAACTGTCTGTATCTAATTTGTATTGTGAGCACCGCTGATTGTATATTAAGTGCTCAGTGTCAAACATTTTTCTTTGTAATTTTGTTTGATTAGAAGTCTCTTGCTTGTGTGCTTGAGCATAGAAGTCTCTTGATTGTGTTCTTGAGCATTGGAAGTCTCTTGCAGTTGTAATCAGATATTTCATTTTAGAGAACTCTCTTTGGAAGTGCAAGGGGGACAGGACTACTTCCGGTTTGTGGAAGGAACCTGTATAATTGCTTTGTGTCTTTCTTCTCTCTCTCACTCTCTCTCTCTCTCTCTCTCTCTCTCTCTCTCTCTCTCTCTTTCTCTCTCTGTTTTTATCCGCTGCAACCTAGTTTTGAATATCACTTCAGAAGCTGTTGTTGAACTGCTTCTGGTCTGTGCATTTCAGCTTAAGAGAAAACGAAGAAAAAGCTAACACAATTCAACCCCCCTTCTTGTGTTTTTCTCACCTTCAGTAATGACATTTTCCATGTGGGAATTGCCACATAGGAGCTATTTTGGCCACATCACTAAAAAATTGGACACATCAGCGTTTTTGGAGGCTAAAATGGGGGTTAGGACGAAAATTGCAAAAAACATGATAGTATAGGGACTGCTTTGTTCAATTTAAAAAGGGCAGTACCAATTTCGTGAGTTGGTCAAAATGCGAGGACCAAAAACGTAATTAAGCCAAAACTCTAACCCTTAATCATAAACCTACTTTATCATCACATTGTTTGTAAGTAAACCCCCGAAGAGGCATTGTCATCTTCCACCACATCACTTCAATTTCAACAATTGAGCTAAGTCGACTTTGGATCACTTCCAAAATGTTTCAACATAGTGATTTGTAAAACATTATGATGTGAGAGGTCAAAAACAAGATTTTTTTTACTAGCATACATTTGTAAATAAAATCCAATTTACCCTACATTGAAAAAATAAATATCTGACAGCTTCTAGACAAACCGAATCACTTCGGAATGAGAGGGATCCTAAGGCAGTGTAGGTATGAGACTGCATGATTGAAGGAAAACCTATAAGAATTATTTGGTACTACCTATATCAACATAAATAATAGAAAAATTAAAAATAACATAATAATATATATTGATAAATATTCCAAGAAAAAAATATTGAAATATATGTCCGTCTGTACCACATCCTTTAGATTTTGGTACATGAGTGAACTTTCGTTTTTGAATTATTGGTTCTTCGTCTTCTTCGTCCTCTTCTTCTTCATCTTTTTCATCTTCATTATAGAGGCGGACAAGCGGAAGTCTACAATGATGATCATTTGAGAGGAAGCCATCCTCAAGGATGATACTGCCATTTCAGATGGCGCCATGTAATGGTGAAAAATAAAGTAGGGTTTTTGGATATTTATTTTCATTTTAAGGTAGATTGGATTAGTTATTCAAAAATCCAAAAACAGAGAGAAGATATTGGAAATAAACTATGTCATACTATCATCTCCAACTGCTTTTGTAATCAAATTCATCTTGATCTGAATGTAAGAGGTTTCATCTTCCCAACCAAACTCGTCCAAAAATCTTCTAGCCAAAATGATCATCTACCTATACCACACAACCAAGTAATTGACTATTTGTGCACAAGTGGGGTACTAGCAACACTTAATATAAATTTCTAACACGTATATCAATTCCAAATCATAAGCAAATGACTCATCATTTGTCATATCAAATTACACAAACCCAGATTTATTAAATTCAAGACATATATACTTCCAAAGTTTACCCTAAAAACATACTCACAGGTATGAAGATCACTCATATTATATTTATTAAACTAGGACTCCCAACATGTACGTTCTAGCTACACATAACTTATCACAACTATAAATTTGTTATTATCATAACAATATCATTACAACAATAATCAATAATCATCATTTATAATTGGAGACTTTGTTGACAAAATCCTTGACTTGCATAATCAATTGAGTAGATTCAGGAAAATCAGGAAAAATATAAAAAGCATGAATCATAGTTGGATATTCAATCAACTCAGCTTTTTTCCCACAGTTTTTCAACCAATCATAATACCTCTTTTGCCAATCATTTAAAGGATCAAATCCACCAATAAAAACAAGCGTATCCGGATAATCCAAACCCGACAAATCCTCCGCGTTCGGCCCACATACATTAACGGCGCCATGATCCCGATCCGATCCCTCCGGTAAAAACACTTTCCACATCCAATCAGTCCTTGCCACCGACACAATCGGCATCCCAACTAGGCGAATCTCCGCCTCCGTTCGCTCTTCTCCACCGAAGAACGGTTGGATTGATATTAACCCGGTAACCCGGATGTTCTGGAGCCCCGCTTTGCATGCCCTAACCGCAACATGGTGTGCCAAATTTCCACCGGCGCTATCTCCAGCTAGGAAACATTTTGACAGGTCAGCATTTTCTGGTAAAACAGTTACGTTCTCGTCAAGGAATCTCAGTACTTCTTCTCCGTCTTCATATTGTGACGGATAGCTATGCTCCGGTGTAAGGCGGTAGTTGACAGAGACGACGATGGCAGATATTTTCCGGCAGAGTCTACGGCAAACGTCGTCGTAGTGGATTGAGGAAGGAGAAAGAAAAGTGAAGCCACCACCATGGAAGAAAATGATGACAGGTAGGGAGGTTGTTTTGGTGGCACCACCATCTCCAGTGACATCTCCGGCAATGGTGGGAGTAAAGAGACGGAACCAAACGTTATTTTCGGCGTTAACGGTAATGTCTTTGGTGGAAACGCCGTTAATGGGAGTGGCGTTAGGTGAGGATTTGAGATCGAAGAAGTTAAAGAGACGGCGGTTGACGGTGCCGTTAGAGCGACATGAAGCATTTGATACAACTGTAAGAAGTGAAATTGTAGCTCGGACCTTCCAAGGAAGAAGAGGTTTGGGTTTGTTTGTTGACATTAAATTTTTGGTTTCTTTGATTTAGCTAAAATTTGAAGATACATAATAAATAAACCATCCTTTCAAAAAAGAATAAATAAACCATAGAAGATAAGATGATTGGTTTTGTAAAGAAAGAAGGAGAAAGTCTTTCATGAACACAACCCCAAATAAATATTATTTAGGCACACTTACATAAAATTAACAAAATTAAATAAAAAGTAATTAGTCACTTCAAATCATATCATGTAATTTTATTCTCTTTTAATTTTTGTTTGGCTTTGTGTGTGTGCCTAAATACAAAAGATTTGTGGCTGTGCCCAACCAAGACTAGCTCAGAAAGAAGATAGATGATGTGATGGGTATTTAATTTATGTTTTTCTAGGTGTATGGTCGGTTTTCAAAGAGGGACAAAGAATTCTACATTGTTTACTCAAAAAAAAAAAAAAAAAAATCTTTCTACATTGCAAATTAAATGTGTATGCACCTTATGATTTTGGGGTAAGTAGACGTTGTGGGTTTGACTAAATGAGGGTTGAACGTCAATCATTAGACGGTTAATTGGTGTTTATGTGGTAATTTTAATGTTATTCACTCGGAGGAGGAAAGAAAATGTAGGGGGCAGCCTCATGCCAGGATGATTTTAATCATTGCATAAGGTTTATTGATGATAGTTTATTAGCTGATTTTCCTCAATGAGAGAGATGCTTTGCTGGGTTTATTGGTGATGGCTATATGATGGTCAGATTTAGGCAAATGTATCAAATCATTTACTAATTAATAAAGTATAAGTAGAGAGTTTTGTATCTATATGGATAGTCGTTCCAACTAGACAATTCGCGTTAAATAAAAATAAATAACGATAAAGGGTTTAGAGTTTTCCAATTTAATATGTTTTCAACAGAGCAAACTTTAACTGTTTTGATTGCAAAATGTTAGCGGCAGTTAGGATTTTTCGAATCCATTTATTTATTTGTTGAAATTACTTAACAATCAAGTCTTATTCAGCTTTTAGCGTTTTTTATCTAAGTGATGAGTTTGTCGGGTTTTACTACCTATCAGCTGTCGAGTTGCACATATTGATCACATGGGTAGGTACGTGTGGGGTCTTACTCTCTCAGAGATGTGGGTTCATTTCCCTTCAACTTTCAGTTGCAACCATTACACTAGAGTTTCTACGGGTTTCAGTGTTTAGCGTTGGCAGTCCCATGGAGAGATACACATACGCTCGGAGGTTTACGTGTAAGTTCTTACTTTTTCAAAGACATTTGAAACAATGACGAATAATAGGGTTCCTAAATTCAAAGTATCATAATGGTTCCCTCGCCTAATGAATATTAGAAGGACATCAACACACTCTCCCTCTTGGTAGTTCTACAAACAAGCAACCCTATCTCGTCCACCTTACCAAGGTGAAAGAAGAATGAAGTTATTGTGTTGATTTACCTCATGAAGTTGCTTGTTTCCCTAATTACCATGATCTGCTATCTTAGTTACTTCCTAATTCGGGCATGTATTCACCAATATCAGGTATCTCACTTTCCTAAGTACCGTTATCTCATGGTTATATTTCAGAGGAGATAAATCTTACGCACGACAGTAAAATTAAATAGGACTCGAAAAATAATTGAATAAAGACTTTAAATTAAATAAAATATCCAACAAACAGAATAGAGGTTCATTTTAGAATCCTAGCCTAAAAAGATTTAATTACACATGGTAACTAAAGACAAATTACAAAAGAAATAAAATGTACCCTAGAGACTTGGAGTGAGGAGATAAACTTCTCCTTTGAAGCTCCTAGTGTTTGCCTTCTACTTGAGCCGCTACATTCTAAATGAGAAATTATGAATGAAAGGCTTGGTATTTATAGGAAAAGTTTCTACATGAAGTTTGGCTAAAAAATCAGGTTTTCTCCGCTTAAAAGTAGCAAATATCAGTTATGGCCTGTTTTTACTCATGCTCGGGGCACACAACACATGCTTGAGGCACATGAGAGTTCAGAAAATGCACCCTTGGGGTGCCCAAGTCATGCTCGGGGCACATGTGAGTGTTGTCATGTGCATAAATGTATGTTTCTTTATCCATTTGCGTGTTTGCTTCGATATAAGATGTTTTGGGACCTGGGAACATAATTTTTCCCTCTGTAATGTCTTTTGAGGCCTCTTGATTCTTCATTCTTGATCTTCCCAAAGTCTTCACAAGTTTTCAAATGAATTGTTTTGCCTATTTCTATGATTTCATCATGAATTAAATCAAAACACCTTAAAATTGTTATGTTTCGGGAAGAATAGAATTACATGACTTAAATATAGAAAACATTACAAATGTCCTGAAATCATAAACAATTTCTTTAATACTCCTACATTCTGGATGAAAAAACGATTGAAAAACATGTTAAGAATAACGTAAGATCACCTTTCGTCACCATACTATGAGTTGTGTGTGTTGGGTATTTGTATTGGCTGCATTGTTGCTAAAACAAATATACTTGTTCTGTAAGTTGGAACCAATGTTCCAACATGTGTTTAGGCATCTCTATAAGATGTTGGACACGATGTTCCAACATCTTGGCACGGTTCAGTGTGCCTGGGTTCATGCTTACTTGTACGGGCCCACTTTATTGTTTAAGGAAACAATATTTCCTTATCTTATTGACCAAGCAACACACATATCTTTACAAAATCAGCTGTGGAATATTCCTGAAGTTGTTATTATATTTTAGGAAATATTTGTTATTGTTTTGGACGATCCTAAAGATTTTCCAACATTTTAGTACTTTCCAGATTTGTTACTAATTTTGTTTTGTAGATTAGTTGAACCGATCTGCTTTGTTTTGAAGCCCAACTAAGTATTTAGCCCAAGCTGCTTCAGTATATGAACAAGACTCCAGACCTAATTGTTCATTCAAGCCGTCATACTAAAAAGTTTAGATTTTTAGGGTTTGGGTCTTTTTCTGTTCTACTCTTTTATCGGTTGATGCAAGTTTAGTTCTGGATATTTGTGAGCCTTTCTTGTATCGTTTGTGATACATGTAAAGGACCTAGAACAAGTTGTATACTCATTCTATACTACACTGAAGTTGTGAAACAAGGTGCTAGTTGTTTGTGTTTGAAGGTAACTTCATTCTTGAGTTTATTTAGGTCTGATAGGTCACAGGGGTTGTGACTGACCATAGGATAGTGAGATGGGATCTCAGATCTAGGAGTTCCTAGGTTGAAGATTATACGAGTAGGTCCTAGGTCTTTAGTGTAAACGAGGAGTTTGCTGAGAGTTATAGAATAAGGACTACACTAGTGGATTTCCTTCCTAGCTTGGTAGCCTCCAGAGTAGGTGTGTTTGTCACCGAACTGGGTCAACAAACTCACTGTGTTCTTTACTTTCTTGTTCTTATTTTTGTTTATCGTTCGATGTTGAAACATTAAATGGAACATTGCAAACGTTTAAACATCGCACAGAACATATTAACACAAGTTACGCTAGAATTTCAGTGTGGATAAAAAAAATTGTCAGAAGATTGGTGTATCCACTGGCCAGATTGTATCCATGTAGCTATAGGTCATGGTCTCTTAGATCATTGCCTTATTTTATTGATTGGTGGTAAGGAGAATTAGGATCCAAAACTACTATGTATGTTGAAATGTTGATCTAACTTTCTTGGGTATGAAAAATCTATTATTGATCAATGTTGTTGGTTTGATGTGGTTAGTTTAGGTAGTTATGCTCTTAAGGAGAGGTTTACATGAATTAAAGAAAGTTAAAGATCATATTTCATTTTTTGATACCAAAGGTGAGGAAGACGAGTTAGAGGCGGAGGAGGTACACTCTCTTCCATTAAATTTTCTCTCAGTCAAAGATCCACAAAAGCAGGCAATGGCAGAAGTCAACTCTCATATGGCTTAACGAGAGTGATGTTAACTCAAAAAAATAATATCATGGGTTGATCTCTAGTAGAAGGAGGATGAATTTTGTTATCACTATTAATGTTAACAATTCTTAGGTGGAGTGCGTGGCTAATATCAGAGCGACAAAGTATGATTATTTTGCAAATCATTTGAAGTCAGGTAGTATAGTTCAACTAGGAGTGGATAATTTTAATTTCAAGACTCTTAATGGTCTTAATAGAGGTGAATTGATCAAACTGTTCAACGAGAAGGTAGTTAAGCTGGCTTTGTGGAAGTCTGACAACTCTTGATGGTCTTGATACAAGTGAATTTATCAATATATTCATCGAGGAGGTAGTTAACCCATGGTCCATACGACGTTATTTTTGGGTTCATTAAGGATTTTTGTGTTGAAATCAAAGAAAATGTTTTGCGATTTATATATAATTTTCATTGAAATGGAAAATTAGTAAAAGGCTAAAACTGTACAGTTATAACTCTAATTCTGAAAGTCAACAGTCCCTAGTGCTTATCAGATTTTAGACTCATTTTTCTTGTCGGATGTATGTATAAGGTGTTTGCTAAGGACATTCTAGCGCTATGGACATGGAAGGTGGTTTTGTAAACAGACCTCCTCTGTTGGATGGTTCAAACTAGGATTATTGGAAATCACGCATGAGTGCTTTCCTCAAATCCATTGACAGCAAAACCTGGAAGGTAGTTCTTAAAGGTTGGGAACATCCTATGACACTTGATGAATATGGTAACAAAACAGTTGTTGTGAAACCAGAAGAAGAATGAACTGCTGCTGAAGATGAACTGGCTCTTGGAAACTCCAAAGCATTGAATGCCTTATTCAATTGGGTAGACAAGAATATGTTCAGATTGATCAAGCAATGCACTGTGGCTAAGGATGCTTGAGAGATTCTCAAAACTGCACATGAAGGCACTACCAAGGTAAAAAGTGCTAAAATCCAACTTCTTAATACTAAATTTGAGAATATGAAAATGTTGGAAGATGAGAACATTCAAGACTATCACTTGAATATTATTGATATTGCAAACTCCTTTGAGTCTCTTTGAGAGAAAATTTCTGATGAAAAGCTTGTTAGAAAAATTCTCAGATCTCTACCTAAGACGTTTGACATGAAAGTTACTGCCATAGAGGAGGCTCAAGATATATCTAGCTTGAAGGTTGATGAATCAATAGGGTCTTTAAAAAATTTGGAAATAACTGTCAACAACAAGACTGATAAGAAGGGCAAGAGTATTGACTTTACATCTAGTATGGATTCTGATGAGACACAAGGAAATCATGAAGATGATGAAGACATGTCAGAGTCACTAGCACTTCTTGGGATACAGATCAAGAATATTTTCAAACGGATTGACAAAAGGTCCAGGCTAAATTGTCAGAACATCAGACCCACTATTGATAATCAACCGGGAAAAGAGAAGATGGCAAGATCCGATGAAAAGAACTCACAATACAAAGGTGTCCAATGTCATGAATGTGAAGGATATGGCCATATCATAACTGAATGTTCTACTTTTCTAAAGAAACAGAAGAAAAGTTTAGCTGTGTCTTGGTCAGATGGAGATGACTCTGATGATGAGGTGAAAGCCGAATCTGCTAATTATGTATCTTCCTTAACAGGTAGAATTATGTCAGACACTGAGTCTTGTGAAGATTAGATGTCTTATGAAGAGCTTGCTATGTCCTATTATGACCTGACTGCTAAAAATCCTGAATTGACCCAAAAGGTTGAAGAACATGTGAAAGAGATTGCTCAACTGCATGATGAAAGATTTGATAATCTAGCTCATATCTTAAAACTCAATGATGAGTTATCAAAATTGAATTCTCAACTTGAGTATATAAGGGAATAGATTGATATGATGACTGCAGATTCAACAAGGAGCAAGCAAATGCTTAAACATTCGAAGGAACATCAGACCAAGAAGAAATCAGATTCATGGGTGTGTGATCACTGTAAAGGAAAGGAACATATTAGACCTTACTGCTTCAAGTTACATGATGAGTTAAAGCAATCTCAGCAGAAAACCTTCAAGAAAAGATGGACCCTCAGAAGTATCAATACATGACTAATTGCTCACACATCCTTAAGAGCATAATCTAAGGAGGACTGGTACTTTGATAGTGGATGTTCAAGACATATGACTGGGGTAGATCAATATCTAGAAGATGTGAGACCTTATGCTACCAGCTATGTTATTTTTGGTGATGGAGCTAAAGGAAAAATTGTGGGAATTGGTAACCTGACCAAACAGGGTTTGCCAAGACTTGATGATGGGTTGCTAGTTAAAGGGCTAACTGCCAATTTAATTAGCATAAGTCAGCTTTGTGACTTAGGACTGTAACAGCCCGTTTTTCGCGTTTGCTTTATTTTAATTATTTTATTTCGTGTGTTATTTTAATTGTGTGCATTTTCATATGTTTGTGCATTAGAGGGGTAATTAGTATTTTTGGGAGGATAGCATTTTATCGTTTTTCTAGGATAGAACCGTTTTATTAATTAAGTTGTCGGAGCGCGATAATTAATTAGAAGCCGAGATTATTAATTAGTTACCGTTGGTGTGTTATTTAGTAGATTAGTGTGAGCCCATTCATTTATTATTTGTGTGTTTAAGGCCCATTAAGGGAGAGGGAGTATATAAGCTTAGTCTTTAGTGACTAGGGTTAGAAAACTTGCTCATTTTCACACAAACACAAGAGGAGGCAATTTGGGGCTAGAGAGAAGAACAAGAGGAAGGGTTGGAGAGCTAGAAAAGGGTTTCACTCATAGGAGCTAAATTGAAGCTAGAATTGTTGATTCTTGGTGCTAGAGGTAAGAGGGTTAGGTTTCACTCATAAGTTCATAACTTTTCATTTTTCCCATTTTATGAACTTGATGAAATTGATTCTATGTGCTGTAAATTCGTGCATGTTTGTTGCTATTATGTTTGAGAACATGATTTGCATGATAAATGTGTGGCTATATGTGAATTAACATGTTGAAATGCATAAGTGTAGGTGTTTTGTGTTCTTGAGCAAATTTGATGAAAAATGAAGTTGTGATGTTAGATTATGCATGAATTGATGTTCATTAGTTGTTATTGATGATTGTTAAACTGTTGGAATCGAATTTGTTGAACTAGAATTGTTGTATACGAATTTGTGTAGAAATTTGAGGTTGTGTTGGTGTTTTGAGAAAATCCTATGATTTTGATAAAATGAGTTGAATTGTTGTTTCTAATGCTTGATTCATGTTTGTTTAAGTGTATTGAAGCTATTTTGACCCATAAACACTTTCTGGAACTTGTTTTGGTGGATTGGGGTTTTGAAAATTGAGTTTTGGTGTGAAAAAGGGGTTAAACCCGAGAGGTTCTGGGCTGCCCAGATGAAGCTTCGCTTGAAGCGAGATTTTCTCGCTTGAAGCGAACCTTCAAAGGGGAAACCCAGAATTTTGGATGCTATTTCGCTTGAAGCGAGCTCCAAGCGAGATGCACCTGTGGTCTCTGGAACTATCTCGCTTGAAGCGAGATAAAATGGCTTCAAGCGAGATTGACCTGTTCCAGCCCATTTGATCTTTTTGTTTCGTGAACTTGGGACCTTTCCGAGCATTTCTTAATACTTCTTTTAACCTCTACAAACATTGTTTGCATCTATAATCCTACTGGAACAACAATTGAGTCGAATTGGATCGAATTTTGAAGATTGAACTTGAAACTTGAAAATGGTCAAGAACACGGACTTTCCGGAACTTGATTCTTTTCAAGAAAACCAAGTGGGATTATACTTGAATAATGTTTATATGACTTTTAAAGATGATTTCAATTGGTTCCATGGATTGATAACTTGATTTGCCTTGAAAATTTATAACTTTGGAAAAGTGGCAAAAGTGAGACGAACTTCATGAATTTTGTGCATTCTTCATATGTGGCCGATGAAATGCTTATGAAACCTCTACTGTACACATATGTGACTTGTGAGGATACATGGCATAGGCAATTGAGCTCGTTATTTGGTTTTGGTTCTTAACCTTCAAATATTTTAAAAGTTGTGAAATATGAGACGAACTTGTGTAATTTTTACCTTGAAGTTTATTTGATGGTGAACCTTTTTAGATATGGATTCCTATGGTTAATTGTATGCTTGTGATTGAAGTTGGATAATGATAATGTGAAATATCATGACCTCGCATGTTATCTTCTTTATTTGAAATATATGAAGTGTTGCTTGTTCATGATGAACTATGTGAAGAAGGTGATAATGTTGATTGTATACATGTTCAAAGGTGATGAATATATGTATGTTGTATGTATGTGCAATTGTTGATGTGTGCATACTTTATTAAATGACCTTGGTGATGATTGCATAATTGTATGCATGGTTTTGGTGATGATTGCATAATTGTATGCATGGTTTTGGTGATGATTGCATAATTGTATGCATGGTTTGGGTGATGATTGCATAGTTGTATATGCATGTTTTGGAGAATTGTGTATGAGCATATGTATTGAGTCAAGTCATATATATGTTCATGCATTCATTGTTGAGGTGGCGGACGTATGTCCAAAGTGTAAGGCAGGTGTGAACCTTACACTCGATGTGTTTGTTGCATCGGAGGTGACGACCTTGAGGTGACTTGGTACCACATGCATCTAGATGAGTCTAGAGACATTGCATGAATTGTTGTGAGTTGTATTGCATTTGAATTGTGCATGGTGTTTGTGTTTGGAGATTGATATTTGACTTGGTTGAATTGTGATATGTGTGTGATACACTTGAATTATGTGAACTTGAAATGATGCCTATGAATGATATTGAATGAGATAAATGTGGAAATACTATGAGTATAGGTTTGGCATTGTTGTTTATCATTCTTGGATATATGACCATTATTTCAATGTTCTTGCTTATCTGTTTATGGATTATGATGATGTAATGCTAACCCTCAGTGGTTTACCACCTGCCTTTCCGTATGGACGGGTAGATGGAGTGCAGGATGCTTAGTTTCTTTGATGTTGCCGAGGAGCGAGAGTTCCTCGTTCTTGTGCAAGTGTCTAGATTAGGGCTCTGATCTAGGGTGTCCTTGCATGTTATTTCTTTTATGACTATGTAGTCTTTGGAGTTGAGATATTGTTATTATGAGTTTGAGATCATGTATTTATTATCATGAGATTTTGGAGATGTTATTTATATGGTTTACATATATTCCGCTGCTATGTTTATGTAGTTTGATAATTTATACATGTATGCTGGATATTGTTTGGTGACGTAGCATCTATTTCTTGAATATCTCTGATGTATTCTCGTGTTTATCGCTTATTAGAAATTTTCTTATGATCCTCACTCCCCCCCCCCCCCCCCCCCCAAATATTTATTCAACAAAGATTCAATATAAGAGATTATACCTGACCGAGCTTTAAAGAAGGATAGAGCATAGACAGGCAGAGAAGTCAATACTGATTTAAGAAGGATCAAACGGCCACCGAATGAGAGAAACCGACTATTCCACCCTGACAGTCTAGATTTAATTCGATTCACACCTGGGTCCCAACACGAAAGTCTCCGAGGATTACCCCCATTATGCAAACCGAGATACAGAAAAGGAACTTTCCCCACTTTACAGCCCAAAATCAACCCACTAGAAGGATTTTATTGAAATTCACATTCAAACCGGACATCTAATAAAAAATGACAAGAGCCGCCCGGAGAGCACGAACATTTGGCCAACTTTTTGACCCAACAAAAGCGTATCGTCAGCAAAGTGAAGATGGGAAACCACCATCGGGTTCGTTGCCCCCACCGAATAACCTGTGAACAACTGATTGTCAACCATAGTTTTCATCAAAATGTGAAGCCCCTCGGCTGCCAGAAGAAACAAGAACGGAGAGGATCCCCCTGATGTAATCCCCTATGAAGTGGAAATTCATCTGTAAGACAACCATAGACTAGCACAGAAGCTAAGGCAGTACCAATATATTCTTTAATCCATTTCCTCCACAAGACAAGAAAAGACATTTGTGCCATTACTGAGTCTAGATAGCCCCAATCAACGAAGTCATAGGCCTTTTCAAAATCAACCTTAAACATTAAAAGCTCCTTCTTCAACTTACAAGCTTCATTAACCACCTCATTGGCGATTAGGATACCATCAAGGATTTGACGATTCTTAATAAAAGCAGACTGAGTTTCTGAAATAACACTGTTGATCACTAAGCTCAATCTATTCGCTAGCAATTTTGCTAGAATTTTATACATACTCCCAACCAAAGATATAGGTCTAACTTCATTAAGTCTCTGTGGATTAGCTACCTTTGGAATAAGAACAATGAAAGTGGTGTTAATACCTTTAGCCAATTTACCGTTGTGATGAAATTTAGACACAAACCTTATAATATCATCTTTTAGCTCCGACCAAAAATCTTTTATAAAACCAAAATTAACCCCATCTGTGCCAGACTTTTAAAACTATCCCAGTTCCACACAGCCTCCTGAACTTCTTCCACCGAAAAAGGTTTTATCAATCCCCCTCCCTCTACTAAGAAAAGAGAACGGAACTGAAGATTAGACACACTTGGTCGGGACCCATCTTGCGCCTTAAAGTGTTGAGCAAAATGATTAAACACAGCATGCCTAACCGATTCCACTCCCTCCATCAACACGTCGTTTACCATAACCGAGCAAATAGCATTATGACGACGATGATAGGACATCACAAAGTGGAAAATTTTCGAATTTGCATCACCTTCACGGAGCCACTGATTCCTCGATTGCTGCCAACATATACTAGTATTGAGTCTGGATAGAGAATGAATATTTTCGGAAACACCATAGATCTCATCACAATCTTCCACATACAACTCCTCCACCTCCCTTTTACCATCCAACTCGGCCTGGCGATCTTTAAGAGTAGAAATTGTCGCATTTAAATTACGAGCATGAGACGCATGCCACTCTTTCAAAGCAATTTTAATAAGTTTTAACTTTTCTTTAAGCATGTAACCACCCCATCCGTCCACCTGCAACGAATTCCACCTCTCTGAAACAAATTGTCTGTACCCTGGCAAGTCTGACCAACATTTTAAGAAGCGAGTAGGCCGAGGCCCCCAATTTTCCTCATCAACAGAAAGAATCAAAGGACAATGATCTGATAAACCTCTCAACTGAGCCACCTGGATACAGTTGGGCCACACCAAACACCATTCCTCCGAAACCAGATACCCATCAAGCCGACTCATCGACTTACCATACCTTTGAACCATGTGAACTTACACCACCACAAAGGTATATCTATCAAACCATTTTCATCAACGAAGTGATTAAACGGTCCATAATCAGCCACAATAGAAACCGACACGGACTTTCTTTCCTCCCTACATCGCACAACATTAAAATCACCACAAACACAAATCTTCTTCCCTCTTAGAGCTTGGATGCGAACCGATAAAATTTCCAAAAGAACTTGACGAGCATGAACATCAAAAGGTGCATACACATTGAACAAGTGGAACTCCTCATTAGACTGAATAAAATGGCCATGAATACTCAACACATGATCAAAACTACTCGTGGACCACACCTCCACCTCCGACATATCCCAAATAGTCAACAAACCCACTGACGCCCCTAAAAACTGGCGAAAGGAAAAAGCAGCCTGCTGTCCATCCCAAAGTGCCGAACACATCCTGGCATCACACCCTTGCAACTTGGTTTCTTGTAGACACATAATCAATGAACGTTTTTCCTTCACAATAAAACAAACTTCCTTTCTCTTCTCAGGGCCACCCAACCCCCAAACATTCCAAGAAAGCAACTTCATCTCACACACCCTCACCCACACCCTCTCCACCACCACCCTCACAACCTACTCCTCACTCTCAACAAACCCCCTTACCACTCCCTCACCAACTTCGGTCCCCTTCTTATTTTCCCTCCCCTTCCTTGCTAGCACCCCAAACATATTACTACACCCATCGAGCTGCACACCAATAGTTGTACCTATGCTCATAACATCCTCCCTCGCCACTTTCTCGCTCCAATGCAAAATCACCCAATGTTTCAAGTCATTATTAATTGAACTAGAAGAGGAGGTACCGTACGATAAATCATTGGAAATCATTATTACCGCCTTTTTCAACTTAGACGAACCATGATACTTACGCCCATGCTTCTTCAAGAATTTCATAACTGCTGACCGATCTTGATTAGGAAGCCTTGCCACTTTTTTCAAACTGTGAACATTATGACACATCACTCCATCCACCTTCTTGCGACGATGATGAGGACCTTGTCCTTTAGAAAGACCCTCTTTGGACCGAACCCCTTTGTTAACAACCTTCCTCGATGAAGAAATAGCCCCCGCTTCACTATGATGTTGGACAGTTAAACATTTCAAGCTCCAAAGACCGGACACCGAAGAACGATATGGCCGAAGTGGACAAGACGTTGGACGTCTCTGTTTCCTTTTAGGACCCTCACCTACCTTACAAGGGAGCTCCACCGTCTTCTTATTACCTTTAGAATTTTGGGCAGCAAAAGAAACAACAGGAGAATCAGCCACACCCGAAGAAGATAGGACAGGTTGAGTAGCTACCGCAGATGTACAGACATCATCCTTGCTTTTTTGGTGCACTAGACTGCTGTCTTGCTTCCCTGAGTACCGGCCTGTTTCACTTTGTCATCAATAATATTGTTATTCCCCTCTGACTCCACTAGATCATGCAAAATTTTATCAACCAGTAACTCAACATTAGCATCCATATCTTGTTCCAACCGAACGTCTTCATGATGTGCTTGCTCATCAACAGAACCGTCCCCTTCTTCAAACAAACATGCATCATCACCAATATTAAATCCCCAGTCCTCTACAATTTTCATAGTCACCAATTCACCATCTATCAAAATTGATTCTAAACAATTAATAATCTCAAACCTGGATGTAGCAATCAAGATCCTTGCATAATCAAATCTCTCTTTCTCCATGGAACAATAATTAGATCGAAGAAACCGACCACACTCAAAAATGCAAAGTTTGAAAAAAGATTCATTCCAAGCGTGGAGTGGAACACCATACAATCTCAACCAAACACCCCATTGGAAAGGAACAACATTCTTGTCCAACCGCACAATATTGGTAACGAAATGATCAAAAAAGTCCTTGGCTTCATGCAAAATTGTAGTAACATTTACGTCTGAAGTGCTACGGATAAAAACTCTATTGGCACCCATTAATTTAGAAATAAAAACTAAAAAATATATTAAATATGATTATTAAAAATACTACATATTATATATTAGTATATTATACAAATAAATAATAAACATACCATTTCATTAACAAAAACAATCTCCATATAGTTTGAAATAGTTTTATCAATCATGCTAAGGAGAAACCATATCCGAGCAACTCCAACATGCAAAACCTAAAATTCACTAACATGACTAATCTTATAGACCAAATTGTCGGAACTTTTTATTGGCAATCAAAACAAAATATATACACAAATAAACATAAATTTTCTTCAGTTCCTTTGTTTCATTAATTTCATGATTTAAGGTTATTTTAGTGGATGAAAATGCATTTTGTAACGTTGATTTTGTTGAACAAGTAACTTCAAACACACAAGAAAGGGATGAATTGTGTTCTTTAAAAAACGATTTAAATAAACACTTAAAAACGTTTAACCAATTAAAATAAAGTACTTATAAAAAGATTAAATAAATATAGAAAATGTAGATGTTAAGGTAAAGTAAATAACAAAAAAGAATAAGACAATTAAAAGATTACACCAAATGTGTAGTTATAACAAATTGAAGCACAAATATTACAAAACGATGAGTGATGATATGATATTTTTCACAAAGTTTTAATTTTAATGCAAATATGGTTGTTAAAAAAATGATAGCACTAGGCACCTATTTATAGTGCAAAAGATGAGTGATCGGTAACTAGCCAATGTGCACAATTAAAAGCAAATTAATTTACTTCAAAGCCCATAAAAATACCAATTGATTGAAACAAAGTCAAAACACATTTCTATGACACATGCTGAGAGCAACGGTAAAAAAATTAAAATTGATGATTATATCAATCTGCCATTTTGAAAAAAAAAAATTTGACATGAAGATCATTTAAGGTCATTATAGCAAATAATTTGCAGATCATTTAAGAAATAAAATGTAGTTGACAATTCCAAATAAAAAAATCGATCATGCCAAAATAATTTGTATAAAAGATCAATTATGATATGCGTTTGGTTTGCAAAACAGTTAGTACGGGACATAACAGTACAAGATAGAACAACACAATACAAGGTAGAACAACACATGACAAATTTTTTTAGCATTGAATATTTTTTCTTGTTTTATACCATTTTTGAGTGACGAAATGCTATTTTGGTATTTTAGACAACTTGTACGTGAGACAAAAAGTTGTGTTGTGGTTTGGTGAGGGACCAAAATATCAATTTTTGTCCTGTCCCTTGCCTCTAGTTTGTCATGTACCTGAAACAGTTTTACAAATCAAACAATCGACAACTAGAGTTGTTCTGTCGTGTCCTTCATTTTTAGCAAATCAAACGCACTAATGTTATACTATTATTTAGTCGGTTATGGAAATCAAATTACTAAAAGCAATATAATCTTCTACGAGATATTGATGGGGTATTGGGGTTAAATATGTTGTTGGTCCCAATAAATATGTCAATTTTTTATTTTAGTGCCTCTAAAAAATTTCTTCGACTTTTAGTCCCTTAAAATTTTTCCACCTTCACTTTTGGTCCCTTTTTTTAAGTAAACTCATATGTAAAATTCATATTTTTGAATAATATTTTGCAAAACCAAAATAGAATTTTTTTTATCAAACCATGAATTAAATATGAATTTTTATATTTTTTACGGTTAAAAATTCATATTTAATTTATGTTTTGTTAAAAATTTCTTTTTTTTTGGAGAGATTTTTACATTATTCTACACATTTCTGCACATTTTCATTAAAATAATATAAAATTTGACTAAAAAATAGGAACTAAAGTAGTGATTGAAAATTTTATAGGGACTAAAAGTTAAAGAAAAATTTAAGAGGGATTAAAATGAAAAAGTTGATATATTTATAGGGACCAAAAATATATTTAACCAATTTATATATAAGAAGACAACGAACATGATTGAAGAAAAAAACTCCCCCTTCTTTACTGAGCCGTTACCAAAACTTTATTCTCCTTTATCCGCCTAAAAGGGGTGATTTATGGTCAATTTTTGACCCAAAATCACCCTTTAACTCGTTTTTCTATTTCCTTTTTATTGAAATAAGTGATTTTCACATCTATTTCGTTTTTCTTTTGTGATTTCGTCGTCTTAGTGCGACTTTGTTTTGTTCGTCGTCTTTGTGCGACGTTGTTTGTTATTCTTGTTTCGTTCAGGTATTTGTTCGATTCAGATTGTCAGATCAGCTTCGATCCAGTGCATATCAAATCAATGACTTTGGAGTCGTCAACGTTGCAGATCCAGAGACATGAGTATTCCGGAGACTTAATTATAGTCATATGTGTAGGCTTTAGTATTTTGCCGTTTTATGCTATTAACATGGATGTTGTGTGTTTGTTCACACATTCATCTTTTTTGTTTTTAGCGAATTTTCATTGTATCAATGTACTCTATCAATTTGAATAAATAAATATCATTTTTTTTGTCAAAAAAATAATATAAGAAGACAACGAAACATTAAGTCCATTATGCAAAAATATGCTGAAATAGGTATTTCTATGAGCCAAAAATAATTATGCAATTTCCAATGATGAATTATGGCTTTCTTGCGAAAGTGTGATGTAAAATCACTTTAGATGAAAATAATTGTGAGTGTGTAATTTATTTTAATGAGAGCTTTTTTTCACTACTTACATAAAAGTCTTAACACAAATAAAAAAACAAATCCAAAACTTGAAAACTTGAATCTTGTTTTCCGCTTTTTTCGTTGAGTTTCTTTAAGGATTTCTTTTGTCGATCATCAAAACAAAATATTCCGGTCAAGGCATATATTTACATGCTCCCTCTTTTTTATGATGACAAACATCTCATGGAGGGATTTGTTCAAAGAAAGAGTTAGGGCAATAATAATCAGTAACAAAATATATGATAGAGATAAGCACATATTTAGCTCCTCCTCACTATATTCAAACAATAAAAATTCACTCCCATGCAAATCACATAACTCTCCTCCTTTTGACATTATATAAAAGCAGGAAAGAAATAATCATGGCAATACATACATTGAGAAAAATTTAAAACAAGAATAAAAAAGAAGGCTTAATTGCATTTTTGGCCCTCTATCTTTTCAAAAGTTGCGATTTTGGCCCCCTAACTAATTAAAATACAAAACAGTGCCCTATCTGTTGGATTTTTGGCAGCTTTGGCCCCCAAGTCCAATTTTGACTTGGTCTTTGCTGATGTGGCACCCACATCCCTTAAGTGAGGTGCCACGTGTAATATTTTTTCTTTCTTTTTTTAATTCATGCTAGCATTTTTAAATTGGAAAAAACTTTAAAAAAAAAAGGAAAAAGAAAATAGAAAGTCAGGTCACATGACCTGCTTCTACAGATGAAAGATACAAAACTTAGGTTGTTAATTTCGGCCCCCTTTCTTTCATCTTCTCACCATTCTTCTCCAACCCTCGAAAATCTCTCTTCTTCTCCATTATTCTTCTCCATTTACAGAAAATGATTGACGTGAAAATCAGATAACTAGGGTTTGATTTTTTGAGTTCCTAATTTCGGTTAAGTTTGTGTAACTATTTCGAGTTTCGGATCTAGGGTTTGTGTTACTATTTTCGGAGAAGATGAAGTGGGTGGATAAAGGCTTGAATCGAAAGGACACTGGTGAGAGCTCTGCTCGTCGAAAAGAGAAGAAGATTCCTAACAAGAATGCCTCAAAATAAGATTCATTTTGGTCTTTGCTTGAATATATGGTTGTCTTTTTTGGTTGTTGTGTGATGTCTGTTGCATATAATATTGTAACTAGGGTCGTCTTTTTTGGTTGTTGTCTTATGTGATGTATGTTGCTTGAATTTAGGATAGAAATACTGTAGAAATACTTTGTACATATGCTTTGTATAAATACTCTTGTACTGTAGAAATACTTTGTACATGATACTGTATAAATACTCTTGTACTGTATAAATACTTTATACGTTGTACACATACTTTGTAGAAATACTCTTGTACACATACTATTGCACTTATACTACTGATTTTGGTAAGGTTGGTGAGTCTATTGAATACAATAATAATGTCATTTAAGGGCTTTTTTAACTTAGCTAATATTATATTGCTTGCAAGGCTACTAAGGACCACTCACTGAAGATAAGGTTCAGATACAATGGTTACTTTAGTGAGGATCCTAACTTTGAATAAAAAAGGAGTGATACTTATGAGTATGGGGGCACGTGGGATCTAGATGAAGTTAACCTAATTGACTTGGACAAGCTGGTGAGAGAGATTGGTGTAAAGGGGAAGTATACTATCTGGTATGTTGTGGCTGGAGGAGAACTCAAAGATGGTCTTAGAGCAATTAAAACTGATGGGGATGTGGTAAGGTTCATAACTGAGTATAAGGCTAAGGAGAGTGTGACTTTTTACTTGGAACATCTTGATATAGCCGATCTTGATGCAAGATATAAGGATGAGGAATATTCATATTCCCCTTTTGAATCTGAAAGTGGAACATTCCTGAGTTTGAAGCAGGAAAGTTCAAATGGTTGCTTTTGAAAGTTCAAAGAATCTTGATGCAACAAGACTTGAAGATTTTGATGATGAGAATGGAGATTCAACTGATTCATCTGGTTACTTCAGATGTTCAAGCTTTGGTGGCTTTTGAAAGTTCAAAGAATCCTGATGCAACAAGACTTGAAGATTTTGATGATGAGAATGGAGATTCATCTGATTTAGATAACATCTGCTCTTCTGATGAAATTATTTTTGTGAAGGGACAAGTATTCTCAAGTGCTGAACTAATTAGGACATTCTTGAGAGAGTTTGCTTTGCAACAAAGGAAAAATATTTATGTTAAGAAAAGTGAGAGGAAGAAGGTTGTGGTTAAGTGTTTTGAGGGTTGTAAATTTTACATGAGGTTTAGCAAGGCTCCACCTAAAACATACTTCGTTTTAACTACTTATTAATAGATTGATTAGAACTTCTTCCTTGGCTAAGAAGTTCTTTGTTGGCTAAGAAGTTGATACCACTCCTGAAACTCACACCTCAAGCAACAAGTGGACCAACTATTACATCCATAACAAGTGGACCACCTGCTGCAATCAAGACTGGACCACCATCAACTACTTTGAACACAGTCATCAACAAACCACTTGCAAGCAACAATGTGCCAACTGCAAGCAACACTGTCACCAAAACTGGCCCAAAGAAGATTGTGAGCAACTCTGTGCAAAGCAACTCTGTGCAAAGCAACTATGTGCCAATTGTAAAGCCACAAATAGTGGGGGAAAACATACCCATGGTGCCTAAGAAGTGCAGGAACATTGGTCTGAAGAGAAAGTCTGATGAAATGGAGCCTATTGGAACACAGTAGTCAGTAAACAAGAAGTAGTGCCACCTATTTGATATGCTTGTGGAGACTTATTCTATATTTTGGGTTGTAATGCAATTTAAGTACACTTTTGTTGGCATTTTATTTTGAGTTGTAATAGTTAAGTATTGAAACTTGATGTCATGTGTTATTTTGGAACACATTAGTGTAAGTTGTGTTACTTTGGAACCTATTAGTATTCAAACATGGTTGGTTGTAACTTAAGTCTTCTTTTAAATATGATATTTTGCAACTTAATATCAGACATTTTGTTATGTGTTATATTTTGTCCTCCATATCATATTTTCATATCATTATCTTGCATATGTTCATAAGTTCATAACCACAAACATTTTTCATTAACTTGCCAAAATCAATGGTTACAAACATTTTCATTAACTTTCCGAAATCAAAGGTTACAAACATTCAACATCATTCAGCTTCTTACAATAAAAAACAACTTAAAACTCAAAAACATCCGAACAACATTCAACCTTGTTTCATAGCTAACCTAGAGCTAAAAGGCAAAACATGAACAACATCATTCCTAACACAACTATGGCAATTACAAAACTTCTTTCTTCTTCAATTCATCATTCTTCCTCAAAAGTGCTCGAATTATTTTCTTCTGCCTATGAGGTACCTCAGGATCATACCACCTAAAAAAATTGCATTTTCTTCTGACAAAATACCTCCCACAACCGTGAAACCTCCTCCATGGATTCTCATCAGTTCAAGAAGTCACCAATGGTGAATCAACACCACAATAACAAACCAACTTGGTTTTGTGCTTCAATGTTGACCCACTAACCGATGAAGATGAATATTCAACCATTTTTGGTTTCTAGCAAAAACTGAGCTTCTTGTGTAGTTATGCGAGTCAGATGAACAAACAGAAGACCAGAACGAAATCGAAATCGATTTAAGAAGAAAGAAACAAGGACAACAATGGAATAATGAGAAGGAGGAAATCGAACTTGATTTTGAGGTTGAAGAAGAAAGTGGATTGAGGACGATTTATAGATTTGGTAAATTGGGGGTTTTTAAACCCTAATTTCTTACCGTTGTAGATTGTGGGGCACGTGACCTGACTTTCTTTTTCCTTTTTTTTCCTTCATTTTTTCCAATTTAAAAATGCAGCATGAATTAAAAAAATAAAAAAATTACACATGGCACCTCACTGAAGGGATGTGGGTGCCACGTCCGCGAATACAAAGTCAAAATTGGACTTGCAGGCCAAAACTGCCAAAGATCCAATACATAGGGGGCTATTTTGTATTTTAATTAGTTAGGGGTCCAAAATTACAACTTTTGGAAAGATTGGGGGCCAAAAGTGCAATTAAGCTTAAAAAGAATTAAGTGAAAAAAAAGTAAACCATTTTTGCTTTTTTAGAAATTGAAATTTGTTTTTGGAGAAGAATATTTCATAAAGTCACCATGATACATAGCCAATCAAAATTTTGATGATAATAAGAACTTTTTTCCTCCCCCTTCCACATGCTTTGAATAGCCTCTATAACTAGACTAGTTTTTTGTTTTTGGCCTTCAAGCACACCTATAAAACAAAATCAAGTTTTAACTTTTTGTACCCAAATTATTTTGGGTAATTGTGAGTTAGTTATAGACAATGTGTCCTTTGAAATCCACTTTCTTCTCTCATTCATACCACTGTTTTTTCAAATATTACAAATAGAAAATGTATGACCTTCTTTTCCACAATAAAAACATTTAACAAACTTGAGGTTTTGTTAGGGAGAAAGAATTTTATAAAAACAAATTCATGATTTTTTGGATGATAGCCCAAACCAACTTTATTATAAGTTCCCTTTTGATTTTCCAAATTGATGTTCAAATTTTCTCTTTGAAGGTGAGAAAAACACGAAGGGGAGTTGAATTGTGTTAAATTGTCCTTCTTTTAAATTAAGTTCATAGTTTAGAGTCTGATAGAGTTCAGAGTTTGGAGCAAAGTTCAGAGTTAAATGTAGTGTATATAAAATAAGAGAGAGAGAGAGAGAGAGAGAGAGAGAGAGAGAGAGAGAAGAGAAAGACACAATGCAATTATCCTGGTTCCTTCCACAATCCGGAAGTAGTCCAGTCCCCCTTGCACTTCCAAGGAGATTTTCACTATAATCCAATTTGATTACAAATTAATGCTCAAGCACACAAGCAAGAGACTTCAAATACTCAAGCACACAAGCAAGAGATTTTCTATGCTCAAGCACAAAAACAAGATACTTCTAAACATACAAATTACAAAGATATAAGTTTGAGTTGAACACTTGATATACAATCAGTGGTGTTCACAATACAAAACAATTCAGACTCTAAGACTCTAGAATTTCTAAGATATAAAAGTTGTTAAGAAATTCTAAGTGTTTGATGCACAATAATTTCAACAGAGTTTTGGCACAGTTTTTATGTTGCAGAGTCTTTATTTGTACTATTGTCCTTCATTGTCTTTTCTCTGTGGATAAGCATTTAAAGCCTTCTAATTTTTCAGAAATATACGTTGCTCGAGTCTTCTATTCCTTCTGCACATTTGTGTCTTCAAATATCCATAATAACTAACTTCAGGTTCTTCACTTCTTACTCTGATGATCTTAAGACTTTGGGTGATCTTCAGACTCTAACAATCAGCTTTTGATGGTCTTCAAACTCTAATGTCTTCAGACTCTTACTAGCAACTAAGCTTTTCTTGAAAATTCTTTTGCTCTCATTTTTTTTTCGAGACCCAATACTATGTTTTAAGACTTATAAATTTTAGTCTATGGTCCTGCAAACTTGAACAAATATTAGCATATCCAATTGAACTTTTACTACTTTGTTATTATTAAAACACAAAGAGGCATTATTAAACACATTTTGTTCCAACATTCTTCCCATTGTAAATTTTGCAAGTGTGTTTTGCAGATCCTCGATTTTAATATTCAAAATATTTCAATCATCACAATTGAAATACTTCACTTTCAAAAACTAAAGGTGAGAAAAACACAAGAAAGGGGGGGGTTGAATTGTGTTGGCTTTTTCTTATTTTATCCTACTGAAGTCACTAGACAGAAGCAGTTAGATTGCAGCTTCTGAACTGATGTTCAGATTGTAAATGCAGCGGATAAAAACAGAGACAGAGAGAGAGAGAGAGAGAGAGAGAGAGAGAGAGAGAGAAGAAGAAGAAGAAGAAGAAGAAGAAGAAGGACACAAAACAATTATACAGGTTCCTTCCACAAACCGTAGATAGTCCTATCCCCCTTGCACTTCCAAGGAGAGTTCACTAAAATGTAATATCTGATTACAAATGCTCACTACTAAAACTAGCAAGAGACTTTAAATTACTCAAGCACAACTACAAGAGATTTCCTATGCTCCTAAACACAATCAAGAGACTTCTATGCTCAAGCACAACTGCAAGAGACTTCTAATCAAACAGAATTACAAAGAAAAATATTTGAAGTTGAACACTTGATATACAATTAGTGGTGTTCACAATACAAATCAGATACAGACTCTTAAGACTCTAGAATTTCTAAGATATGAACTTTGATAAGAAATTCTAAGTGAACTTTTGATGCAGGACAATTTTGATAGAGTTTTGGCGCTTTCAAATTGTTGTTGAGTCTCTTGCAATTCTCCAAGTCTTCACTTCTTTGTATAGAGGTGTGAAATAAACGTTGTGAATTGCCAGCACATCAAAAAAGAGTCGTTTGAAGCTTTGATCAATCACCAATGATCTTTTGCCTGATATGGTTATTGTCCTATGAAGGATCAATTTCAAATTCATTCCAAGTCTGAAGGAACATTGTTGCAGGCGTAGCTGTTATTCTTGTCGTGTAGTAGAGACACAAACTGAGTAGTGGAGGTAGTGGTTGTACACTTCGTACAATTGTACTTTGTCAACGCATCTTCAACGAACAAGCATCCAATGCCTTCAAATCCATTTGAATTAGCCGTTGCTTCCCTTTTCTGGTCTTCTGCAATGCTAGGCGTGATTAAATCCTTTGAACAACCTTTGAAACTTTACGTCTCTCATCTTCTGATGAACTTCAGCTTCTGGTGATCTTGCTTCTGATGTGGTGCTTCTGATGACACGTCATTACTTCAGGAGTACTTTGACTTCAGAAGCACTTTTCTTCAGATGCATAAAGCTTCCATTTTGTTGATTCCATAGCTCTCGTTTGTTCTTCCAGTACCTAAGCTTTAAGTAGACACAAAAAAATTTCTATGGTCCTGTACACTTGAACAAATATTAGCATATCCAATTGACAATTTTTAATACATTGTTATCATCAAAACTCTCAAGAGGTAATGTTAAACACATTTTGCTCCAACAATCTCCCCCTTTTTGATGATGACAAACATTAGTATTTAAAATGTTCAATTGTTGTTAATCTAATTAACAAGTTGACTATAAGGGTATGAGGTTTGTAAGCTCCCCTTGAGTCCAATAGTACTATAAGGTGAGGTTTGTAAGCTCCCCCTGAGTTATATTCTTGTTAATTAAATTCATCATTAAAAACGTAAAAACTCTCAGAATAATCTCACATTAATAGACTAAGAGATGAGAAGAAGGTCCTATTAATTTAAATTGCTTGAAGTTAAATTAATGGGGCTCAGAGCCTATAAAATACTATACATCTACTCCCCCTTTTGACATCAACGAAAAGTATAAACTTAAAGACAAAAAGAAGAGATGAGAAAAACGAAGTGAGAAATATTCAATAAGAAAATACAAAGTTCAGAAGCAATTTATATTCAGAAGCACATGAATTGTTTAGAAGCATTAATCAAAAGCATACAAACATCAGTTCAGAAGTAAACATAAGCAAAGATATAAACAACAGAAAAGCTAAGGGTGTGCAACTAGGGTTGAGCTTGTTTCTGGATCAATTCAATCATCTGTTTCATCATCCTGTTTGTTTCTTCTGATTGTTGCTTCATTTACCTTTTGAATTCATCATTACTTCTGATGAGAATCTCTTCTCTAACTCTGGCTTCTTCCAATTTAGCTTATGTAGCATTCTTGTATTCCAATAGTAGCAGTTTCTGCTCAAGAAGCTCTTTCCTGAGCTATTTGTTATCTTTTTCCAGAAGAATATTCCTTTGCATTAGTTCCAGTTCAGTAGAAGTTGTCTTGAAATTAATCTTGTTTAACCAAGTTTGATCCAACTCTCTTGGGTGTATACTGGAGGGAATGAAATTAGTAGCATTCCTTGACCTTAAGCATAGAGGAGTTTTCACCCAAGTTTTTAGAACTTTCACTTCATGCAAATTGCTAACAACCCCTTTCAGCCAATCTTAAAGCTTGTTTTAAGCAGAGTCTTGAGCATTAAGGCAAGATCTCTGAAGTTCTATCAAGACAAATTTTACTCTCTCTTTCAATATCTTCCACAGCTTCTCATAGCTATCCTCATGAATCAGATTGTTCCTTGCTTGAACCAAGTTGTTCAGCTCCTGAAAGATATTCTCACACACATCTGCTAGAATAATAGAATCTAGAAACAGGGTCGGTGGAGAAGGGACATTTGTTTTGGCAGGAGCACAAGGCTGAATGGCTAAGTTAGAGGATGAGGGTTGGTCATTTGTGGAGATGTCAGGTTGAGCAATAGTGTTGGTTTCAGGTGATTGGTTAGATATGATTTGTTCAGGGACAACTAGTTCAGGAACAACTAGTTCAGGAACATTTTGTTCAGGAACAGGATCAGGGATAAGAACAGAATCTATGTTGGTTGATGATGCCATTTCTTGGTTAGGTGCATGTTGTTGGGGGCTTTCTGTCATAACTTCATCAGAAGCTATGTTCGAGGCTTTCTCTAGATTGGTATCATACTCAAGCAGTTCACCTGAATAATAATTCACCAGGTTCTGAATGATTGATGGTTCAGAAGTTTGTGTAGTTGTTTGGGTTAGAGAGTTAAGATGAGATGCTGATACATTAATGTTTGCAGAATCTGACCCTATGTAATTAGTTGCACCCTCTACATCAGCAGGAATAGATTGAATAGGTTCAATCATAGGTGGTTGTAATGGGTGATTAGCAAGTAGATTTTTGCAAGCATTAACCCTTCTTTGTTGCATGTCATGTAACCTTTTGCAACAGAAGGATACATGGGCACAAAGGCATCATAATCTGTGTTTTTAGAAGTTTTGGTTGATGGTGATGGGGATAAAGCTTTATTGAGAGTGGTGTAGACTTTGTTTAAAGGTATATAATCCATATCAGATGATGTGGATGAGGAGGATGAGGTTGAGTTTGACCTAGTGTCAGAGGAAGTACTAGATTCTATGTTAACTATTGTGCTCGCGATTTTTGGGTCAATCCATTAATTGGTTTTGAACCTTCAATCTTTAAACTCTCAACTTTTATTCATGAGAACGGAAAAAGTGATTAAAAACCCTTATGAGATCAAGGTTCGGGGGTTGGTTTCGAATAGGGAAGGTGTTAAGCACCCTAAACGACTTCGGTACTCCAAATGAGCCTCTTGCCTAAATTATCTTGTGCTAATTACTTGCTTATTTATTTGTAAAATGTTGCCTAAAGTCTAAGTGAAAGAATGGAGGGAGAAGAAGTATGTTTTTTGTTGCTTTTATTGATTTGGAAAGACAAATTCTTTTGCCTACATACCCACAAATGGGATCAAAATCATGTAGTTCACCTCAAAAATTTTGTTTGGTGAGTTGGATTGATTTTAAAAGTTTGAAAAATGTTTTGAGAGGACAAGAGGCCGAAAGGCGTAGAAGAATAAAAATGTGAGGTTGTTTGATTTTAATTAAAGAAAAGAAAGTATAAATGATTAAAATTGATTGATGTTTGATTTGAAAAAAAATAAAATAAAGAAGGAACGCTCACTTGATTTGTTTCCAAGGTTTGTTAAGAAAATGTTTTTGTGATTTTGCATATTTGATTTTTTTGGAAGATTGATTTTTCAAAGTTAACGTAAACTAAAAAACTAAGCATAACGACGTGAGGTAATAAAAGGCGAGAAATTTACAAAGGACGTTGGACCCTAAGCAAATCCTCAAGTTTGAAATGAACCTAAAATTACTAATAGTTTGATTTTAAGAAAATATTTAAAGTCCAATTATTACCCTAATTTGTCGCTAATTCATTTTTGGTCCTCGATCACGGTTATGACATAAAGTGATAAATAAAGTGTGGTGTCGGTGCATATTCTCATTATTGGATATTTACATTGTGCCTAGGTACATGCTAAAGCTCAAAATGTAAATGAAAAGAAAATAATGTACATAAATTAAATTACAATATGACCTAAGAGCACTGTAAAATAAAAATGACAAAAAAATAAAAGATGACATATTAAAACTACAAATGCATGAAGTAATAAAAATCAATAAAATGTATGAGATGTTTATTATTCTAATAAGCATAAAAATAAACTAAATAATACATAAAAGCAACTAAACTAACTAAAAAAAACAAAGAAAGTAAAACTAAGTCAAAAACAAAATAAATAAACTAGAGACTAAATAAACAAAATAAATAAAAGAGATGCAATAATAATAAACTAAAGAGTATGAGTACTAAAAAAAGAGAAAAAAAAAGGGTAGAATAATTAAATAAAACAATTAAAATAAACAAAGATTTTTAGAAAATAAAGAGAAGAAAATTTTATGGGAAAACAGGGGTGCATCAAGTAAAAGAGGGGTGCCAAAGCAAACATCATATAGGACAAAATATTTGGGTCCCACATGAGTCAATGGAAGAGAAAGAGAGCCCACTATTTCTTCTTCCTCTAGCCGTGGCACTACAACAAAAATAACACCAACATCCTTCAAAATTTTAAAACCTCAAATGGTCACCAAATCTCACAAACTAAAATACCATTTTGCTTGGTTTCTCGCACTGATCATGAAACAATGATTAGATTTCACAAAGGAGGTTTGTATAGAGAGAAAAGTGAACCACAACTTTGAACTTGAAAAATCAAAAACACAAAAAAACAATTAATTAAGCAAAATTAAATAATGGAAAAGGTTCACAACACTTCAAGGGGTATGAATTCATCAAATCCCACCTTGTTTATGCCTTGAAATGGTCTAACTCATTCTCACTTTTTCTTGAAAAATTGTGGTTTTGAATTCACGGTTTTGGATGGTTTTTCTTGAGTTTTTGAGTGTTTTTGGTTTGTCAGAAATGATTATGAACTTTTGCTTAAAGAATGGTGAAGTTTCATGAAGAAATGAAGATTTTGGAATTTTTCATGAAAATGGTGATTTTGTTCTCTCAAAATTTTGGCCCCCTCTCTTGAGTTGTTGTTTGGTACTTATAGTGGGAGTAACTTTGTCACCAAGTGTGAAAAATTAGGTTAAGTGGGGAGTAAGAAAGGGTAGTTTGGAATTTTTGTGAAAAATGAGTTTTTTGTGACTTTTTTGGAGGATTTTTGGTGGTGAATGATGATGTGTAGGATAGTGATGAAGTGTTATATGTGAAGATGATTCTAGATGCACAAATCGTGGAGAAAGAAATGAAGTGAGAGTGAAATGTGTATTTTGTGTGAATTTTTGAAAGTTAGTGTTTTTTTGAATTTTGAAAAACAAATAATAAAATAAAAATAAATAATAATTGGTGTAAAGTTGTGATTTTTGTGATTAGAAATGTAATAGAAAAGAGAAGAATTGAAATTGGAATGTTTAGTGTAATGAAATTGAGTTTTCATGAAAATGAAGTAACAAAATAAAAATGTAAAAAAAATAAAATAAAAATGCATAAAAAAAAATTAGAAGTTAACTTGTAAAACAAGTAACTAAGGGAAAAACATTAATGGGAATGCATTTGGTGTGGGAAAAAAAGTTTATTTTGTAAAGTTGACTTTTTTGAAGAGAATTTAGAAAATGAGGAGAAAGAAAGCTTTGGTTAGGTCAAAAAATGGGGTACGACAACTATTTCAGCATTAGTGTGTAAAGAATCAGTATTACCTTCAAGAGCTTCTGAAGCACCAACTTCTGAGCAGCCAGCTTCCACTTGAGCAACCTCAGTAGCTTCCACCATATCATCAGCCACTGCCATCTGCTGCAGGTTCTCTGTAAGCTCTAACCCCAGTTGAACAACTTCAACTGTAGATTCATTTTCCAGGACCTCAACAGGTATCTTAATCTCCTTAGCTAGCTGGAGTGCTTTCTCCACAGCATAATCAGCTTCATTCCTTCTTCTAACTTCTCTTGAAACCAACTATGTTTCTTCTTCATCTTCTTCTCCACGAGCAGTCTTAAGCTTCCTGACAACATGTTTTCTTTTATTTGTTGGAATGGAAGGTTGAGCAGGAGGTGTTGAAGGTTTAACTTGCTTGCCACTTCTAGTTCTTTTACTTAAAACTTCAGCAGGGGCTAAATCCTTAACCTCTTCTTGGATTGTTGGGAGAGCAGGATCAACTTGAACATAAGCCTTTTCTTTCTTAGCTTTCTTGGCTTTCTCTGGAGGTTGTTCAGAAGCATTATCATCCAGATACTCAACTTCTGTAAGGGGTCTCTTCTTAGACTTCCTGCTCTTTGCTACTGGCAGAGCACCACCATACTTCTGATCTGGTATATCCTCTAGTTGGATATTTTCTCCAGTGCTTTGCAAATGATCATGAATGAAGTATAGTTGCACATCAAGTGGATCTTGTTTGCAGATTGGAGGAAAGCCTTGCATAAGGTTGGATATAGTTCTGGATTCCTTCATATATGAATCCAGCTTCTTGTAATCCTCCTTTTTGATTAACTTCATATGTCTCAGAGTGCTTCCATTGATAATTTTCCTAGTCACTGTACCAAGTTGTTGATCAGTGAAGCCTCTAGTGTCACTCAGTGCCTTTAGAAATCCTCCTTGATAAAGAATCTCTGAGATGAGTCTTTCATAGGGAAACCATGTTCTCTTAATTGATTGACTCTCTTTTAGAGCCTTAATCATGTGCTTAAAGATATACTTGGTCACATTTGCTTTCTCCTTCTTGATGAAGTAGTGAAGGAACACCCTGTGCTCCAATGAAGGTTGATCAGAACCTCCTCTTTTAGGTAGAAGATTCTCATTCTGAATCTTCAGAAGCATTTTCTTCTCCATTCTCAAATCACTGTAGGCACCTTTCTTTTTGTTGTTGAACATAGTCTGATTCACTATTTCATTCCATGGACTCTTCTTGTTGTTATCCATTTCATCCTTAAAACTTCCTTCAGAAGCTCTCCTGATCACATATGCAATTATATCTTGAGAGATGAAGACCGGTACACCCATGATGCTTAACCTAATCTCAGTATCAATGAATGGTTCCAGACCCATTTCTTCTCTTGTTTTGCCAGCCAAAGAAGGGTCAATAAGCAATTTTTCATCCATTTCCAATTTAGCAACATGTTTATCATAAACATGAGCTCTTACCCATAAGTGCCTTATCAGATTCACATAAGTTGGACCATTCAGCATGTCGAAGTAACTTAAGAGGTCCTGAGACTCATAGAACTCTTTGATGTTGCAGCCATGATACGACAGAGATGCGAAATCTATTGGACTTTCAACTTGAACAGTTAAATCCCATTCTTCCAAAGACATGGTTCTTCCCTTGATTTCATAAGCTGGAGTTTCTTGAGTAGAAGTTCCTTGAGCTATTTCTTCAGAAGAGGTTCCTTGAGCAGTCTCTTGCATGATTGATTTAGGAACAGAGCTTGACGATGCAATATATGATAATGTTTTTTTTTAGGGTTCTAAGGTTTTGATTGAGGAGAAAGAGCTTTTGTTTAGCAGAAATCAGTGTGAAAGAAGAAAGTGTTGGTTGTGAAGTGAGTAGTGTGTGTTTTGTCTAAGTGTTTTGAGTAAAAACAAACGATTGCAATTCAGAGGGGACAAACAAACACAACATTAATGACAATTGGGGGCGCGAGAAAGTACACTCAAAGCATAAAATCATCATAGCCCTCTTATGTTATACACCAATACAATTAAGCCACATCACATAACTTCAGATGCGCTGTCAAGTTAGTGGGACATGTGTTACCAAAGAGTAACTCCAATGTTTCCACTAGTTCTGCTATTCAGAAGCACAAAATCCAGCTTCTGAAGTTAAGCTACTGATGTCATCTTCAGAAGCACATTTTCCTTAGAATTTTAGTTAAGAGCTTATGATGGACCATAGCTTCTGAACTAACTTTAGAACCTAACTTCTAGTTCAGGAGCAAGCAGATTTAATAAGACACAAAGTGCATGTTCAAATTTTTCTTTATAAAATCAAATCTTTCAACTGTTAAAGGTTTAGTGAAAATATCAGCCCACTGATGTTCAGTATCAATGAATTGTATATCCAAGATTCCTTTTTGAACATAATCTCTAATAAAATGGTGTTTGATTTCAATATTCTTGGCTCTTGATGTAAAATTGGATTCTTTGACAAACAAATAGCAGTAGTATTTTCACAGAAAATGGGAATATTGTTAGCATTAATATGATAATCTTCCAACTGATGTTTCATTCAAAGTAGTTGTGTACAACAACTTGGAGCTGAGATGTATTATGCTTCTGTTGTAGACATAACAATAGTTGCTTGTCTTTTGCTAGCCCAGGATATCAAATTCTCGCCTAGGAACTGACAGTTACCACTGGTTGATTTTCTTTCAATCCTGTCACCAGCATAATCAGCATCACAGAATCCAACCAACTTATAATCTAAGGATTTCCTATAAAGGAGTCCAAGATTTGTTGTTCCTTTCAGATACCTAAAGATTCTCTTAACAGCTGTTAAATGAGATTCTTTAGGATCTGACTGAAATCTTGCACACAAGCAAAATATCTGGCCTAGATGCAGTGAGGTATAACAAAGAACCAATCATACCTCTATACAGCTTCTGATTTACCTTTGATCCAGTATCTTATTTGCTTAAGGTGCAGGTTGGATGCATTAGAGTGTTCATCACTTTACAATCTTCTAGCTTGAACTTCTTTAGAAGCTCCTTTGTGTACTTTGTTTGATGAACATATACTCCATCTTTACATTGATTGATTTGAATACCAAGGAAGAACTTCAATTCTCCCATCATGCTCATTTCAAATTCATCCTGCATTAACTTAGAGAATTCATTGCAAAGAGATGCATTAGTAGAACCAAATATTATATCATCAACATATATCTGCACAACAAGAATGTCTTTCTCAAGAGTCCTTCTGAAGAGTGTTGTGTCAACTTGACCTCTTTTAAAATCATTTTTAAACAGGAAATTACTTAGTCTATCATACTAAGCTCTGGGAGCTTGTTTCAAGCCATATAGTGATTTCTTAAGTTTATAAACATGGTCAGGATGCTTAAGATCCTCAAAACCAGGAGGTTGCTTGACAAACACTTCTTCTTCTATGACTCCATTAAGAAATGCACTCTTGACATCCATTTGATATAATATTATGCCATGATTAACTGCATAGGATAGAAGTAACCTGATTGCTTCCAATCTTGCAACTGGAGCAAATGTTTCAGTGTAATCAATGTCTTCTTGTTGATTGTAACCTTGTGCAACAAGTCTAGCTTTGTTTATGGTTACTTCACCTTGTTCATTCAACTTGTTTCTGAATACCCATGTTTTTGCAATGATGTTCTTCTTCTGAGATTTGGGTATTAGATCTCACACATCATTTCTTTAATACTGATTGAGCTCTTCTTGCATAGCTAGTATCCATCCATCATCTGAAAGTGCTTCATCAACTGTAACAGGTTCAATCACTAATAACAATCCTATCATAGACTCTTCTTGTTTGAAGTATGATCTTGTTCTTCTACGACTGTCTTTGTTTCCAATGATTTGATCCTCATGATGTGAAGACTTGTACTTGAATGTATTCTTGGATTGATTTGCTTGCTGAGAGCCATCTTGAGCTTCATCATAAGCTACTTCATCTTGAGCTTCTGAAGTTGGTTCAGCTTCTGGACTATCTTCAGATTCTTTAGTCTGATCAGGTTCTGGAGTGTCTTCAGTAACCTGTATATCTGCAAAACTTTCATCTTGCTCTGGAGTTTCACTTCCAGGCTCTTTGTCATCAAATTTAACGCGCATAGATTCTTCAACACAGAGTGTCTCTGAATTATACACTCCGTATGCCTTTGACCTTTCAGAGTAACCTAAGAAGATTCCTCTTTGGGCCTTGACATCAAATTTCTTGAGGAAGAGCTTGTTATTTAGAATGTAACAGGTACATCCAAATTGATGAAAGTAAGATATATTGGGTCATCTTCACTTAATGAGTTCATATGCAGTTTTCTCCAAGATAGGTCTGATATAGATCCTATTTTGAACATAACATGTTGAATTCACTGCTTTTGCCCAGAAATGTTTAGCCAAATTATTTTCATGAATCATGCTTCTTGCCATTTCTTGTAAAGTTCTATTCTTTCTCTCTACAACCCCATTTTGTTGTGGAGTTCTAGGAGAAGAGAATTCATGGACAATTCCATGTTTTTCACAAAAAGTTTCAAATGGCTCATTTTCAAGTTCTCCACCATGATCACTTCTGACTTTCAAAATTTTCATTTCTTTTTCAGACTGTAATTTAGTGCAGAAGTTACTGAATACATCATATGCATTGTCTTTACTTCTCATAAATTTTACCCAAGTCTATCTGTTGTAATTGATAGACGTTTGGCAAGTGCATCAAATACTATCGAAGTAGTAAAAATATCGATCCCACAAGGATTGTTTTTAATCGCAATAAGTTAATTTCGTTATGCAATAGGATGTTTAAAGGTTATTATAGTTTTGCCACTAGGCGGTAGATTTGTTTGTTTTAATAACAAAAATAACAAAAGGATAGAAGTTGTTTAAGATAATATGGAGAGAGATGAGATCGGATCGTCGAATCCTCTATGTTTCCCCTAATTGGTTACTGTACTCTATTCCTATTAATGGTTCTTTAAGTCCCACGATAGTTAACAAAATAGCCCTAATCAATCCGTTGAGTTAGGACCCTCATCTTAAACTACAGCCCCTAATTCCTTAGGTGGTCTAATAATTCTTGAAGGATTAAACACGTTAACCTAATATCACTAATAAAAGATTATCCATTCCTAGACTAACCATGTTTATTAGAACAATTCAATTAAGTCTAAGTTGAAAGCTAGGGTCAGTAGTCATCCATTCTCACGAAAACATATTTATATTTGATCAGGATATAAAAAGCATTAAGAACAATTGAATTGAATAAAGACTTAAATAATCATTAATATGGAATAGAGTTTCATCACAGCAACATAAGATCAACTAGGGTTTACACATAATCATCTCGGATCCAATCTCTAAGAGATTTAGCTACTCATAACAATGTTTACAAATAGCATAATCAATTGAATCATTAAAACATACATGTAACTGGTAAAAGGATGAAGAAATCGTCCTCCTTGCAGTCGCCTTGATGTCAAAATCGCACTTTGCTCTCCAAGATTCGTAACCCTTGTTTTCGGAAAAGACTTCAGCTTAAATAGGCCCAGAAATTCGCCCAAAACGTGTCACGTTTTAAGTAAAACGTGTCACGTTTTTTTCCTTCAGTAGCAAGTAACCAAATTAGGGTTTCACAAAACGTGTCACGTTTTTGCCAACGTGACACGTTCTTCTTTCTTCTCAAAACATGCTCTCTGACTTGTGAAAACGTGTCACGTTTTTTAGCAAGCGTGACACGTTTTTGTGACTTGCACCATTCTTCAGTTTTCTTGCTTTTTCTTGCTTTTCATGCGTTTCTTGCTGCTTAAGTTGCTTTGTGACTCCATAAAATGATAAAATATACATAGAAATTACGTAATGACCACATGTCATCACAACCCCAAACTTAAACCATTCCTTGTCCCCAAGGAATTTACATGCAAAATTGACAGTTGACAGTAAAATAACAAGTACCTGCTCAAGTGATGGTAATCCAAAAAGTTCATCTCCTTACTAGCTAAAGGTGAGCTAGTTTGACTTGAATGCATCCACCAATTCTCAACTCCACGCACAAAATGAATAGGGTTCACACTCAATCACATGCAAAGCTACATATACGCTTGAAAAGTTTCTAAACGTCAATTAAAGTCAATATCAATACACACTTTGAGGTCTTTAAGGGTTATAACGGGGCTTAGGTGAAGGTGGGATGATGTTTGGATAAGTAGGCTACACAAAATGTGAGTTAGGCACTCCTACGTCAGTTAAAACATACTTCAATCATCTTTCACCTATGGAACACAATTCTTAGTCAAAATGGGGCTAGAGAACATTATTCATCATCGGGACATTCGAGTTTGAAGTTACTCGGATTTTCAATGTCTTTGTCCCTTTTTCATTCTGTATTCTCTTTTTTTTTTTTTTTTTGATACACCATTTTTAGTGTCTATATGTTATTATTTTTTCTTTTGTATTGTTCTCTAGTTCCCCCACCCCAAACTTAATTGGTTGCAAATTCCAAAAGCAACCCCAAACTTAATTTTTAGCAACATTCTAGCATGCCTAACTCAGAAAAACATTAAGGGATAAATCCTAAAAGTCTCTAAGTTTGTAATGTAGGTTGTCACCGAACAAAAAGTTCTATCCTACCGGCTCAACTTGTCTAAGAAAAGGATGAATTCAATATAATCAGGGTAGGCTTCAAAAGGCTCACAGGACCAAGCACTTTTGCCTCAGTGTGTATTTGACATAAACCAATCGACAGAAAAGAAACAATGCAAGTTCTAGAAATGTAGATGCATGGAACACTCTATATAAGTAAATTGAAAAATAAAATTTGGCCATGAACCTTACAGTTATGATATCTGGGAGTTGTGACTACCTAGCACTGCCGTTCACTTCGCCTTTTACTCAAGTCACTCCTCCTTATGAACTTTTGGAAAAAATCACTTGAGCACACATTTGTTACTAAACTGTAAAAGGTCAATAAAACACATAAATTCATCAATAATAAACAAGTTCAGGCTCAATCACATAATAGGGGGATACAACTGAGTTAAACCGAAATGAAAATTAAAGACAAATTGTTTGACTCAACAATAGAAATAAAATACTAAAAATAAAGACATAATAAAAAGGATGGGTTGCCTCCCACCAAGCGCTTTCTTTTACGTCATTGAGCTTGACGCTTCAACCACTGTTAGGGTGGCAAATATGATAGAAAGAATATATCATCCTTCTTCTTCCTCTTGTTTGGTAGGAATTCCATGAATTTGGCACAAAGAATCAGATACTCCCATGCACCCATAGTTAAACATTTGGAATTTAAGCTCTCCCACCTCAGAGAAGGATGTGCATCCATCTGCACACAAGTGATTTCCTCAACCTCCGTTGGTTCAGACTTCGGGAAAATATCAACACTCCTTACTTTGGGTTTTTCTTCAATCACAACCTTGTGGCACTCAATCTCCATCTGAACCAATTTCCTCTGAGACTCATGTGCTTTCTCAACAAGATCACCACACTGAAGATCAAACTTCTCAAATGAAACTTGATTTGACACCAAGAAATCATCTAAAATATGTTGAAGTTGAGTATTGTAATCTATGTTGATCACCTCGTTCTTCCCTTCACAATTACTACCTGGTTGATTCGCCTCATCACGACTGCATCTCTCATTTAATATCGAGATTTGACTGTCCACACATTTTATCTTCAAAGATAGCATATATTTTTCATATTGCAGCGTACAAATCTCTTTTGTGTCATGGAGGTACAACCTGTCTATCATAGCTGCAAAACTTGGATAAACTTTTTAGTAGCACCGGACAATGAGAAGAAAACGAAGAGCATAAATCATTTTTTTTTTTAATAAATATATATGTACAAAAATATAAATGACAGAAATCCTAAATTATAACAAAATTGCCTTATTGAAATAAATCAACAATCCCCGGCAACGGCGCCAAAAACTTGATAGACGTTTGGCAAGTGCACCAAATACTATCGAAGTAGTAAAAATATCGATCCCACGAGGATTGTTTTTAATCGCAATAAGTTAATTTCGTTATGCAATAGGATGTTTAAAGGTTATTATAGTTTTGCCACTAGGCGGTAGATTTGTTTGTTTTAATAACAAAAATAACAAAAGGATAGAAGTTGTTTAAGAAAATATGGAGAGAGATGAGATCGGATCGTCGAATCCTCTATGTTTCCCCTAATTGGTTACTGTACTCTATTCCTATTAATGGTTCTTTAAGTCCCACGATAGTTAACAAAATAGCCCTAATCAATCCCTTGAGTTAGGACCCTCATCTTAAACTACAGCCCTTAATTCCTTAGGTGGTCTAATAATTCTTGAAGGATTAAACACGTTAACCTAATATCACTAATAAACGATTATCCATTCCTAGACTAACCATGTTTATTAGAACAATTCAATTAAGTCTAAGTTGAAAGCTAGGGTCAGTAGTCATCCATTCTCACGAAAACATATTTATATTTGATCAGGATATAAAAAGCATTAAGAACAATTGAATAGAATAAAGACTTAAATAATCATTAATATGGAATAGAGTTTCATCACAGCAACATAAGATCAACTAGGGTTTACACAGAATCATCTCGGATCCAATCTCTAAGAGATTTAGCTACTCATAACAATGTTTACAAATAGCATAATCAATTGAATCATTAAAACATACATGTAACTGGTAAAAGGATGAAGAAATCGTCCTCCTTGCAGTCGCCTTGATGTCAAAATCGCACTTTGCTCTCCAAGATTCGTAACCCTTGTTTTCGGAAAAGACTTCAGCTTAAATAGGCCCAGAAATTCGCCCAAAACGTGTCACGTTTTAAGTAAAACGTGTCACGTTTTTTTCCTTCAGTAGCAAGTAACCAAATTAGGGTTTCACAAAACGTGTCACGTTTTTGCCAACGTGACACGTTCTTCTTTCTTCTCAAAACATGCTCTCTGACTTGTGAAAACGTGTCACGTTTTTTAGCAAGCGTGACACGTTTTTGTGACTTGCACCATTCTTCAGTTTTCTTGCTTTTTCTTGCTTTTCATGCGTTTCTTGCTGCTTAAGTTGCTTTGTGACTCCATAAAATGATAAAATATACATAGAAATTACGTAATGACCACATGTCATCAATAATCATCAACAATGACTAGTCCATATTTACTTCCATATAAGGATGCAGTATTAACTGGTCCAAATAAATCAAAATGAAGCAGTTCTAAAGGTCTGAAGGTTGAGACAATGTCTTTAGATTTAAAAGATTATTTCACAATTTTCTCTTTCTGGCATGCACCACAAAGTGCATCTGAATGATAGTCAATGTTAGGTAGGCCTTTGACAAGTTGTAACTTACTAAGCTTAGAGTTTAACCTCCAGTTAACATGTCCTAACCTTCTGCGTCATACCCACTTCTTATCATTCATTCATAGAAGACAGATTACCTTCTGATCAACCAGTTCAGAAAAATTGATTTTATAGACATTCTATACTCTCTTTCCTTTGAACACTATGGACTTGTTATCTTTGTTGATTACTGTGCAGTTGGTCTTTCCAAACATCGCATCATAACCATTGTCACAAAACTGATTGATACTCAAAAGGTTATGTTCAAGACCATCTACCAACCACACATTATTAATAGAGATAGAAGAGTTACCAATAGTTCTTGTACCAATGATCTTGCCAGACTGGTTGCCTCCAAACTTCACATTTCCTCCTTCTTTCATTGTGAGGGTGAGGAAAATTGACTTCTCCCCTGTCATATGTCTTGAGCAACCGCTGTCCAGATACCATGATTTTTTACTTTTCCTTTGCTTTTAGACATTTCTCATTTTCTTCTTCTAAGTCTGATTCTGGTTCAACTTCTGAAGTTACTGTAGCCACTAACCAAACAGCTACCTTTGCATCTTCATCAGCATCATCCTTATCAGATTCAGATTAACATTCTAAATCTTCCCAGGTTGCCATTAAACTCTGCTTCTTGATCTTGTTTGATTTGAAAGTTGACTTCTTAGACTTGTCCTTTGATTTCTCCTTCTGAAGATCAGGGCAATTAGCAATTAAATGTCTAGGCTTCTTGCAGTTGAAGCAACGCTTCTGATCTTCTTTCCTGGATCCTTTGTAACCACTTCTTCTTCTTGGCCAGATACTGCAGCCTATTTAAAAGCATAGCCATTATTTCAGCAGGATCTTCATCAGAATCTCCATCAGGTGATTCTTCTTCAGATTCTATAACTTTAAGAGCTTTTGAGGACTTCCCTTTAGATGGTAGAGCAATAGATTTACTCTTCTTAGCAGGTTCATGTTCATTAAGACTTATCTCATGAACTTTGAGAGAACTGACAAGATCTTCAACACTCTGAGTGTTTAGATTTTTAACTTCCTCAATAGCAGTAACCTTTGGTCTCCATCTTGCAGGCAGGCTTCTTAGTATCTTGCTCACTTGATCAGAAGCAACATAGCTTTTCTTTAGTATTTGTAGTCCAGAGACTAGGGTCTGAAATCTTGATTACATTTCCTCGATACTTTCATAATCCTTCATCTTGAACAACTCATACTGATGAACAAGCATAAGTACTTTTGCTTCTTTAACCTTCTTGCTACCTTCATAGTTTGCACAAAGAGAAGCAAACATTGCCTTTGCAGTAGATTTATCACTCATCTTCATATACTCTGCACGAGGTATAGCCAGAACAGGTGAACCTCTGATCTTGTGATGTTTCTTGTACATTTTCTTTTGAGTAGTAGTATGTTTCTTTCTGTCAACATCAACTCCTTCTTCATCAAGGTCCAAGTCACCAACTCCATCTTCCAGAATATCCCATAATTCTTCATCTAAGCCCATGATGTAACTGTAGAAGTCGGTTTTCAACCAAGAGAACTCTTTAAGATCTCCATTGAACTTTGGAACTTTTCCTGAGTCAGCTTTCTTATCACTGTAATCATAAGGTACAACATTATGATTACCACCAGAACCAGAAACAGATGATTCACCAGACATGTTTTTCTCAGATCTTGGATTGTCACACTGTTAAGTGTTCTCAACAAAAGCAAGACTCTATATTCCAATTGAAGGTTAGAAAATCATAAGAAGGGGGTTGAATTGTGTTGACTTTTTCTTCTTTTTCTCCTACTGAAGTCACTGGTCAGAAGCAGTTAGATTACAACTTTTGAAGTGATGTTCAGATTCTAAATGTAGCTGATAAAAATAGAGAGAGAGAGAGAGAGAGAGAAGAATAAGAAGAAAAAGAAGAAGAAGAAGAAGAAGAAGAAGAAGAAGAAGAAGAAGAAGAAGAAGAAGAAGAAGAAGAAGGACACAAAGCAATTATTCAGGTTCCTTCCACAAACCGGAAGTAGTCATGTCCCCCTTGTACTTCCAAGGAGAGTTCACTAAAATGTAATATATGATTACAAATGCTCACTGCTAAAACTAGCAAGAGACTTCAAATTACTCAGGCACAACTACAAGAGATTTCCTATGCTCCTGAACACAATCAAGAGACTTCTATGCTCAAGCACAACTGCAAGAGACTTCTAATCAAACAGAATTACAAAGAAAAATGTTTGAAGTTGAACACTTGATATACAATCAGTGGTGTTCACAATACAAATCAGATACAAACTCTGAAGACTCTAGAATTTCTAAGATATGAACTTTGATAAGAAATTCTAAGTGAACTTTTGATGCAGAACAATTTTGACAGAGTTTTGGCGCTTTCAAATTGTTGTTGAGTCTCTTGCAATTCTCCAAGTCTTCACTCCTTTATATAGAGGTGTGAAATAGACGTTGTGAATTTCCAACACATCAAAAAAGAGTCGTTTGAAGCTTTGATCAATCACCAATGATCTTTTGTCTGATATGGTTATTGTCCTATGAAGGATCAATTTAAAATTCATTCCAAGTCTAAAGGAACATTCTTGCAGGCGTAGCTGTTATTCTTGTCTTGTAGTAGAGAGACAAACCGAGTAGTGGAGGTAGTGGTTGTACACTTCGTACAATTGTACTTTGTCAACGCTTCTTCAAAGAACAAGCATCCAATGCCTTCAAATCCATTTGAATTAGTCGTTGCTTCCCTCTTCTGGTCTTCTGCAATGCTAGGCGTGATTAAATCCTTTGAACAACCTTTGAAACTTTAAGTCTCTCATCTTCTGTTGAACTTCAGCTTCTGGTGATCTTGCTTCTGATGAGGTGCTTCTGATGAACTTGCTTCTGATGACACGTCTCATTTGATCCCATGAAGTGGTGGAACCAACTTCTAAAGAAAGGAACCAAGCGCTAACTATATCCCTTAAGGAAAAGGGAAAAAGGTGCAGCCTGATGGCTTCTTGGTTCTGTTTTAGGATTTGTCACGTATTCTTTAAGAGTGCGTTCAGCCATAGCGATATTATTTCATGCTTCTCTTTTTCTTGTATGCAAATATATCTCGAACTCGGGAATGAATTCACCAAGACTTTTGTTTCTTCGCATACAAGAATAAGAACCCAAGAAGCGAACGGTGACAGACAGAAAGAAAGAAGAAGAAGAAGAATAAGGAAAGAAAAAGAAAAGTAAAAAAAAAATCTAACCACTACTTAAAAGTTAATCAAATTAGTTAACTCCCCGGCAACGACGCCAAAAACTTGATGAGATAAATCCGCAAGTGCACGGTTTGCCGAAGAAGTAAAAAGAGACTATCGTTTCGATATGGAGTTGTTAAATTCAATTAACTTTTATTGATGATTAGAAGAAAGTTCAAGTTGTAAAGTTTGAATTTTTAAAGATTAAAAATAACAATAATAAGAAGGGCCTTGAGATTATCGGTTCATCTAAATAACAAGTCCTTCACAAACAAACCCTAAGCCATAACTTTATATTGGACCCACTTTCTAAAGGCAAGTTTCTCTTAAGCCTATCACATCTCCTTTCGGTCTCAGTGGGTGTGTTCCTCTAGCAACCACGCCTATTCTCATGGTTGGTTGCTATTGGAATCCTTGAAAAACGAAACTTTATTTGTCTCAAGGTTTGCTAGACTATTCTCATGTTTCGCTATCCTTGTCTAATTTCACTTGTACCAATATTAAAACTTTATCTTTTGATCCATCGCTTAATATTTGTGATGATGAATTAACAAGTACTAACCCTCCGCTGTCGCTTTATGAGTTTGATACTTGTTAATTCATTATAAAAACGGTGAAATTATATTAGAAAGTAGATTTATATAAAATTAGGGTTCGAGGCTTGATTTGATTAGGATTATGTCATTAGACTCATCCAACGATCCCAAGACAAGAAGAGCCTACTCACTCATGATCATAGTAGACATAAAAGAGAGGAAGAAGAAGAACATAAAATAAAATAAAAAAGGTAAGAACTTTTATTAAGAGAAAACAATTGTCACTATTGAATTCCAAGAACAAAAGATGAATTGTTGTGATAGCTAGCTACTCTATTTATAGTTTACAATGACTTAAGCCCTAAGAAATATATCACTAGAATGTTCCACAAGAAACCACGGGCTTTTAGGTCAGAAATAAACTAATAGGTAGCTTGTCTTTGAAGCAGAAGCAGCAAAAGAGTATCCTGGGGGTTGGCACGACCGTGTGGCTGGTGGCACGGGCCGTGCCAAGCTTATGACTTGAGGGAAACATATTTTTGTATTGAATTTTCGTATTTTCAGCCCGAATCAGCTCCAAATCCTCTTTCTTTTGCTCCAAGACTGAATCTTTAGAATATTTGTTCCTTAAATTAAATGACTTACAATTGAAGTAAAATAGTTCTAAAAAGGAAATAATATTAAATAAAATGAAATCAAGTATAAATAAAATGGACTCAAGTATTATATTAAAAACACTAATTATTGACTCATCAAAATACCAATTAATTTTGTGGTAGCACCAAATTTTGGCACCCAAGAGAAATCCCTACAAAAGAAAGGTACACACTTATCTTCTAATCACACAACCTCTCTCATCTTCGAATCACGAACTAATTTGATCGTCAAAATACTTGCATGTACACCACCTTCCGATCACATTGCAAAACAATCAAACATGATGATGCAATAGAGAACATAGGAAAAACACCCAACCTTGTCCAAAAATCTTCAAACCAAAATTGTCATCACCTCCCTGTGACACAAAACCAAGTAATTAACTATTTGTGCACAAGTGGGATAGTATCAATACTTATTCTAGCACGCATATGAATTCCAAAACATGCATAAGCAAATACTCATCAAATTTGGTATATCAAATTATGCAAACTCACATTACAAATTCAATACAAAATGTGAACGCTAAACATATGGCATAGCCATTAAGATCACTCACATTATTCTTATTAATGTAGCATTATTCTTAAACTAAAACATCATAAACATCTCATATGTTGCGGTCTGTAGTTTCTAATGTTAGAACACCCAACATTTAGCATTCTAAGATCTCATTGCAATACCACTGTCTGACCTTGCTAATAGGTTATCAAACCTCAATTACCAAACAACTATGAATTTATTATCATAACAATATTATTACAACAATAATCAATCATTTAGAATTGGAGACTTTGTTGACAAACTCCTTGACTTGCATAATCAACTGAGTTGATTCAGGAAAATCAGGAAAAACATGAAAACCATGAACCATACTTGGATATTCAATCAACTCAGCCTTTTTCCCACATTTCTTCAACCAATCATAATATCTCTTTTGCCAATCAATCAAAGGATCAAACCCACCAACAAAAACAAGTGTATCCGGATAATCCAAACCCGACAAATCCTCCGCATTCGGCCCACATACATTAACCGCGCCATGATCCCGGTCCGATCCCTCGGGTAAAAACACTTTCCACATCCAATCAGTCCTTGCCACTGACACAAACGGCATCCCAACTAAGCGAATCTCCGCCTCCGTCCGTTCTTCTCCTCCGAAGAACGGTTGGATCAATATTGACCCGATAACCCGGATATTCTTGAGCCCCGCTTTGCATGCCCTAACCGCAACATGGTGTACCAAATTTCCACCGGCGCTATCTCCGGCTAGGAAACATTTTGACACGTCAGCATTTTCCGGTAAAACGGTTACGTTCTCGTCAAGGAATCTCAGTACTGCTTCTCCATCTTCATATTGCGACGGATAGCGATGCTCTGGTGCAAGTCGGTAGTTGACAGAAACGACGACAGCGGAGATTTCCCGGCTGAGTCTACGACAAACCGCGTCATAGAGGTTCGAGGAAGAAGAAAGAAAAGTGAAACCACCGCCGTGGAAGTAAAAGATGACAGGAAGGGAGGTTGTTTTGGTGGCAGCAGCATCTCCGGCAACGGTGGGAGTAAAAAGACGAAACCAAAGGTTATTTTCGGAGTTAACGGTAACGTCTTTGGTGGAAACGCCGTCAACAGGAGTGGCGTTAGGTGAGGATTTGAGATCGAAGAAGTTAAAGAGACGGCGGTTGACGGTGCCGTTTGCGCGACATGAAGAGTCCGTTAAAACTGTAAGAAGTGAAATTGTAGCGCGCACCTTCCAAGGAAGAAGAGGTTTGGGTTTGTTTGTCGACATGGAAATTTTGGTTTTCTTGATCTAGCTTAAACTAGAAGATACATAAATAAATACACCAACCTTTCAAAAATAATAAATAAACCATAGAAGATAAGATGATGGATATATACCTTATGATGTTGGGGTAGATAGACGTTGTGGGGGTAGGTAGGCGTTGTGGTTTGACTAAGTGAGTGTTGATCGTCAATTATTAGACTATTAATTGGTGTTTTATGTGGTTATTTTAACTAGACTTTTCATCCACCGCACATGTGATCAAACACAAAACAATAATGTTATTGTAATTAACACAAACAACCATATATCATAATAATTGTTTTAAACTGTACCTAAAATCTTCTTTAAACACATTTATAGTTTCCTTATCGGTATTTCCATACTCGTCAATAGCCAAGATCTTCAAACTGTTTCTTGACGTAATTCTCGAGATTGCAATATATAGTTGACCATGTGAAAAAAGAGGTTAAGGAAAATATATGCCCACTTGTTTCAATGATTGGCCTTGACTTTTGTTGATTGTCATTGCAAACGACACAAATATGAAGAATTGCCGACGTTGAAACTTGAAAGGAATCCTTGCATCAGACGGACTTTGTGACAATCCAGGTATGTTAACCTTTTTTCCAATGTTGTCACCGGTTATGACTTTAGCCTCAAGAACATATATGCCCATCTTGGTAACTACCAACCTAGTTCCGTTGCACAAACCAGCGGTCGGGTCTAGATTTCTCATCAACATAATAGGTACTTCCACCTTCAACTTGATCTTATGATTTGGAATACCTGTGGCGGTAATTGTGTTTAAAAATTCAGGGGTGTATACATCATCTGACTTGTTAACCATTGAGTTGCTTGAAAGAGGAGAATCACAACTTCAGCAGGGATTAAAGACATGACATACTCATTGATTTCCTCAAGTGTTGCATTTTTGGGAGTTAATATAGCTTGACCTTGGAAAAACGAAGGTTCATGCATATTATCTAGAAGATATAGATAAATGTAATCGACAATAGATGCAATATGATCACCAGAACTATTACGTCAAATGGTCGTATCTACGATAATTTTCATACACCTCTTTGTTTTAAAAGCAACCGACCTAACAAAAGTTTCTATAAGATTATTTTTTACTAAAAAGGCAAACATTCACTTTTGATCATTTTTTAGAGGTTTATACTAGATTGATTCATTTAATGAAATCTTTTCATTTTTTCCTATGTTCTTTTTTATGTTTGTCTAATATTTGGTGTATTGGTAAACAAACTAAGACACATAGTTGATGTAATAATTGATTATTTTTTACAATGATTTTAAATGGTGGCATTTTCTTTTTCCCACAAAATGGTGACTTTTTTTTTGGAGAGGTTAAACGAGGACATTATATTTTTTTATTTTTGACTGACATGATATTTTATTAATCAATTATACTTAGCTTAATCAATATTTCACCTATTTCTTCCCCTAAAAAAAATATTTCACCTAGTTCTTGTTTCTTTTTCGATTGTTTCCTTCTTTTCTTGACAAATAGTTAATCAAATACTATTTCACTTAGTTCTCGTTTCTATAAGCAAATAGTTAAGCAAGTTGTGGTCAACCTACATGCATATGTTATTCTTTGGGGTAATTAATTTATTATATATTTTATACACACTACTTAAACATGATGAATATTCTAAAAAGACACACGACGAATATTTGCTGCTCGTTTTCCAACGTTATGGGTCAAATTTCTCCGACTCAGCTTCAAAGTTTTCAGGCTCGAAACTTCTACACATCTCAACTTCTTGAACCAACACTAATATACTAAACCAAGTAACAAGATGATAACCACACCATGAACAAAATAAATAGTTACACAAAAATAATATATTGTGAATAATTTCCAATTTATTAAGTTAGACAGCTTTCAAACTCCGATTTCATTGCTTTGTTACGTTACTTGGATTCAGAGGACTGAATACTGACTAAAAACCAGAATGACAAAATATAAAATCGTTTTAAAAAAATAAGTAAGAACACAAATGCAAAACAAATATGAACCGCTAAACTAATATCGAAGTTGCACAAATAAATTGAATAAGAAAGATGCCTCTTTTTGAAAAATGTTAATGGTGAGTACTCAAAGAAAATCTTGCCTAGTTACAACGACACTAAAATATTAGTAAATCTGTGTTAGTAACAATTGACTCTTACTCTTTTACGACATAACCATATACTCTCTCTGTTTTAAAATAAGTGTCGTTTTAACCAATTGCGCATAAATTAAGGAATGAAATGAAATAATCATTAGATATACTCCCTCCGTCTCAAATTGTATGACATTTTGAGTATTTCACATATATTAAGAAATGCAATTAATATTGTGTGGAAAAACGATATTATGAATTGTTTTACAAAATTGTCCTTAATAAATAATATGAAAAAGATAAATCAAATTGAAAGAACAAAGAGTAATAAATAGTTAATGTTATAATATGAAAAGTAACATTAATGTTGCATTGATATTGTAAAGCAACATATAATTTGGAACAATTTTTTTCCTAAAGCGACATACAATTTGTGACAGAGGGAGTAACACTTTTACTAAACTGCCTAAGAAAAAGACAAACTTAAAGTTGCATTGAAAATTATGCCAGAGAAAAGTTGGAGTATTTATTGAGTGTAAAGTTGGGAGAAAAAAATTAAAGTTGTATTAGAAATGTAGGTAACATTCATTTTAAAATATTTTTTTTTTTTTTGCTAAATTGACACTCATTTTAAAACTGAGGGAGTATAATAAACGGAAAATATTCCTCCCATTAACATAGAATTGAAAGAGAATGAGACCCTCTTGGTTTAATGTGCTCTGCCTTTCCAACTTTAGTGGACCATTTAAAAGCAAAATGTCGTTAATAGGGGCTTAGGCTCTCAGAAGAAAGGTATAGGGGGCAAATTTGAGCAAAATTTTGGGAAGATTAGTGCATTAAAATGATTTTTATTTTATTAGTAAAGGATTTCAGTCTATTTGATTTGGTCTTGCAAACACAACAATGAGTTACAACAAATAAAATGATTTAAACAAAACACAAAGCATAACAGGTCCTACAGTTGTATTCAAACATTTACTAACAACTCTCTCTTCCATCTGCTCTCTTCTCACTTTTAACAGTACACAAATCCCTTTTCTCTTTCTCTTTCTCTCTCGTCTCCCTCCCCCACCTCCACCCTCCCTCACTGCCATCACCATCAGCACTGTCATCTCATCCTTGCCCTCCCCCAACCGACCATAACCTCCACCCTCCCATCAGCACGTTCTCAAATTTGAACACTCATCTATCACCATCTCATTGTCACCACCACCGTCGCCGCCGTCCTCACCCTCTTTCATATATGTATTTATTCTCTCTGCCTCAACCTCTTCTCCAAAACACAACATCAACAATCTTTTTAAACAAAAACCCAAAACAACAATAATTTCATAGATGTCGAAATGACGCGATGGTGAAAACAGAGGAGGTAGCGACAACGAAAACAGATAAGGCAGCGACGAAGAGAAGGCGGAGAGATGAAAGAGCATATCAATGAGAGAGAAGATGGATGCTGTGGTGAGCCATCACTTCGCATGGGTGATGAATGAGGCAGGCAAGAGCTAGGGAATAATGAAATTTATAGATAGTAATAACACATTTCATTGGAACCCTAATGCTTTGGAAACACACGAGAACTGAATATAGAAGGAGTAGTTGGGAGATTTGAATTTCAAAATCATCATTAAATGGCTTGCACATATCCCACCAAAGCATTAGGGTTTTCTCAATAGGGTTTGCATCCAACCTCTCATGCTGGTATTGAATACTTTGGGAAGAAGCAAGCTATTGAATGCATATGGGATTAGAACAATCAGGAAACTAAATGCACAGTTCATCGTAACATATATACTCCCTCCGTCCCTTAATATAGCCACCTATTGCTTTTTTCACATTTCTTAAGAAATGTTGTTGGTGTAGTTAATGTGTCTGTTTTATAGTACAATTTTACAAAATTACCCTCATTAAAGAGATAATGTGAAAAGTCAATTTATTGTAATTTTAGAATTAATAGTAGTATTAAATAAGGGTATATATGGAAAAAAATAATTAATGTGTGTTGTAATTTGAAAAGGGGGTTATATTTAGGGACAAAAAAAAACAAAAGAGAGGTTATATTAAGGGACGGAGGGAGTAGATGGGAGGTCAACAATTTTAAAACTGCATTAAAAGACCATTTGATGCATCATTCCGACCCATATAATCAGGTTTTGCAGCTTAACCTAAGTGTGGGATATTTGAATTTCAAAATCAGCATTTAATGAGGACTGATAGCAAAGTTTCCCGCCCATTCCATTAGGGTTTAGAAATTGGGGTATGCATAATGTACCTTAGGGTTAGATATTAAGTTGTTATTCTCTTAGAGGAGGAAAGAAAATGTAGGGGGGACAACCTCATTAGGGTTCCTAAATTCAAAGTATCCTAAAGGTTCCCTCACCTATAGAATCTTAGAAGGTTATCAATGCATTCTTCCTCTCAGTAGTTCTACAAACGGGCAACCATATCTCGTCTACCTTACCAAGGTAAAAGAAGAATGAAGTTACTGGGCTTATTTATGTTATGAAGTCGCGTGTTTTCCTAATCACCGTGGTTCGTTATCTTAGTTACTTCCTGATTTGGGCAGGTATTCACGCTTCAATGGAGATAAATCTTACGCACGACAGTAAAATTAAATAGGATTAAAAAAAATAACTGAATAAAATAAAATATCCAACAACCAAAAAAATTTCCATCATGGCCATTCAAATTCATGAAGGTCACACATTTAGCCTGAGAAAACTACTTCTGGGAAATATGTATGATACCATAAGGACTAGGTGTCAAACCATGAAAACTCTGGCCAATATTTTAAAATTTTAAAAAGATGAATTCACGACTTTCACCACTTTTAACTAAACATTTTAATTTTTATTTCCTTAACCAATGCCCTAAACTACTAAGGACACTCTTTACCGTTTCCTTTTACAAACAATAAAATTTCCCAAAAAACTACAGGTACGTCTTTTCAAGCCTTTTAGTTTTTTCAAGCCTTTTAGTTTGAGAGTTCTTCCTGCTCCACCTCATGTATTTTTCAATACATTTTTTATTGGTTGAAATTAATTAGATCACACTAAATTAAATGAATCTCTTAGATCACACTAAATTAAATGAATCTCAAATTGGATATTAGAGCCAATACAATGAAAAGTGTATGTTAGAAATATGTAGCCACATCAAAAGCATATACATGTATAGATAATTTCAAAAATAAGTTGTTTTTGGATGAACTTCCAAAAATATGTAGCCACATCAAAAGTTGTTTTTTTCTTTTTTAACAACTTCGGATAAACATCTGGTTGTTGGCTTATCATGCCAACAATGATTTTACTTACAAATAAATAATAGTATTACTGAAGGAAAATATGACCAAATATATGAATTTGATTTGATTGGTAAAGATCATTCAAATAACAATCAATTTTCTCTCGCGACATTTTCTTCTGTAACCTGTATTACATTTCCTCTAAACTTTTCACATCAAATTTCATTTCAACTCCTTTTTTTAGATAAAAGACTAATGCTAGCAAATTCATCATTATAGGGAAAGATATACCCCTAACAATCATATGCAACACGACATAAAATATTAATGAGAGTAAATAAAAATAAAATAGAAAAGTTCTCTTCATCCTAATTTCAAATTTCACAAATTCAGTTGAAGCTTTTGCATAATAATGCAATTAGGCTGTTGTAACATATACATTCACAGCTATATCTGCATCTAACCCAAGATTCCTTCACAATCTCATCTCAATAAAACTGTTACTGACAATTATATGCTATACAAAATTTCATGTTAACATTGAGCATTGACCTAAAATCAAATCAAATAGTGGTCATAAGTAAAATGCAAATGATTGAATCATATTGGGCCATTTGCAACAAACCCGCAAAATGAGTCACCATTTGATGACGATGACATGTCAGTCCAGCATCACCACTTATCCCATTTATTCAAGAAGTCGTCAAACATAGATGCAGAAACTGATTCACGTAATGAGAATGCAATTTGTTCTTGTATTGAAGAGATAAATTGAACATCGGGAAGTTCGTCGAGATCTGTTGGTTCATCCACGAATGTCCCCCCTAAACTACTGAATAACCAGTCATTTCTTTCTTCGAGGCGGATAAAATTATGCAAAACACATGCAGCTATGACTATATCCCGCTGAGTCTGAAAAGAATACTGAGGAGCAAGTTTCATGATTGGGAATCTAGTTTTCAACACATTAAATGACCTTAAGATAGTATTTCTCAGAAAGCAATGCCTGTGATTGAACAACTCCTTTGCATTTCTTGGTAGGTGATTAGCACCTCTGAACTCATGAGGCTGGTACCGAACCCCTTGAAAAGGAGCAAGAAATCCTTCTGTATTTAAGTATCCTTGGTCAACAAGGTAATACTTTCCTATGAAACAAATCCAGAGGAAATAAATGAATGGTTTAATGTAATGTGTAACAACCTATGAAACACAAACTCACATGGACACCGAACACGACATTGACAAGTGAATATTGATAATGATTTTCGAAAATTAACTAATTGAATGTAATACATGTTCAGTGTCAACCGTGTCGGAAGCCAGACACGCCTTTGATCAAACGTGTTTGTACTGCACAAATAACTAACAAGGACAGATAATGAATTCAAGATCAGTCATAATGCTAACGAACCTTGAGGAATTTGTGGGAAATTCTGATCTGGGTCATCAAGGACTGCCTTTAACACCCGTGAGTCGGTGACAGAACCTTCCCAACCAGGAAAAATGAATATAAACTGAAGGTCAAATGTGCAAGCTGCAAGCACATTTTGAGATAGGATGCCTTTCTTATTGCGAAATCGAGATTGATCTTTGGCCGGAACATGTGCAGGAATTTGCATACCATCAATTACTCCTATACAATCCTGAAATAATAGTAGGGAGATGGAAAAAGTCAGTAAAGTAGCACATAGAGTGATAAACAGGGAAAACTTAAAAGATCATACTAATACGGCAGAAGTAGCTAAGAGATCATTCAGACCTTGAAATATGGATAAAATCTAGCACTGTTGAGAATTTCTGGAGATGTTGTATCCTCAGGAGGTTGCAAAAATTCACGCGATAGTGATTTAATAGCTTTCAATACATTATTAAAATGTCGGCTAATGGTTTCACCCGAGTGCTGAAACCGCTCCTGAATCACTCTATTACGCTCACTATGGCCAATGACGTTTAAAAATATTGCTAACTGCTCCTCTATCATTACACCAGAAGTATCTCGTAACATGGCTCTCTGGCGGAAAATGCCACAAAGCTTCTGAAATACATGTCTGTCCATCCGCAACATTTCACGACAAAAGTCATCATGTCCATTCAGAACTTCTGTCATAAATCCGCATCTCTTGGGTGATAAACAACGAGAAGGCTGTTTGGTTAGAGAGCTATAATAATAGAATCCAGCAGCAGCCGCAACGAGTTCCATCTCATCCAATTCCATGTCAATATCACCAGTGCTGATTGGTGTATCTGTAAAGATAAACTTCAAAACTACGAAAGGTACAAGATAACATGTCTTTCTGATGTAACTAGTTGATATAAAGCATTCCAATTCCAATCATGCATAAAACAAATCTAGTTTGAAAACAGAGATATGTTGGCATTAGAAATTCAAAATATGAACTGATTAACATCAGCTTTGAGCACAAAATTAAATTAGGTATACTAACTAACATCATTCCTTTGCGGTCTAGTTAACTATACAAAGACTAACACCATTCCTTTGCAGTCTAGTTAACTATACAAAGGTATGAGACCATTCGTAACCAAAAATAAAAAAGGATGATTTTCTCAAACAATTCAAATGGAGGAAACACAAAATTTTCCCTGCAACCATGGCATTCTTTTTTCACTCTTAATAGAGATGAAAACCTCCCGGGCATTAGGGTGATTCTCAAACAAATCCAAAGCAAAAAAGTAAACCCTTTCATCAAGACCTTGCATCTCATCCAACACATTGATGCACTTGCTTATAGAGAATTTGTCCTCATTCTTCATAATTGCATTTGCCCTCATTTTTGAAGCAGCTGCTATCTGCATCATGGCATCCACTATGGCATCACCAGAAGCTTTTCGGCCCCTCTTCCGACCACCACTAGCTGGAACACTAGCTTGACGCTTGTGTCCGTCTAACATGTTCGCATCATCTCCTGAGCCTGAAGAACCATCCTCATCATCGAAAGCCATTAACACTGCAAAAACACAGCAAACCATTCAGATTTCAAATTCTTAAACACAGCATAATAAAACAGTATAACAACCAAGAATCAAAACACCCATGAATTGAAAGCCCTGGTTCGGGGAAAATTACTGAAAAAACATAAATAACCAGCCCTACCTCAAAAATTTCAAATTCTCAATGCAAACAAAGCACAGCATAATATAACACGTCATATCAATCAATAACCAAAACACAGAAATTTAAGAAACAAATAACCAACCCCAAAACCCATATATGTAGCACCTACACTTCAGATTGAAGGTATGCACAGTGTCTCACTAATGTCAGTGTCGACACCAACACATGTGGTTACATTCAAATAGTTCCCTTTCTCAAATTATTACCAGTGTCTAACTGTAAGTGTCGTATCCAGTATCATATGCTTTATAGATCAAAACACACAGAAATTCAAAACCCCACTTAGAAGAAAATTACCAAAATACAAATAACCAGCTCGAAAAAACCACCCAAAAAAAAAATCTAATCGGCAGTGGAATCGAAGCACAACATAATATAATAAATTATATCAACCAATGATCAAAATTAGAAATTTAAAACACAAATAACAAACCCTAAACCCTAAAAAATTTCAAATTCTCAAAGCAAAAAAGCACAGCATAACATTGCATAACACATCATAGCAACCAATATGTAAAACACACAGAAATTCAAAACCCCATTGAAAGCTATATCACCAACCACATCCCAATAACTTCAAATTTTCAACAATAAAAAGCAATAATTCAAAAACCACACAGAAATTCAAAACCCCAGTTAAAGTTAAATTCCCAAAACACAAATGATCATCAACCACATCCCAATAATTTCAAATTCTCAACAATACAAAAAAGAATAAAAAAAACCCTAAAAATGCAAAAACAAAAAACCCCCAAAATATAAAATGGGTTAAAAAAAGGAACTTTATTTTGATTTTTGACATGGAATTGATACGAAATTATGAGAAATGGAAAAGGAAGAAAAGGGTCGTACCAAATCGCACAATGCTGTTGGAGTTTTTCAATTTTCAATAGTGTTGTTTTTGATTGAAGAAAAGTGGGAAACTGTAGTTGCAAATTCAAAACCCTAACAACGCTGCGTTTTGTGTTTATTACTTCGCAGTTACCTATCACTACTTACCAGTACCACTCCTTTATATAGAAGTGGAAAGGAGCTGGTAAAACGGGGCCTACCGATCCGTTTAAACTTTTCCTGTTTTTTATCCAAATGATTTTGCTCATTTTCAAGGGAAATGACCAAAATACTCCTACATATGTTACCTCACGCTAGTGTAAATGACAATTGAATTAACTCACGCTACGTGACTTAAGTCACATTGAAAAAAACACACTTAAACTCAGCGTGACTTAAGTCACGTTAGAAATACACACTGAAACCCAGCGTGAGTTTTTTTAGCATATCAAAACTAATGTAGTTGGCTCTCCTGACTAGTGGAAGTGCCACCCCTTTGACAATGATTACTGCACGTGGATCTACTTGTCTCTGCCCAATTCTCAAACAACAATAACATCATTAAGTTCAAACTTCCACCTTCAATTAAATTATTATAATAATATAAAACATTGTTCAGTACATACTCCTATATAATACATCAATACAAACAAAAGTACATAATTAATTGTCTCTAGCTCTATTGAATATAATATAGGGTTTGTCTATCATGTGCAATATTGCACATCTTAAGGATACTAAAATAAGCAACTTTTTATTGAAAACCACAATTGTTTTTAAAAAAATTATATATTTAATGTAAAATACACAAGTTCCAATGCACACTTACCACTTTAAACTTCTTAACATATGCAAATTTGCACATGTTAGAAAAACCCTATAATATAATATTCTAGGTTCATTAATGAATTTATAATCACATGGAGAGGAATGAGTTGACAAACAAGAATAGAAACAAACAAAGATCATGCATGTGGTGAATATGTAAGATGTGTTTCTTTCTAATTCACGTGAGTTAACTCACGTTGAGTTTTACACTAGCGTGAGTTAACTCACGCTGAGAGTAAATGAGATTTGCACTAGCATGAGTTAACTCACGCTGCGCAAGTTAACTCGTGCGGGGGCATTTTCGACATTTACTTTGAGAATGAGCGAAACTGTTTGGGTAAAGAGCAGGATTCTTATTTTTGACCGATTGAGCCAAAGTAATGTCATGTTTCGGCTGTCTATCTTGTTTAATAAATAGGATTTGTTGGATTTTAAGTGAATTTTTAACAACTGTTTTCAAGGATAGTGAATTTTAACATTAAATTTTTTTAAAATGAAAAACATAAGATTTTTATGATTTTTTTATTACAAAAGGGAAACAAGAAAAGAAAAAAGACAGAAAACAAATATATCGCCTAATAGAAGGGGTTGCATCAATCAAATCTCCTAGCCCCAAACCTAAAAGGTTTTTGAGGTGCGGTTTAATTTGATTTTGAGGCTAAATGTCATCCAAACTGCAAGAAAAAAAATAGTGATTTAAGAACCAAAATTTTGTTCTTCAATCATTCTTTGTGGACTCGTAGATGTCACATAGGATTTAAGAACCATCACTCATTTTTACTCCAATGCAAGAACCGTATTTGTGTTCTTATATATATTTATTTTCTTTTTAATATATATATATATATATATATATATATATATATCTTGATTTTTAAATAATAAATATTACAAATTTAATTTATTCATCGTCTTAAATTAAAACAAAGAGAAATACATAATATTACATAAATGAATAGTACATAAATACTAATTTTAATAAAAGTATAAATATTAAACTACATTTCACTTAATTGCTTTTTAATAACTCCACAAGTATGCTCATGGTATTTGAGTTGACTCTCATTCATCGATGATATATCATGCATGAGTATATCATATAACTTTGGTATACTCTCCATCTTTTTTGCAAGTGTTAGTTCTTTCATTACATTTTTTTTTCTTAGTTTTTTCAATGCCGGTTAATCGATAATGTAAGATGTTTGAACCACTTTCCCTTTCTCTTTCCTTTTTGCTCCCTTTTGTCTCATAGGGCGGGCCAATTGTTGTATTGACTCTTTGTTGCAATTTGATGGTGTCTCTAGGTTAGTAGATGATGAATATTTCCCACAAGCAGAAAACTTTGCCCTTTTTGAAGCACCCAACAAATTATCAATGCTTTGTATTGTCCACTTTGGCTCATCTTTCAAGAAATCTCCATACCTGCTCAAGTCTGAATTCTTCACCAACATCTTGAGAAAAAATTGTGTTTGCATTTAGTAAGATGTCATTCTCTGAACTTCCACTTTGGCTTTTTTCAGAAGCTTAACAGTAACACCCTACAAATTTTCCAATAGCCGTATTCAACTTATGCCATCGAGATTTAAGTTGAGATATTTCTCTCACTTCTAAAGTATCACAATAGTTGTTGTAATTTTCTTTAAGTCTTAACCAAAAGCTACTAGCTTTTTGATCAACACCTATGATTGAATCCTTTGAAACATTGAACCAAGTTTGAACAAGTAGTGTATCCTCTTTTTTTGAGAATGTGACTCGCACCAATTTATTTTTACCAAACTTTCCTCTTCCTTCATCGAGTGTAATATCTTCTAGGCCGACAACTCTTTGAGTGTAATTTCTTTTGATGATTTTACTTAAAGTAATGAAAATGAAGTTGTTGTTGTTGATTGTTGGTGAATTCATACTTATAAGCTATGAATGTTGTTGATTGTTATTGATAATGATAATTCAAAGATTGGGTGATGATAATTCAAGTAGTTGTCGTTGTTGTGAATGAATTTTGAAGAATCAAAGTGTTGCGTTGATGAAACTTGATGGTTACTTTGAAAACTAATTGAATTCATTCTTTAGCGTTTTGAGTGTTGTGAAACGAGCCCATTTGATGTGTTTAAGCCTTGGATGATGACTTAAATGTAGGGCTGGCAATGAACCGAGCCAACTCGACAATAGTTCGAAACTCGATTCGACAATTAACTCGTTGAACTTGGTTCATGAACCAAATGAGCTGAACTTGAGTTGTATATAGTCCGACTCGATTGGTTCATGAACTGGGGTGTTGGGTGCCCAGTTACATTCAACTCGATAATATATAACCCCAGTGCAAAACTATATTCGACGCCCCAACGTGTTCAAAGGTTTTATTTTAGTTGAATTTTTTGTTTTTCTAAAATAAAATTAATGTCTAAGATATACATTTTTCACAAAAATAAAAAATTGAATTATGGCACTCGAGCAAACGAGTTGAACCTTACGAGCCGAACCAAGTTGTTCGTGAACGTTAAAGGAGCCGAACTTGAGTTAAAGAAAAGGTTCGTGTCGAACTCGAGTCGAGTTTCGAGCCGAGTTGATTCTTATCGAGTCGAGCTCAGACAAGTTCGACTCGACTCATTTCCATCCCTACTTAAATGGTTTTGGGATATGGGGGAATCAAACTTTTGGGGCGTTTTGGGCGTAAATCCGAGGCGAGAACACACCAAACGGCGTCGTTCGCAGCGCTAGCGCCTGCACTAGGGCGTTGGGCGCCCAGTTACAGGGAGTTAGCGCTGCAGTCCTAGCGCCAGGCACCCTGTCAGGGACGACAACTCATGTTGTCTCGCGTCGAGTGCTTGGGGGGCGATGCATATGGTCCCTAGGCGATCTTTGGAGGGTATTCTTTTGTTGTTTTCACTAATATACTTGCTGGAAAACCTTATGCTTATACTTACTTTGATCTTCTTAAATGAAAGGAAACTTGATTTTTTTTGTGAGACGAACTTGCTTTGTGAAAATCGGACAATGACTTTTCTTAAGAACAATGTTGATGTTTTGACTTATTTACTATAATGATGGACTTAAAAGAGGTATACAAGCTTGATATAGGACTACAATACCTTGGAACTTGATTTTTGGCAAATCAGTGTTTTATGACGAAATGAGACGAACTTAGGTGAAATTTGGAATTGATCGGAATTGGCATATGAAACGTATATGTATATCCTACTACACTCATATGTGAATTGTGTATATACTCGGTTGAGGCGTTTGAACTTGCTTACTTTGATTTCGGAAAAAAGTAATCGGAAAATGCTAGTTTTTACGAATATAGACGAACTTTGTCAAATTGATGTTTTATGGTTGGATAACTTATAGTAGACTTTGAATTCATGTTAATATGATAGAATGTGAATGAATTGATGATGTTTGATGTTTGATATGTTAAATATCATAATGTGGATTGATGTCTATCTTTTAGGTGAATTATGAATTTGAAACTTTATTCGTTTCCTTGAGGTGTTAAATGATGATAATGATGATGATGATGATGATGATGTTGAATTATTGTATGCAAAATGATGATATTGATGGTGAATGCATGCATGCAATATGAAGGTGAAAAATGACGATGAATTGTTGTTGAACATGTGCATAGTGAGTCATATGTTCATGTATCATAAGTTTAGGATATTTATATCCAATGAAGATGTTTAAGATATTTATATCTAATGAAGATGTTTAGGATATTTATATCCAATGAAGATGATCAAATACTTTGTATTCAAAATGAAGATGATTATGATACAGATGTATCTAAGGTGACAACCTTGAGGTGATCGGTACCACATGTTGAGATTATATTTATAAATCCCTATTTTTAGTTTTAAAGATGAAAAAATATATTTAGATTTTTCTTTATAAATGAATTCTGATATTATTGTATTTAACATCTTTGTATGAGTATTTTCAGTTGCAGGAACTTAAACCCAAAGGATTGATATAACTAGTTCCCTAAAAATTATTTAAGCTCTCATACAAAGGACAAGGGTAGATTTTAATGGATAAGAATGCAATGGATAAAATTGGATATATTTGGCCAAGCTTATGGAACACGCTGGCATACACAATACAAGCAAGTGGTTTCTTTGCAATGGTTTTCTATGTCTCCAATACCACTACATCTCAAATCAAAAATGCATGCAAGTACAAACAAAACCATGCTTTACTGCCGTAAAAGAAACTAGAGGCAAAAGGTTGATATCTCACAAATTTGGAATATGCTTGCATTTAGACCACACAAGTAATGACATGTGGATGTGGATGAAACACAATTGGCTGGAAAGCAACAAACAAGCCACACGTGAGAAGAAGGAAAAATATCTATCTTGTATATTTTAAGTGGGATCACAAGAAAATGGAATGAATAGAAATGCTACACGTGAGAACACAAAAGGCATGAGCTGTAATGTATTATCACACACGAGCACCATACGCTCCTCACGTGGGAAAGAAGAAAGAGCAAAGTGTTTTGAGCAATTGATTGCCTATAAATACCAAGCTATCAGCTGAAGGAAAGGCACCGAATTTTGAGAAAGAATTTCAGCATACAAAGCAAAATCACAAAAGCTCTCTCATTTTTAGTTTATCTCAGTGTTCTAAAAATTGCTCTTTTGTGTTGAGCTCTTTTTAGTTTTTACTACAAATATTTTATTTTGGTCCAAGTAAGAATTCATTTCTTATTGGATTGTAAAGCTTGTAGGTAACAAGTGTGTAAAAAGATAAGGGTAAAATCACTCGGTTGTAGGAAAAGATCAGGAAGATCTAGCAAGGGTGATTTGTACTCGTTTGTTTTTGGTTGTAAAAGCAAAGGTAGATTTACTCGTTTACAGGAAGGATCAGTCGGATCTAGCAAGGGTAAAAGTTACTCATTTGTGTAAAAAGAAGACAAAAGAGGAGTTGTGGTTAACGTTACTTAACGCAACTACCTAGTGGACAATCTCACACTTGTGTGGGGCATGGAAGTAGCCGGTGTTTGGCGAACCACGATAACTTTCGTGTGTCATCTCTCTTTCCCTACTTACTTTTAATTTATTGTTCAAAATCACACACCTCACAATTATTATTGTTATTATTGTTTTACTAACAAACTAATAGTGATTTCTAAATTAAAAGAAAATTTTATCAGACACATTTGAAACAGGTCACAATTCAAACCCCCCTTTCTTGTGAAAATATTTACTTCACCACATACATATAGAGTTGTGTCTAGGCGCATAAAATACATTCGGTAAATGATGAAATGTGTCATGTTGCTTATGTGCTCGGTGATTAGTTGAAATTTGGTGACTCATATACTTGGTGAAATTTGGTGAATAGGTGAATTGTGTGAATGTACTTGTATTTTATTACGCTTGTACGTTTTTTGGACTGATAATGATGTCGAGTTACTTTGATGTCGTGTAATCAATGGAATTTAATTATGTTGTTATGTTTCATTTGATTATGTTTAATTGTGAATTATGAACCAACCCCCAGTGGTCGTTTGGTTGACCGCCTACCTTTTTCGTATGGATGGGTAGACGACGTGCATGAGTAGTTGCTTTGCATTGGTGAGTTGCTTGAGGAAAGCTCGGGGCTTCCTCGTTTACTGCTTTCTTTTCAGGGTCTAGTGTGTTGGCTCTGATTAGGATGTTGTCTGTTTGGAGTCTTATGACTATTTGATGTTTATTACTGAGTTGTTGAGATGAGATTTTATATTTGGTGATGTAGTATGATTCTATGACATGGCTACTTGGAGATGTTTTATTAAATGTCGATGTATTGATATTTTATTCCGCTGCGATGTTTTGAGAAAAATATTATATGAATGCTTGGTGATTTATTGAAGAAGTAACATCTAAATTATTTATATGATTTTTATATCATTAGTGTAATTTATCGCTTTTAGAGTTTAGGGTGTTATAGATTCCACAAAATTAGGAATCATTGGAGGTCTGGGAAACATGTTGGGATTGTTTGGTAATGGTGGAAACATAGGAAAAAACAGATGATTTTTAGAATTTTCATTTGAGGATTCCATAAAATTAGGACTCATTGGAGGTCTAGGAAACATATTGGGATTGTTTGGTGGTGGTGGTATCATAGGAAAAAAAATGAAAGATTTTGATAATTTTCATTTGTAGGAAGATGTTGATAATTTTGCATAAAGTGGTAGTAAGCTTGCCAATTAAATTGATTGGGATCCATTTGATATGTGCAAGTTTAAGTAAAAAAAAAAATCACAATTTATAGGCAATCAAACAAATGGTAAAAATAGTTAATATGTTGGATATTTCAAACGGTTACAATTTAACTCTTGGATAATTCTCCTAATCAATTTTTCAAACAAGATAAATTTAATACTCATATTAAAAGCCTTGGATAATTCAAACGGTTACCATTACTCTTTAGATAATTCAAATAGTTACACTTTCTCTCAAACAACCTTGCAACGGTAACATGTTTCATTTTATGATTTTTTTTCCCTTTATTTTCTCTCTCACTCTTCTATTTTTTCTGACACAAAACCTGCTGGAACGTGTTCTGTTCAGGGAACCGTTCTCCAACTTGGCTTCCAGGTCACTCTCCCTCTAATGGAGTAAAAATTAAGAACAAGTTTTTGCATTTTAAGAACAGTGTAGAACATAGCGATAGAGATGCTCTTATATACAAGGGGATAGGAGCTGGCAAAATGGGCCCCACACACTAAACTGACTCGTTTAACCCGTTATTTTTACATGTTGAGACAAAGTTTTGAAAACGTCATGTCTAATTGGTCCATCCTGTTTAATAAATAGGAATTTGTCGGATTTTTGGTAAATTTTTAACAATTGTTTCAAGGATAATGAAGTTTAACATTAAATTTTGTTAAAAAAGAAAAACATGAGATTTCTATGGTTTTTTTTATTACAAAAGGGAAACAAGAAAAGAAAAAAGAGAGAAAATAGAAAGGAAAAAAAGAATCTATCGCCTAACAGAAGGGTTGCATCGAAAACTATCAAACTCTCAAAACTCCTAGCCTCGAACTTAAAGGGTGTTTGAGATGTGGTTTAGTTCAGTTTTAAGACTAAATGTCATCCAAACTACAAGATAAAAAAAAAATGGTAATTTGGTTTGATTCGATTGACTTTTAAAATAAAACCAAATCGTATATAATTTTATCTCTGGTTGGATGAGTTTTTGTTTTAAAACCAATTCAAACCAAACCTCATAACCATTCTTATCAAATAATTGTCACATTTATCCACAAGTCATAACTTATATTATATGCAGGGGCCGAGGTTCGAACCTCGGACACTCACTTATTCACCTCTAAGGTGAATTTCTCTAGCCGCTAGACTACTTGACAAAAAAAAAACTAAAATTGTGATGTCGTGACAAATGTTCGAACCCGACTTCACCACTTCATTTTTTAACTCCCAATGACAAAAAAATAGTCCCATTTACACATTTTGGGTAAATAAAAAAAGGGTCTTGTTAACAAGTGCCCTTAGGAAACTTGTTAAGGATTCAAAAAATAAAAACAATTGATAATTTTTATGTAGAAAAGATTACTTTTTGATGTTTTAACTAGATTGTTGACCCATGTGTCGCATTGTTAAGGATACGAATAATAAAATGCAATATATAATTGGTAACGATGAAAAAAAGAACAATCTCAAAAAACATGACATTACACGACACAGTCTGAATCCTTAGATAATAGACCAAAAAATTGTGACAAAACTAAATAGAAAGACTGCCAAAGTTGGTGTAAACATCTCAAACTAAAAACAAAAAATGCAAAAAGGATATTCCAATTCTCAAAAAAAAAAATGCATATCGATAAAATGCATGTTAAATTAGAATACCAGTTAAGTAGTGGTATGAGAGGAAGGTTGTAAGGTCACGTCCTTTCATTTGCAAAAATCAAAATATCAAAATATACGATTCTTCTATTGTCTGTGTAATTTACCACGGTTTAGGGTTTTTATTTTTGGAGAGAAACACGGTTTAGGGTTTGCTATAGATAGCCGAGTTTGCATAGAAATTAAGGTAGCCGAGTTTGCATGAAAATTAGGGTATCCTTATTTATTAATTTTGTTAAGTCTGCAACCACTTAACATAATTTTTTCCCTCCACTAATCCCTTATTAGGCTTGCAACAACTTTATCCTAAAATTTTGGCTCTAAATTTACATCATATATGTTTTTAATTTCTCTCTCTAATAACCGTGAATATTTTTCAAAGTAAAAATTTAATAGATATCCTTATTTATTAATTTTGTTAAGTCTGCAGCATTCTAACCTAATAATTTCCCTCCAATTTGCTGTATTAGGTTAGCAGTAATTTAACCTAACAAATTCCATCTAAAAACATGCATCACACCAATTTCATTCCTATCATGTTGCCTTTTTTTTTGACAATATTTTGTACACTTATTTAATACTAAAAAAATCCTTATTTATTAATTTTATTAGGTCTGCAGCAACTTATCATTATTTATTCCTTATTTATTAATTTTGTTAAGTCTGCAACATTTTAACCTAATATTTTTCCTCCAATTTGCTGTATTAGGTTAGCAGTAATTTAACCTAACAAATTCCATCTAAAAAAAAAATTGCATCGCACCAATTTCATTCCTATCTTATTGCCTTTTTTTACAATATTTTATACACTTATTTAATACTAAAAAAAATCCTTATTTATTAATTTTATTAGGTCTGCTACAATTTATCCTTATTTATTAATTTTGTTAAGTCTGCAGCATTTGAACCTAATAATTTCCCTCCAATTTGTTGTATTAGGTTAGCAGTAATTTAACCTAACAAATTCCTTCTAAAAAAATGCATCGCACCAATTTCATTCCTATCATGTTGCCTTTTTTTTTGACAATATTTTGTACACTTATTTAATATTAAAAAAATCCTTATTTATTAATTTTATTAAGTCTGCAACAACTTATCCTTATTTATTAATTTTATTAGGTATGCATCAACTTAACCTAATAATTTCACTCTAAAATGCTGCATTAGCTTAGCAGCAATTTAACCTAACAAATTTCATTTAAAATGCAGCGCACCAATTTAACCTAACAAATTTCCTCTAAAATGCAGCAATCCCTAATATTTCTCCTCACTAATGATCTTTTCATTCCTATCATGTTGTGTCATCGTTTGTATATATTTATTGTTTATGTAGACTTTTTTTTTACAAGTTGTTGTACACTTATTTAATACGTTTACAAACAGAATACCCTAATTTCCAAGCAAACTCAGCTATATATAGCAAACCCTAAACCATATTTCTCTAAAAAAGACTTAAATCGTGGTAAATTACACAGACAACAGGAGAATCATATATTTATTGATAGAATTACCGAATTTTCTTTTATAATATTTTCAGATTTTATACATTTTATGAAGTGTTTTATTTTGTCTACTATGAATTATCACCTGTTCTTTTTTTCACTGTTACCAATTATATATTGCATTTTATTATTCCTATGTCAATTTCTTAACAATAAACCCGTGCGACGCACGAGTCAACAATCTAGTTTTGTTTGTAAACGTATTAAATAAGTGTACAACAACTTGTCAAAAAAAAGGTCTACAAAAACAATAGATATATACAAATGATGACACAACAACATATGAATGAAAAACTCATATGTGAGGAGAAATATTAGGGATTGTTGCATTTTAGATGAAATTTGTTAGGTTAAATTACTGCTAACCTAATATAGCAAATTGGAGAAAAATTATTGGGTTAAAATGTTGCACACTTAACAAAATTAATAAATAAGACCATATACAATGGTAGCGTTGAAAGCCACATTCAACATGTTGAAGCCTTGCAATGGAGTGTTGAAGTTTGTTGAGAAATAAGGTGGAGGAAAGAGGTGATGAAAGCATTCAACTATGTTGAGTTCTGAATACTGCCAGACCAAGATGCCACGTGTCGCGTTTCTGCTGGCTAAAACAGACGAGTGCACACGCCGACAGGTGCGAGTGGAGGACAGTGGGACGCGTAGAGAGAAGAGGTGAGAGAATAAGGTGCAACACGTGGTGCATCCTGATTGACTGTATGGATTTATCTCATTTTAATAATTTGAACTCAATTATTTCATTGCAAATTAATTTTTTTTTCTTCCAAAAGTCATGATTTTTTTTGTCTATAAATAGAGATTTGATTTATTTGATTTGGACAAGAAAAAAAACGAAGTTTTTCACTATTTTAATATTATTATTATCTTTTTATTAGTTCTTTTTTTTAAGTTTTAATCTTAAGAAAATAAAAATAAATTATTTAAATAAATTTTGTTTTTACAAAAAACTAAAAACTAATTTGTTAAGTGTTTTTTATTTTAATTCAATTATAATCGATAATTGTAATTTTATGTAATTATAAAAACAAAAATATAAAATTAAATAAGAATAAAAAAATAAAAAGTGGTGGGGTAGAATGTAGAATGAAAAACCATTGGAGAGGGTAAAAATTGAATGAATGTTGAACAAAAGAGAGAAAATGATATTGAGTGTTGGAAATTGAAAAAGTGGGTGTTGAGTGATGTTAAATGAAAAAATCATTATAAATGGTCTAAGGATGTGTTGAATACACAGATTTAAAGACAAAATTTCTATTTTAAACTATTTATCAAGTGTACTTGTTAACATTTCCTTAACAAAAATCCCATTTACACATTAAGTTTCACGAGCTTTACTGGCGTTTAAACCATTTAGGATGTGTCTGTAGTTTAACAAATGAAATATAAATCCTCCCCTCCCTTCCCCCCCTAAACCCTCCATCCAAACACCCTTCATCCAAACATATCCTTAAACGCCACCAGCTTTGCTCCATAAACCCTTTCACAACACAAAACCACCCTCATCCCTAACACTTTCAAAACCCAAACAAAATCCAAAAACGATGTCGTTTCTCAGAAAACACCTCAACAACATTTCCCAAAATTCCCTTTCTACCCTCCGCCGCTTCTCAACCCTTACCCCTCCACCCATCCCGGATACCCTCACCACCGCCACCTCCTACGACACCCTCGCCGCCAACTTCGCCACCTCCGGCGACTTCACCTCCCTCCACTCCATCCTCAACAAACGCATCCAACACGGTTTCTTCAACACCAAAAACACCTTCAATTTCATCACCAACACAAACTTCACACTCTCCCTTCTTCAAATCCTCATCACCACCCTCTCTCGTCTCAATCCAGGCTTCACGCGCCGTAACGCGTTTGACTCCCTCATCACGCGCCTATGCAAGCTTCGCCTTGTCGAGGAAGCTCTCACTGTCGTCCAATCCATGTCGGACGTGGGCGACATGGATAATGAACTTAAAGCATGTACTTTTCATCCAATACTAAGTTTTTTAACTAAAGTTAAGTCACTCGACCAGGCTAAACGCGTGGTCGAGGTAATGTCTGAACTTGGTGTGCCGTTAGATTTAACGGCACACAATTATTTTCTTATGTCTTATTGTTATGTTGGTGACGTGGATGCGGCAGTTAGGGTTTTGAGGACAATGGAGGAGGAAGGTTTTTGTTTTGATTCGCGAACTTATGACGCGCTTGTGTTAGGCGCGTGTAGGAAGAGGAATGTGGTTGGAGCTATGGTGTTGGTGAGGAGGATGGTGGATGATGGAGTGCCGATGTTGTATTCGACACATATGTTTGTGATTGAAGCGTTGGTGAAGAGGGATTTGTTTGAACAAGCTTTGAGTTATGTGAGGTGTTTTAGTGGGAAAGATAAGGGTTTGGATTGTGAGCTTTTTGGGTGTTTGGGTGGGAAGCTTATGGGGATGAGTAAGTTGAAAGAGGCTATGCTGGTTTTGAGGGAAATGGAGGAAAGGGGTTTGAAAATGTGTAAGAATGTGAGAGAGTTTTATGAGATGAATGTTGGAGTTTAAAATGGTGATAAATTGTTGGAGTAGTTGTGATTGTTAGCTCTATAGCAACAACGTGTCTGTGACCAACATGACACTGACATAACCTATGTCGACATCTAAGAGTGTCACATTGTGTCTGTACATTATAGATTGATAGTAGAGTTATAGTTGTGATTGATAGCTCTTTAGCAACCCTTGATGAAACGTGGGTCCGGTGTTCGACATGTATCTGTGACCAACACGACACTGACACATTTGATTATATTCAATTAATTCATTTTTGCAATTTTTACATATGTCGACGTGTTAGTGTCATGCTTGTGTCTATGTTTCATAGATTGATATGGAAGTATCGGAAAAAGGAATTGAGTATAGCAAAATGGATACTCTATGGCTGGTTGTATAGTACAGATTGATTATCAAGTCTTCATGGCATTTGTTTCAAATTTTATAGCTTCATGTCTACAAGGGCTACTATTTGTTCTATATTCCTTATGAAGCATTGAAAGAGGTTATAGAAGAATTTTTTGATACAGGAAGATGCTGTAAACATATGATTCTGTTCTGTCCTTTGCTAAAAGAGAAGTGAGTAATTATTCTGTTCACGAATTTATTGGTGCTGATCAATAACTAAGGCATTCTTTATGTTATTGTTGATTAAGTATTTGAAGGTAACAATTTACTAACATAGTTGCTATCTATTTTTGTTTATGTTGTTGTTCCAAGTTGCATCATATAGCCTTTGATTTTAGCATAATCTTCACTCTTTCTGCATGTTTTTCTGGTACTTTCCATGCTTCTTGGTTGTTGTGGTTCTGTGAACTATGATAAGATCCTTAACTTTTTAAATTTGTGAAATTTATCCAACGGTCTGTGAAGTATGAGGATGTGTATATGGTGAAATTCCATTTACACATTCATCTTAACAAGCTTTTCATTTGCTCCATAAACACTTTTACCACACGGAAACGAAGCCTCGACCCTCACTTATGAAATGACCATTGGAGTTGAAAAGGATGATAAATTGTTGGAGTAGACTTTAGAATGATTTAGTACCTGTGGTTGATAGTGGTTGAAAATGATTTTAAGATTGTGGAGTATATTTGTTGAAATAAGAGTCTTTGCATTGACTTGTACTATTATTTGAAAGTAATTCGACAAATTCTTGTCTTGTTTCTACTTAAATTGTCTTCACTATCCTGTACTATTTGTAGAAGTTGTCCGCATGATCTAGTAATATTTGCAGAGGTTGTGGCACATAACTTGTAATACATTTGCTAGTTGTCTCTTCATTTGAATTTCAAACTTGTTGAGAGAAAGCATAAGAGGATAACATATTAGTTCACCAAAGAATAAGCTTCTAGATAATCATATACTTGGCCATTAAACAACAAGCTTTCATAGGATTAGAGTCTTGGTGATCAGACGATAAGCATGTCTAATCTAAAATCAAAGGATGATGAATAGTTGAATTCACAAAGTGTTGGCCATAAGAAGAGCCTTAATTATTGTTTGTAGGCAATGTGATTACACATTGTTTATCAAAATCTTTGCAGCTTTCAATCTACTCTTTTTTTGTTTTGTTTTGTAGTTTATGTGAAAATGACTTGAAACAAATCAAGTGTTACATTACCAATGTGTTGTTAGGTATATACTGAACACCATCCCATCATTGTGAACTCCTTATAATGTGTGGTTGAGTTATCTTTTACTATACTAACAATGGTCATCAATGTCACTGCTTCTCAAAATGTATTTATGATTAAATAAGTTTTTAGTCCCTAAAAACTTAACAAATTTTGGTTTTCGTTATGTTTTAATCCTCACACAATTTTGATTTTAATCTTTAATGTTAGTTCAACTAACTGTGGAACTTGCGCAAATCCACATGGCAGTGGCACATGGACATTTTTTATGACATGGACGACACGTCAAATATTTGTATTGTTTTATTTTATAATTAATGGGAAAAAAAAAATCTTGAAGATAAAAAATGTCACAAGAAAGGGGGGTTTGAATTGTGACGTAATAAAATTTACCTATTAAAATTTTCTCAAACAAATATGTTAGTGGAATGATTGAAAATTTAAATAGTGATTGTGTGTGTGAGAATAATATGAATGTAAAGAGATAAGGAAGAAAGATCACACAACAGAGTTATCCTGGTTCACTCAATGTGGGTTAGTCCAGTCCCCACTTAAGCTCAACCCTTTCTTTCTTTGAGATCTTTCTGATCTTTACACCAACTTCTTTCAACCTTCACTTGGTTGAGTTACTTGCCGTTACGGACAAGATTTTACAATCTTTGTGCTTTCTGCACAACTTCAATTTCTTTTACAAGAGTGAGTGGATTTGAAAAGTATTAATCTTTTTGAAAGACTTAATACACTAAAAGAGCAGCTTGCTCAAAGACAAATATATGGTTCTTGATTGATTTAAATAAAGAGATTCTTGATGAATATATGCTTGTATTTTTTTGCTCAAAAGTTATCTTTTCTCTTTGCTGAAGTCTTCTATTTATAGGAGAAAAACTCTTGATAACTTTCTTCATGCTTGTTGCGCAAGAATCAATAGAGTCTTAGAGATGAAACTGATTTCTGAAAGTTGAGATCGATCTCTAAATCTGCTGAAGTTTTCCTTTGTACTTTGTTGCTTGCTACGTGAGACATGAGCTTTGTACAACTCATTTCTTTTTCACTTCTTGCTGTAACATAAGTCTTGAGCCCAAAGAAAAGGCTTTTCTTGTACTAGGTAGCTTTTCTTGTCATGTTGTGAGGTGACCAAAAAGAGAATGTCCAAGGGATAATAGTTTTGTATTTATCTTACATCCTTGATGTGTTGTCGAAATTATAGTGGTCCTTCTCAGGCTAACTTTTTTGCACATGATACTAAATGTATTCTTTTTGTTCATATGCACATTTGTAGTAAGCTTCAAATAATATTTCCTTGTCATAACATAACTTATACTTCAAATATTTATTGCTTCCTTAAATGTGACATTCTTAGTGCCTTCATATTCCTGTACGTTCTTGGCTTGTTTTGCACTAAAGTCCATATTTGAGACCAATCCTTGAGATCAATCTCTTCATCATAACTTGGTGCTTTTCTTGATAATCATATAATGCTTTTATACCTTTAGCTTTAAAAAGAAACACTCAAGAGCACAAGTTATATAACAATTAAAATCAGAATTAATAAAGTTCAATTTAATTAGTTTGTTATCTTTAAAACTTAAAATAAGGGATTTAGATTTTATATCAACAAATCTTTCTTCAACAACGATTCTACTGCTTCTCTAGTACCTTCCACCATCAAACCCATTAACCCTTCTTCTTCACCAACGACACCCCCACCATAGCCTTTTTAAAATGCACTAAAGGCATCAATGTTACCCTAGTATTTTCTCACCTCACCACACCCATTATTTTCTTTTTTTTAAGGAGAATGTTAAACAGTGCCCTTGAGACACTGATTAAACAATCAAAACAAGTAATTTTTAATTTTTTTATAAAAAATAGTGTAATTATTACTTAATCAAAATTCAAGCAAGTGTTTTCGTGAAGTAGTCGGTTTTAGGTGGTGACGTGTTTTGGTGGGTTTGCCTTCAACGGTGTTTTTTAGGGTTGGGTGTTTATTTTTGGGTGTTCCGTCTTTACAAGGCGTCTTTAGTTTGTATTTTCTGTTTCACTGGTCTCTGTTCGTCTTGAGCAGGATACGGTTGATTAATAAAAATTGCCGTTCAAAAAAAAAATTCAAAAGTCAAACAAGTTCCTTAAAAAAAAGAGTCAAACAAGTAATTTTTCAAGACAAATTTTTCATTTATAGTTTCCTTAACTAGTGCCACAGGACAATGGTTAGTAAGACTTTTTTTTTCTAAAAAAATAAAATATCCTCTGATCACTATTATAAGTAAAAATACTAAATGTTAGATTCATTATAGATAAATAATGTATATGGTTTATGTTACACACCAAATACATCAATTATTGAATCAATATAAAAATTGATATTTTTTTTTATAATAAGGACGAGAATGTCTAGCGTACGAACAAATATTTCAAGACATATAATAAACACGGTAATGAGATAAATGAAGTATAAACTGATTTCAAGACTTTTTTTTTTTAAAAAGTATTTTTTATTTTTTTTTACAAAATGAAGTAAAAACTTTGGTGAATTTTCTTACGTCCTTTTAGAAAAAAAATTCGATTAGAAAGTCTTTTAGTTTTTTTTGGTCGAGACCAGGGTATCTACTGCCGAACGCAGTGACTATTCCCCTCGCTGAATTGAAGGCACCTCAAAGGATGGGACAGCTGGCCCAGAGACTTAAAGTTTGTCCGTATCCAAAGCGAGAATCAAACCCTCGACCCTTGGTTAAGAGAGGATGAGCCCCAACCGCTCAACCACACCTCCTGGGTATAAAAAGTCTTTTAGTTTTGTTATTCACTTAAATAATCATAAATGTTAATAATTATTTTCTAGTCAGTAGTCAATTCATTAGCCATAATAGACAAAAAAAAACATTTTTAATAGAGAGACAAAAAATTATCATTAATCAAAACCAATAAACACACTTTATTCTTTTTCCACAAAAAGTCTATTCTTCTTTTTCACAGATACAGACCAAGAAATATCCATGGACCTTTCAAAAAGTGGTTCATTTATAGCCTCCAATTCTCGAACACATAATTTCTTCTATTCCCGTAAATGGTTAAAAACAACAAACTAATAAACGATGAAAATTACACTCAATCTTCTATGATTGATTATTATCATTCTAACTTTCTTCACCCTTTTCATCAAAAGAGAGGAAAAAAGAACCAAAAAAAGTGAAGGAGATAATCCAATTTGTTCATAAAACACTTCGTCCTATCGCAAAAACCTCAATACGACAATGTCATCACCAAAAAAACCCAAACTCCCTTTTCCTTTAAAGACCCGCCTTTCGATTTCATTGATTATGACTTTAACGAACGCTGCATGTCGATCCAACGGTAGCGTTAACCGCCGTCTTCTCAACTTTCTAGATAACAAAACGTCAGCAAAAGCCACTCCCATTGACGGCGTTTCCTCAAAAGACATAACCGTTAACGCCGAAAGTAAAATTTGGTTTCGTCTCTTCACTCCTACCGGCGTCAACGCTGGCGCCGGAGGTGGTAGTGACACGGAAACCACCTCTCTTCCTGTGATGATTTTCTACCACGGTGGAGGATTCACGTTCATGTCTCCCGCTTCATTATCCTATGATGCCCTTTGTCGGAGATTCTCACGGGAAATGAACGTCGTCGTGGTCTCGGTCAACTACCGCCGCACACCGGAGTATCGCTACCCGACACAATACGAAGATGGAGAAGCCGTATTAAAATTCCTTGACGAGAACAACTCCATTTTACCGGAAAATGCTGATGTGTCAAAATGTTTCCTAGCCGGGGACAGCGCGGGTGCAAATTTGGCGCATCATGTAGCGGTTCGGGCTTGCAAAGTGGGGCTCCAGAGAATTCGGGTAGTCGGGTTGATTTCAATGCAACCATTTTTTGGTGGCGAGGAGCGAACGGAAGCAGAGATTCGCCTTGAAGGGTCGTTGATGATATCGATGGCGAGGACAGATTGGATGTGGAAGGTGTTTTTGCCGGAGGGTTCAAACCGAGATCACAGCGCGGCTAATGTAAGTGGGCCGAATGCGGAGGATTTATCCCGATTAGATTATCCGGATACGCTTGTTTTTGTGGGTGGGTTTGATGGGTTATATGATTGGCAAAAGAGGTATTATGAATGGTTGAAGATATCTGGAAAAAAAGCTCAGTTGATTGAATATCCAACCATGATGCATGGTTTTTATGCATTTCCTAATGTTCCTGAGTCTTCTCAATTGATTTTGCAAGTCAAAGATTTTATCAGCAATAGAGTCTCCGATTTTAAATGATGATGATGATTATTGTATGATAAATAACATCAATTATTAGTAACAATAAATTCCCACTTGGGTCAGGATATATAGTTTAGTGGTATGTGTTTATTTTGTAACCTCAAGTGATTGTTTAAACTTCATTTGGAATAAAAGTAAAATTAAAATTAGTGTCATAGTTTTTAATATTAACTCAATACTAGATTTCGAATTAAGACCACCATATGGTATGTTTATGATGTTGCTTAATACAGAGAAAGGTTATTTGAAATCAATAGTTATAAGTGTCATAGTTTTTCTTTTAATGTTCAAATAACACCTCTTATTAATTTAAATAGAGTGTGAGTGATCTTCATTGCTATTATGACAGTGTTCACATTTTGGATGTTTATACTTGAATTTACACTGAGTTTTCATAATTTGATATGACAAATCTGTTGATTAGTTTGCTTATGGTTTGGAATTGATATACATGTCAGAATAAGTGTTGCTTATAGCCTTCTCATCTCACATCATAATGTTTGATAGTTTTATGCATTGGTAGTAAAGAGCTCTAGGTTATTTGAAAAGATTATGACAAAATGGAATACTATCAAAATTGATTAGGTTGAAATATAATACAATGAAAGCTTGTGAAAATGTTCAAATTAGGATGAAATATAATGCATTGGAAGATTGTGAAAATTGTCAGGCTTATATCATCATGCATAATGTTTTCATCAAAATACAATTTTATCATAGGAATATTAGATAGAAAATATAAAGAAAAACAACTTTTTTAGGTTGGTTTGGTGATGTTGGTTAGGGACGATAGAGTATACTTATCTCAAACTCTTAGTTCGATTCTTCCAATATTAATTTGGTGTGTTAGTTTGGCTTATTCAAGAACAAAAATATAAAAAGGAAAATAATATTCGTTCTCCAGTAATCAAGAATATTATCCATCATCTTTGAAACCTTCAACTGTAGTATCTATTTGATTTATTTTAATTATTTATCTGGATGTGATTTAGAGAGATGTGCAAATAACAATATGGTTATGTGGGTTGGTAATAGGTTTGTGCTCCCTTGTCACTAGTAAATTTCAGAATACAACCTACCTTTTTTAGTGTTGACATGATACCAGCGATGGAACCATGAATTTTCAAAAGTGGGGGCACAATTTTTTTTGAAGAAATCAATATATATATATATATATATATATATGACAAATATACATCATAACTTTTCTCTAAGATTGTTCATATTTTGAAAATATTGAATGCTTTTTTTATTGTCAATAAGCACAATGACACTAAATTGTGATTCGTTTTGTACTCCTATGACCGCGTCCTTTGCAACAAGAAAAGAAAATGGTGATGGATGGATTTTTGATGGCAGGGAAGGGAGGGAACTGAACAAACGAGAGAGAGATGTATTTTAATTGTGTTGTGTAGTGTGGGCGTGTGGGTTGTGAGAATAGTAACTTCTCTCACATCTTCATTTTTTGGTTGATTGTAATTTTTCTATTAATTTTATATTTGGAAATAAGGTAAAAATTGTGTTGTTCTGTCATGTGTGTAGGCAAAGAGAAGATGTAAGCGTGGGCCAATAGATAGATGTGGTGTGAAAGGTGTGGGTAATTTCAACAAAATATCAATTGTTCTATCAAATATTACTGCATTATAGGAGTTAAAAAAAATCCCAAATATTTAGTGCAGACACAAGCCCACCTAAGTCAGTACCTCCATCCGTCCGTGCATGATACTTAAGAGATTATAAGATATATTTAAAATTAAAAGATATCCAAAATTATAAGAAATATTAAAGGTAGAGAAAGTTGAGTACATTAAGGATTTTTTTTTCAGAAAGAGTCGTGACTAAAACAAAATTTGAACAACACACAAAAAAATTATGAAGAAAAAGAAAGAAAATACAAATGTAGGAGGATACAATTGCAACTAATGAATCGTTGGTAATCGATGAGAGTGTGAAAACAAAATCAGAGGCAATGATTTAATATTTATAAGAGAAATTAAATTGAAAAATCAAAAATTGGAATTCTAGTTAAAGATTAAGATTCTTCTATAAATTGGAGTAAAATAACTCTTTTCTTTTCAATGTTAAAGATTGTAGTCAATGATTAGTGCACTAAAGCCTAGAAACTAAGTACTAGTTGTTTAAAGTCCAATATATTTAATAAAAAACGATCATTATACAATGTCGTATAAAGTTCAAAAAAATAAATATTAAGACATCCGAAAAATTTAACAAAATACTAGTATAAATTTTCTCAAAAGTTCGGGATAACCGTAGCTACTGTCGGTCCCCTTTAACTTTATCCCTAGTCTTAGCCATACTACCAAAAAGGAAATCTCAATCGGTGTAAAAAAGTCATTTCTTTAGTAAGTTATTATGGTCATTTAGATAAGCGTCTAGTTAACGAATGTTTCTAAGATACTTTTTAAACATTTTAGAGTATAATTATATTTTTCTCTTTAAAAATGTTTGAATTACACCTTTCTCCTTTCTTATGTTAAAATATACACTCTCCTCCCCTCTTATTCAAAACATATTAAAAAAATTTCACTCCCCTCCTCTAAGAGAATCTTGAATTACATTCCCCTTTCATCTAATGTTAAAATCTACACTTTAATCCCTCAATATTTTATTTTATTTTTAATAATCTACCAAAAATATAATAATCTAACACACTTCGAAAAAAAGTAGTACTGCAGGGTTATTTTAATATAATCAAAACTTGAATACATATTTTCTGCTATTTTTTATTAACAATTTCATTAACATATAATGTTAAACCCTATTATAAAATATGAAACAACTAAAAATAAAAATAAAAAATATGAAAAATTACTAAAGACAATAAAGTACGGTTATTTAATAGTTAATTTTATACTATAAATTATAAACTTAATAGCAAAATATTTAAATTTAATCATCATTGACATTTAAATTATAAAGAAATGAATTTATTTTTCTTAATTGGTGGTTCAAAATTAGTATATATCATAGTTTTTTTTGAAGAATATCATAAAAATATTTATTTATGTTAAAATAGATTAAAGTGTAGTGCATATTTAATTATTAAGGGTGAGTGTTGTAATTCAATCATCTTACAGGGGAAGGGTGTGTAGATTTTACTTTTCAAGTGAGAAAAATGTATATTTCAACATAAGAGGGGGGAGTTTAATTCAAACATCTTTGAGGGGAGGGGAGTGTAATTTACTCAACATTTTAAAATAAACAATTATTTTTTAAAAAGTCAAGTATTTAGATTTCCAATGCATTGATTACACACATTTTCATAAATACATATTGTTATTGCTCCTTACAAAAAAAAACTTACTTCGGTCTTTGTTAAGAAACAATTGATTTTTTAGGTTCATTGAATAAATATATCTTGTTATAAATATAGACTAGATACATCATTTACACAATAAACTTAAAAAGTCAAATATTTTTTATAATAAAGACTAAAAAGAATATTATTTATAGTCAGTGTCCCAAAAACACTCGTTAATATTTTCCTATAGACAAATCATTAATTAATCCGTGTGAATGTATTTTTGAAACAGCACTATCATAATTATTCATAAAAGAGTCAATTTTAATATTAAAGCCAACAAATCATTAATTAATCTTTAAAAAAATAAAATTACTCTACTAAGGCCAACAAATTTAGATGTACTCATAATTGAATTTGACTAATACTAGTACAAAAATCTTGGCAAGAGTCAAAATCATTAGTTAGAAACAATTCAATCATAATCCATAAATGACCAACAAATTCTTCACAGACCTCACTTTCCTTTCCTTCCTCAACCAAAACTCCATCAAGTTGGCACCTCCTTCATTTATTTATACGGCTCAAAAAGGTTCTAACAACAAAAAATCACTTATCTTCAATAATCGATTATTTATTCTCTTAAAGTTCTAACCTTCTTTCCAACCTCAAAACAGCAATGTCATCACCAAACAAACCCAAACCCTTCCTCCCTTGGAAATCTCGCATTTCAATTTCATTCATAACCGCTTTAACAGACGCTTCACGTCGCTCTAACGGCACCGTTAACCGCCGTTTTCTTAATTTCTTAGATCGCAAATCTTCCCCTAACGCCATCCCCGTTAACGGCGTTGCCACCAAAGACGTTATCGTTAACGCCGAAAATAACGTTTGGTTCCGTCTCTTCACACCCACCACCACCGTCAATTCCGCCGGAGATAACACCGACGACACAAGAACTGCCACTCTTCCGGTGATAATTTTTTTCCATGGAGGTGGATTCACCTATCTGACTCCAGATTCATTTGCTTACGATGCTGTTTGCCGGAGATTCTGCCGGAAAATTAACGCTGTTGTTGTCTCCGTCAACTACCGTCACACACCGGAGCATCGGTATCCATCGCAATACGATGACGGTGAAGCTGTTTTGAAATATTTGGATGAGAATAAAACGGTGTTACCGGAAAATGCTGACGTGTCAAGATGTTTCCTCGCCGGAGACAGTGCCGGTGCAAATTTAGCACATCATGTTGCGGTTAGGGTTTGTAAAGCGGGGCTCCGGGAAATCCGGGTTATCGGGTTGGTATCAATCCAGCCGTTTTTTGGAGGGGAGGAGAGGACGGAGGCGGAGATTAGGCTCGAGGGATCGCCGTTGGTGTCAATGGTGAGGACTGATTGGATGTGGAAAGCGTTTTTACCGGAGGGATCGGACCGAGATCATGGCGCGGTTAATGTATGTGGGCCAAACGCGGAGGATTTGTCGGGTTTGGATTATCCGGATACACTTGTTTTTGTTGGTGGGTTTGATCCTTTGATTGATTGGCAAAAGAGGTATTATGATTGGTTGAAGAAATGTGGGAAAAAGGCCGAGTTGATTGAATATCCAACTATGATTCATGCTTTCTATATTTTTCCTGATTTGCCTGAATCTGCTCAGTTGATTATGCAAGTCAAGGATTTCATCAGCAAAGTGTCCAATTCTAGATTATGATTATTGTAGTAATAATATTGTTATGATAATAATAATTTTATAGTTGTGTGATAATTTGAGGTTTGATGTACTATTAGTAGCATGTTGGGTGTCCTAACATTAGAAATTATGAACCACAACATACGAGATGTTTTAGTTTAAGAAGAAGGCTAGATTAATAAGTATAATGTGAGTGATCTTAATTGCCATGGCATATGTTTAGTCACACATTTTGGAAGTTTTATGGTTTGTATTGGATTTATAACGTGGGTTTGCATAATTTGATATGCCAAATCTGATGATTAATTTGATATATGTATAAGAATAAGTGTTGTTACTACCCCACTTGTGCACAAATAGTCAATTACTTGGTTTTGTGTCAGAGGTTGGTGATGATGACAATTATGGTTAAAATATTTTTGGACAAGATTGAAAGTTGCTATTGGTGAGAATCCCATGACTCTGCCTATGACCACTACGGAGATTTGGGTAGAGATTCACCAACTGCTTTTCAGATTCATGGATGATAAAGTTGGGGCTCTCGTTGGAAGTCATATTGGTACAATGATCAAGTTTGACGAGGAAAATAACTATGGGCCGTGGAGGAGATTCATGAGGATTAGAGTTGCGATTGCAGTAGAAGCACCATTGCAGCAGGAGTTGGTAATTGAGCGGGAGGAAGGTGATGATATAAAACTTATTTTTAAGTATGAGAAGTTGGGGAAATTCTGCTTTGTTTGTGGTACTATAGGTCATTCTGAGAATTTTTGCAGCAAAAAGTTTGAATCCGGGTCTGCAGGCAGTGTGAAGAAGTGGGGAGCGGGAGGAAGGTGATGATATAAAACCTAAGAGTCGAGAACAATGCTGTTGGAGGTGGTCAGAAAGAGGTTAACAGATGGATCGTCGGTGGCCGGAGCAAAAATTCAGGTGGACAGAAGGAAGGAGGAGCGACCATTAATGATCATCATGGTCATTCAATGGTAATTGATGGTAATAAAGTTTCTAATCACAAAGTCTATGGCCGTATTAAAGTAAGAATTGATTCAGAGTTAAGAACTTTAACTTTTTTTAAGTACATGAAGTGTCAAAGATCGGATGGAACAGGTCTTGTAAGATGGTGGACGGAAATCGACCCAATGGAGATTAATATTGGTGGGCCCAATCAAGAAGAAGTCAGGAATAACAAAAAAACGTTTGCTCCGAATCTCACAAAATCGGACCAAGTGAATAAGGTGCCAGCGGAAGGGATGACAGAGAAAGATGAGTTCTTGTATGCTAATGGAGGGGGTGCAGAAGCTTTGTGGAAATTAATAGATCTTGAGGCCCAAAACAAAGGAAGCCCACAAAATTCCATAGCTGGTGGGTCCAATGCTGGAGCGCGTGTGGCAAAGGTAGGAACGAATAAACAGGTGGCCGACAGCAGGGGCCCACCTGTTGGCAATCAACAGCCAGTGCACGCTAATCAAGGGCTGCTTACTTTGTCTGGCGCGGGTCAACAACACATGGTCCCATTTGTCCAGCAATCATCACAACAATCAATACAACATTCATTGGCAGCTAAAAAGATGTCTGCACATGCCTATAGGAAGCTGTTCACAAATGATTCAGTGCCAATTAATGTGTCTTTTAAAACTAATAATGCTGCTTTTCAGGGTCAAAAGGTGGACAACATCTTGCAGATAGGGCCCACGGCCATTGATGAGCAATCAACAGTATTGTCCCCTGTCTTTAATGCTATTGATTACCGTGCTGAGCTTGCCTCCAATAAAAACAATTCTAGCCAGCCAAGCCGAGCCAGAACTGCAAGAAAAGACAAAGTTGTGGCAGTCTCCCAAAGCCATGGGAAGCCGCGGAAGCCAGCCTTGGCTCGCGTCCCAGCTCAGCCAGGCTCCTTTATGGCGGCTGCTCGTGGGGCCAGCAGGGTTAATGGGCCTCAAGATGAGGCTGGGCCTAAAAAAAGGTCTAGGACGGAAAATGCTGAAGAAACTGTCCAAGAGAAGGAGAGGCATAAAGCAATGACTGTTGTTAACAATCCGGTGTTCGAAAAAAAAGAAGAAACGGCGGGACCTGGTAACCAGGCCTGCCGAGACCAATGAGTATTATAGCTTGGAATTGCCGAGGCTTAGGAAACCTGCGTGTAATTCCTAAAATCAAATTCCTTGTTTGGTATTATAAATCAGATATTTTCTTTCTTTGTGAAACTATGGTTGAAATTAATAAAATCGAGGAATTTCGTTATTTATTGGGCTATGATTCTTGTTTTGCACCAGATAGAAATAATAGAGGTGGAGGTATTGCTCTATTTTGGCGTAATTCGGTTAATTGTAGTATTGTTAATTACTCGGCTAATCACATCAGCGCCAAAATTGAAGAAGCCAACAGTGAGTCTTGAATTTTCACAAGTTTTTATGGCTACCCAGAAATTGGTAGAAGAAGAGACTCATGGAATTTTATCCGCAGTCTTGCTAGACAAGTTAGTTTACCATGGTGTCTTATGGGGGATTTTAATGATATTCTTCATGTTGACGAGAAAAAGGGGAGAGCCACTAGACCTAATTGGCTTATCAGGGGATTTAGACAAGCTGTACAGGATGCTGGACTCATTGATGTCCATATGGAGGGGTATCCCTTTACATGGTTCAAGAGCTTGGGCACTAATCGTGCTGTGGAAGAGAAACTGGATAGAGCATTAGTTACTAGTTCATGGCTGCAAATGTTCCTTAATGTGAAATTAGAGAATCTTGTGGCGCCATCATCTGATAATTTCCCGATATTATTGCATAAAACTCCAGTTGTTCGTAATCATAGAGTTAAAAAATCCTTCAAGTTTGAAAACGCTTGGAGAATTGAAGAAGGTGTGAATGATGTGGTTCGAGATAGTTGGCTTGGGAGTGTAGGAAACAATGTCATCCAAAAGTTGTCAAATTGTGTAGAGGATCTCACTCACTGGAGTAAGACTCATTGCAACAAGATCCAAGAAGATATAGAAAGCTGCAGGAAACAACTTATCAGGAGTTGAAGCACCACTGTTATCTAGGATGAGGCTCAATTCGAAAGCTTAAGACAAAAACTTAATCATTTGCTTGTTCAAGATGATATGTACTGGAGGCAGAGAGCTAAAGCTCATTGACACCGTGATGGAGACCTAAATACCAAATTTTTTCATGCTGCAGCAACATCCAGAAAGAAAGTCAACAAAATCCTTTCCCTTGAATCAGATGAAGATGTGCGCACTACTGATGATGGTGAGATGTGTTCTATTGCAAAGAATTATTTTGATACTTTGTTTGAAGGACAGGAAAGTGTTCGTTCTCCAGTAATTAACGTGATGAATCAAGTGCTTGATGATGAAGATAATGCTCTCCTAACAACACCTTTTAATAGAGATGAGTTCAAAGAAGCAATGTTCTCTATGCAACCTGATAAGTGCCCGGGTCCTGATGGCTTTAATCCTGGGTTCTATCAACACTTTTGGCAGTTTGTAGCGAGGATATCTTTAATGAATGTTGTCAATGGATGAACGAAGGTCAGTTTCCGCCTTCCCTGAATTCCACAAACATAGCCTTAATTCTAAAATGTAAAGAGCAGAAGACCATGAAAGATTGGAGACCCATAGCCTTGTGTAATGTTATTTACAAACTTCTGTCCAAAGTTCTGGCAAACTGTTTGAAGAAGGTCCTGCATAAATGTATAACTGACTCACAATCAGCTTTTGCCCCCGGCAGATCTATTTTGGACAACGCTTTGGTCGCTATTGAGCTGGTTCATTATATGAAGACAAAAACCAAGGGCAAGGAAAAAAGTGTGGCACTAAAACTTGACATAAGCAAAGCTTATGATCGAATTGATTGGTCTTATCTTCAAGATGTCATGCTCAAAATGAGATTCTCTATTAAATGGATCCAATGGATCATGATGTGTGTCGAAATAGTTGACTATTCTGTAATCATGAACAAAGACATGGTTGGCCCTATTATTCCAGGTCGCGGTCTAAGACAAGGCGATCCGTTGTCACCATATCTGTTTATTTTGTGTGCTGAAGGCTTATCGGCATTGATACGAAATGCTGAACACAGGGGTGATCTTCAAGGAGTGAGAGTCTGTCGCAGAGCACCAAGAGTATCCCACCTTCTCTTTGCTGATGATTGCTTCTTGTTCTTCCAAGCGAAGGAGTGTCAAGCAAATACAATGAAGCAAATCTTGACTCAATATGAGGAGGCATCAGGCCAAGCATTTAGCCTTCCTAAGTCCGAAATCTTCTATAGCAGGAATGTGGAAGCACCATTGCATCAAGCCATTACCAACATTTTAGGTGTTCGTGCCGTTCTAGGGACAGGTAAATATCTTGGTTTACCATCAATGGTGGGAAGAAGCAAGAAAGCAACCTTCAATTTTATCAAAGACAGAGTGTGGCAGAAAATCAGTAGCTGGAGTAGCAAATGTTTATCGAAAGCAGGAAGGGAAGTTATGATAAAGTTTGTTCTTCAAGCTATCGCATTCTATGTTATGAGCATATTTAGACTTCCAAACACTCTTTTAGATGAGATAGAAAAGATGATGAATGTAACACCCCGTTCTCCACAACGTAATTTTAATATAAATAATCAGAGTAAATTAACAACAGAGCATTACACTGCTTTTTCAAAAATTTCATAAATAGAAAATATACTATTTATTTTCAACAACATTTAATCTCATAATTTGTAGCGGAAAGTTCTTTTAAATTAATATCAACCTCCAACAAAATCTTGGCACAAAGACCTCAACAGTACAAAATATTGTTCAACAGAAATAAACTGCAACAACATTGTTTTCAAAATTCGATACATAAAGGAATGAAAGAACAAGACAACGTTTCCCCATCCCGTTACGTATCAGAGCCCTAAGACACTTGAGCCAGACATCCTACTAATCTTCAATACCTGCAAGTTACCCATACGAAGAGCAACATTTTCAAGCAGAAGGGGTGAGATTCTCAAACAATAATAATAGAATTATAATCCATCAATTGAATCTAACACCCTAAATTCAACAAAATACTTCAATATATAAATATATATCATGGATAACAACATATTCAGTTCATCCAACAACAACAACATAACAACAGCTTAACCAACGACATTAACCATGCAATGACACAACGATGACAACCAACAACAACGACTACGATGCTCCAACGACAACAGCTCATGCAATATGCATGTGGTACCGTTTTAACGCGTTTGAATGACAAAGCATTCCAGGGCATGAGCCCTCAACAATTTGGATGGTTAAAGCATCCCAGGGCATGAGCCCTCAACAATTGAACGACAAGGCGTTCCAGGGCATGAGCCCTCAACATTTGAATGATTAACATTCCAGGGCATGAGCCCCCAACGATGCATGAGTAAGAAAGACTCGTGGTGTATATCAGCATACAACCCAACAACAACAACAACAACAACGACAACAACAACAACAACTGTGCCTAATCATTTATGACACACTCCTCAACTTGGACAACAACGACAACAACAACGGAAATCAACAATATAACATATATATAATTATATTTATTTATATATACAAGTATTCACCTAGCTTCACTTCCATTTATAATAATTGATACATAAACAAGGTTAAATAAATCAAAGAAACATTTCTCAAAAGGAAATCAAATTTGATCAAACTAGGCATAAGTTAAATACTCATAAAACACCTCAATTTAACCTCTCATACTTAAGTTTGAAGTTTGGGAACTAACCATAGGTTTTGGACCAACTTGGAAAAAGTTATGCTAAGTTTTCTTAAAGTTTTCCTCAAGACCCACTTGGAGTATTTTCATCATAACTCAAAATCCATAAAACATTTTCAAGTCAATCCAAAGCCATTGGAAGGATAACTCAATTGTCTACAACTTTCATGTTTACATCAAAAGCCAATTCAAAACAGAAATGTGAGAAAAGGATGCAAGAACGCAAAACAGGGGATGCTGTACAGGACCCAGCACGCTTAAGCGTGCAAGTGGACGCTTGAGCGTGCGAAAATGACGAAAGTTGGGAAAGTGCACGCTTGGAGGTCGCTTGAAGCTCACTTGAGCGTGCGATCAGTTTCAAAATCTGGGCACAAGTTTGAATGCTCGCTTGAGCGTGCAAATGGACGCTTAAGCGTGCGATCATCTGGGTAGGAAAAAGCTCTACGGATTTTCTAACCCTATCTCAACCAAAACCCAATTTTCAACCCCTAATTACCCAAAACGTGTTCTAACAGATGTTTATGGGTTCAATATGCAACAATGCACAACAAGGTACACAAAACAACAACAACATCAAACATCAATTCATCTTGTTTCTCAACAATTGTTCATATTCTTCAAAAACCTAATCTTCATTCTCTCAATTCTCACTAACATCATGTTAAGATCAAAATCAGAATTATAACAATACTATTATTGAGAGATAGCCTCACCCTTACCTGAATTACAGATGAATCAAACACTACAAAAATCAAGCTCTCCCTTGGCTCTTCTCCCTTGTTCTTGGTTTCCTCCTCTTACTCTCAAAAACTCTTCTTCTCTCTTGTACCTACAAAAATGTTTATTGACTAATTCTTTCCTATTCTCACCAAAATGTAACCCCCACTCTATTTTCCTTAACTCCCTTAAATTCCAATAATAACTCATTAATCCCCAAAACCTCAATAAATATTATTTTCTTACTTATTCTATTAAATAATAAAAATAACCATATAATAAAATACAACACACCACATAAATCACATAAATCATTTTAAAGCATATAAAATACTTAAAATCAACCAAAAATAATTAAATAACAACTAGGGCGTTGCAATGAACGCTTTCTGGTGGGGCCATGGAGGCACAAGTAATAGAGGCTTACGGTGGTTATCATGGGAGAAACTTTCGGTGCATAAAAACCATGGAGGCATGGGTTTTAAAGATCTGGCAGCTTTTAATGTAGCAATGCTTGGAAAACAAGGATGGCAACTACAAACCAATATTGAGAGCCTAGTTTCCAGGATTTTTAAAGTTAGATACTACCCGACCAGCAATTACCTAGATGCTAAGTTGGGCCATAATCCAACCTTTGTTTGGCGTAGCATTCATAGTGCTAAAGTGGTTGTTCGTCAAGGGGCTCGATGGAAGATTGGTACCGGTTTTAATATACCTATTGTTAATGCACCATGGATTGGATCAGGATCCAGTATTCCCCCTGTTGACGAAGACATACTGAATCTGCAATCTTATACGGTGGGTCATCTGATAGATCAAGAGGTCAAGATCTGGAACGAACAACTGGTACGACATCTATTCGTAGACGAAACAGCCCAACAGATCTTAAAAACTCCGTTACACCAGCAGATCCAATCAGACAAGATGATTTGGAAGGCGGAAAAGAATGGACGTTATTATGTTAAGAGTGCCTATCGAATCTGTGTCGAAGAAGTTATAAATAATGAGCATCTGCGAAAGCCTGGATATTGGAGTGGAATTTGGAAACTGAAAGTGCCCCCCAAAATTAAGAACTTAATTTGGAGAATTTGTCGTGACTGTTTTCCCACGAGGGTGAAACTGCGCAACAGGGGAATTAACTGTCCCTCAGAGTGTGTCTTTTATGCAGACCCCCATGAAGATAGTTATCATATTCTGTTTCATTGCCAAATGGCAGTTGATACCTGGCACGCAACAAATATCTGGCATGTGATTTCCCCGCTTCTGAGTCAGTTTGATAATGCTCCCGATATCATATTTAATCTGTTGGAAAAGTTACCCTCGGTTCAGATTGAGAGAATTGTTACCATTATGTGGAGTATTTGGAAAGCAAGAAATCTTAAATTGTGGCAACATGTGTCAGATTCGACTGTCACAATCTTGGAAAGAGCTAAGCATCTTTTAGAAGGTTGGAGGGCCGCTAATAGAAAGCAATTGATCACAAGTCAGGAAGTTGTACCTGCTCCCCCTAATTGCCTCTCATCTTAATAGGGATGTAACTCTCAAATGGTCAAAACCAGCAATTGGCAGATACAAGTGTAATATGGATGCATCCTTTTCAACTATTTCAAATAAGGTTGGATTGGGTATGTGTATTCGTGACTCAGGTGGAAATCATATTCGTTCAAAAATAATGTGGTTTCAACCGGTTTGTTCTGTGGATGTGGGCGAGGTGCTGGGGTTACATCATGCGATTCGGTGGATACATGAACTTCAACTCACAAATGTTGATTTGGAGGTTGACTCAAAAAGAGTAGCTGATTATTTCAACAAAGGTCGTGGAGATGTCACCGAGTTTGGATCTATCATGGATAATAGTATCCAGTTCTGTAGAAATAACTTAACAAACTCTCATGTCGAGTTTATCAGGAGGCAAGCAAATGAGGTTGCACATAGTTTAGCTAAGGCAGCCATATTTAGTACTAGCTTCCATGTATTTGATGAAATTCCTACATGTATTACTGATTTTATTTTTAATGAAATGATATAAGTTATTTTCTTTCAAAAAAAAACTTTAAAACATAAAAACATGATTTCAAAAACGGTTCGGGATGATAGTATGACATAGTTTATTTTCAAATATCTTCTCACTAGTAGTAACGACCAATCTGTTTTTGACGGAATGGGATTTGGTGTGTTACAGTGTCGTCCTGCTGTAACAGATCTCAGCCGTTTGATATTCATTGATGATTGAGATCAAATTGTGTGATAACTGACCAAAGAAATCTAAACCATTGAATCATTTTTCTATTACTGTGATTGTACTCGTGATTTTCGGGTATCAATCCATTAATTGGTTTTAAACTTTCAATCCTTGAACTCTCAACTTTTATTCATGGGAAGGGAAAAAATGAGTAAAAACCCTTTTGAAATCAAGGTCCGGGGGTTGTTTTCGAATAGGGAAGGTGTTAAACACCCTAAACAACTTCGGTACTCCGAAGAAGCCTCTAGCCTAAATTATCTTGTGCTAATTATTTGCTTATTTATTTGTCAAATATTGCCTAAAGTCTAAGTGTAAAAAATGGAGGGAGAAGAAGTATGTTTTTTTTATTGATTTGGAAAGACATAAGTCTTTTGCGTACTTACCCAAAAATTGAGATCAAAATGAAGTAGTTCACTCTAAAAAATTATTTGGTGGGTTAGATTGATTTTAAAGTTTTAGAAAAAAAAGTTTTTAGAAGGGATGAGAGACCTCAATGTATAGAAGAATAAAATGGAGTGAAGTTGGTTTATTTTAATTACAAGAAAGCAAGTATAAGTGTAGATTAAAATTGATTTAAAGTTTGATTAAGAAAATAAAGGAAAAAGATTTCTTGGGTTAAAATCCAAGGTTTCTTAAGAAAATATTTTTGTAGTTTTGATTATTTGATTTTTTTTTTGGAAAAATTGATTTTTTAGCAAGTTAAACGTAAACTAAGAGAAAATACTACGCGTAACGACGCAATATAATAAAAAGCGAGAAATTTACAAAGGACATTGGATCCTAAGCAAATTTTCAAGTTTGAAATGAACTTAAAATTACTAATAGTTTGATTTTAAGAAAAAAAATTAGAGTTCAATCATTAACCTAATTTGTCACTAATTCATTTGGTCCTCGATCGCGATTATGACGTAATGCGGTAAAAATAAAGTGGGGTGTCGGTGCATATTCTTATTATTGGATATTTACATGGGACCTAGATATATGCTAAATGCTAAAGTAAAATGTAAATGACAAGAAAAATAAAATGCGGAAAATTAAATTACATCAAGTCTTAAATACACACTAAAAATAATGACAATTAACGTAAATGACAAGAATTAAAATATGCATGAGATGATGAAAAATAATAATGCAACAATGCAAATATACTTAAAATAATAAAAAACAGTAATTAAACAATTAACACAAACAAAATATTTTTTGTAAACTTAGAGAAAAAATTCTAAGTGAAAAGTGGTGCAGGAAGTAAAAACTGTGATGAAAATAGTAAAACAGTAGTGAAAATTAAAAAAAAATTGGGCTCGGACTGATCATAGTGAATCTCATCACAACAACACAAAATAAAGGTTAAAAAATTTAAATGCAAGGGAAAATAGGGATCGTCACATCGTAGATCTGACAGATTTTTTTATATAAAAAAACACACAATAATAATAGAGTCAAACACACTGAATCTCAAACAGGATCATCCTGGGGCGTTGGATCTTAGATCCAACAGCCTAGTCCTGAGTTCCACAGTTGTGCAATAGACAGGCATACACAAAATTTAATAGAAAACAAAACACAACTGTTTGATCAAAAGGGATAGAGATCTGAGGGTTTAGAAAGAAAGGAAGTGAACCGAGCGGAACCAGTCCGGTTCGAGTGAGCCGGACCGGTCCATTTTTGCTTATAAAAAAGAGTTGAGGCCGGTTTTTTCATTTCAATCTTTTCTCTTCTCTTTCTAAACCGATTCTCTTCTCCCTCTCTCTCTAAATTTTTTTTGGAAAAATGAAGAACAAATGATGAACACCGGTTGAAGTTCATCTTCTCTGGTGAGGAATAACAGCTCCGACGCGGTGGCTCCCGACCACAAGTCGCCGCCGCCGTCGTGCAGAAGAAACCAAACTTACCCTTTTCAAAAACTAAAGCCGTTTCTTAACATCCATTTTCGTTTTAGACACGAATCTGAACTTAGATTTTTCAAAACAACGACGGTTTATCCTAGATCTAACTTTTAAAGTTCGAAGTTAAAAAAGAATTCTACCTTCTCTCTTCTTACTGTTCGTGTTTCAGCTTTGTGCTTGCTTCTTCTCTTTCACGGATCTACTTACGAAATCAACTTATTGTGTGTTGAGAGCTTGAATTCGAAATCGCGGTACTGGTGTTGTTGTGTTTGTTTCTGTTAGTGAATTTGATTGCTTAGATGTGAGGGTGATTCAGTTATGATTGAAAGAGAAAGAAGAGCTTGGTGAAAAATTGTTATTCAGGAAAATGATTTTGAATGTTCTTAGTGTTTTTGCATTTTTTTGATGGTTTTGGGTGTTTTGATCTGAAAAATTGATGAAAGAGAGAAAAAGAATAATGTTTGTATGATTTTTAGTGACTGACGTGACTTTCTGAATAGTGATTCTGCCTCTATTGGAATGTGTCAGCCCCCCTTTTTCTGAGCCAATGATTGAATGCTTAAATAGTGACAAATTAGGGTTGTGATGGAATTCTATTGGACAAAAATGCCCTTAGGCCTGGACAGCAAGACCAAAATGGACTAATGTTGGACCAAAAAGGACTAAAATAAGAAATAGAAAAATAATTAAAACAAACTAATAGAAAAAACGAAAATAAAAAAGTAAAAACATAATAAAAAAGGATAACATCTCTAAATAGTAAATATAAAAATAAAAAAACTTAAAATGTCCCTTTGGAACAAAAATAAGGTATTTTCAAATACCTCTCTGCCGAAATTTTGTCTAAAATGACGAAACTTCTCAGCTTTAAAAGACGAGTAAAACGAGAAAATAAAAGTGAAATGTTGAAAAATAAACAGGTAAAATGTTTGTAAAAAAAAGTTGAGATTTAAATGGATAAAAGCTGAGAAATAAATGGGTAAAATATTTGTAAAATAAACAGATAAAATGTTGAGACATAAACAGGTAAAATGTTGGGGAATAAACAGATAAAAATGCTGGGAAATAAGATGTAAAATGTTGAGAAAATAACTGGATAAAATGAGTTCAAAAGACGAGTAAAAAGAAAGTAACTGGTCAAAAAATGGGGTATGACAGATGTCCCTATTTAAGTTTCTTTGTCACGGAGATTTGAAAGCGAAAGTCTTAAATCAACGGGTCGAAGAGACATAAATATCAAGTACACCAATTTTGACCAGTTGAAGGCTGACTAGGGAACAAATTGATAAGTATCGTTGGGGAGGAAAGACTACCTATTACCTCTAAAATGTTAAAAAACGAATGTACTGGAAATAGATCCTGCCGATTACCTTTGAAATAGTAACCGACGAATGTGCTGAATATAAATCCTGCCGATTACCTGCCGATTACCTTTGAAATGGTAACCAAGAAATGTGCTGAAAGTAAATCCTTCCGATTACCTTTGAAATAGTAACCAACGAATATGCCAAAAATAAATCCTGCCGATTAACTTTTAAATGGTAACCGAACAATGTGCTGAAAGTAAATCCTGTAGATTACCTTTGAAATGGTAACCGACAAATGTGGTGAAAATAAACCCTGTCGATTACCTTTGAAATGGTAACCGACGAATGTGCTGAAAGTAAATCCTGCCGATTACCTTTGAAATGGTAACTGACAAATGTGCTGAAAATAAATCCTGTCGATTACCTTTGAAATAGTAACCGACGAATGTGCTGAAAAATAAATCCTACTGATTACCTTTGAAATGGTAACCGACAAATGTGCTGAAAATAATTCCTGTCGATTACCTTTGAAATCGTAACTGACGAATGTGCAGAAAATAAATCCTTCCGATTACCTTTGAAATAGTAAGCAACGAATGTGCTGAAAAATAAATCATGTCGATTACCTTTGAAATGGAAACCGACGAATATGCTGAATATAAATCCTGCCGAGATTACCTTTGAAATGGTAACCGATGAATGTGCTGAAAATAAATCCTGCGAATTACATTTGAAATAGTAACCGACGAATGTGCAGAAAATAAATCCTGTCGATTACCTTTGAAATAGTAACCGACGAATGTGCATGAAAATAAATCCTGCCGATAACCTTTGAAATGGTAACCAACGAATATGTTGAAAATAAATCCTGCCAATTACCTTAGAAATGACAACCGACTAATATGCATGAAAAGAAATCCTGCCGATTACCTTTGAAATAGTTACCGACGAATGTGCTGAAAATAAATCCTTCCGATTACCTTTGAAATAGTAACCGACGAATGTGCAGAAAATAGATCCTACCGATTACCTTTGAAATGGTAACCGACGAATGTGCTGAAAATAAATCCTGCCGATTACCTTTGAAATGGTAACCGACGAATGTGCTGAAAATAAATCCTGTCGATTACCTTTGAAATCGTAACCGACGAATGTGCTGAAAATAAATCCTGCCGATTACCTTTGAAATGGTAACCGACGAATGTGCAGAAATTAAATCCTTCTGATTACCTTTGAAATAGTAACCGACGAATGTGCTGAAAAATAAATCATGCCGATTACCTTTGAAATGGTAACCGACGAAGGTGCTGAAAATAAATCTTGCCGATTACCTTTGAAATGGTAACCGACGAATGTGCTGAAAATAAATCATGCCGATTACCTTTGAAATAGTAACCGACAAATGTGCATGAAAATAAATTCTGCCGATAACCTTTGAAATGGTAACCGACGAATATGCTGAAAATAAATCCTGCCGATTACCTTAGAAATGGTAACCGACGAATATGCATGAAAATAAATCCTGCCGATTACCTTTGAAATAGTAACCCACGAATGTGCAGAAAATAAATCCTGCCGATTACCTTTGAAATAGTAAACGACGAATGTGCTGAAAATAAATCATGCCGATTACCTTTGAAATAGTAACCGACAAATGTGCAGAAAATAAATCATGCTGATTACTTTTGAAATAGTAACCGAGGAATGTGCATGAAAATAAATCCTGCCGATTACCTTTGAAATGGTAACCGACGAATATGCTGAAAATAAATCCTGTCGATTACCTTTGAAATGGTAACTGACAAATATGCATGAACATAAATCCCGTCGATTACCTTTGAAATAGTAACCGACGAATGTGTTGAAAATAAATCCTACCGATTACCTTTGAAATAGTAACCGACGAATATGCACGAAAATAAATACTGCCGATTATCTTTGAAATAGTAGCCGACGAATGTGCTGAAAATAAATCCTGCCGATTACCTTTAAAATGGTAACCGACGAGTATGCTGAAAATAAATCCTGTCGATTACCTTTAAAATGGTAACTGACGAATGTGCTGAAAATAAATCCTGCCGATTACCTTTAAAATGGTAACCGACGAATATGCTGAAAGTATGCTAGGAGAGACCTGTCTATTACCTTTAAATTAGTAAAGACGAATATGCAAGGGAAGACCTGTCTATTACCTTTAAATTGGTAAAGACGAATATGATAGACTTTAACAAAAAACATTCAAGATGAGGTTTGAAAAGACATTGGGGAGATTGAGAAGTTATTTGGTAAAATGATTACTAGGTGGGACCGGCCACTTAAAAACAACTTGATTGGTTAACACTTTTAGGTCAGACACATTGGAGATAACCCTTTCATGTGGTACAAATGAGATAAGACCCAGGGAAAAATGCAAACATGTATGAATGATATGCGAGCTAACATATGCCTGAATGAATGAATGTATGAATATGTATGAGGTTTATATGACCGTACAACGGTAAACTGTTGGGACAAAATTGGGCAAGTCAAGGAGAAAGTGGCCCAACGTCGTAACACAAACACTCGACAATCCTCAATGGGGGTAACATTACTGGAGATGAGTCAAAATGCTGATCGGGATAAAGCCCTTCAAACAAACCACTGGTGGAGGTGAAACCCATTAATCAAGTCACTGATGGGGTAAATCCTAATAATCGAACCACTGAAGTGGCAAAGCTGACTAGTCAAGCCTCTACAGGGGCAAAACTCACTGGTCAAGCAACTGAAAGGGGTAAAAGCCCAATAATCAAGCCACTGAAGGGGTAAAAACCCATTAATCTAGCCACAGAAGGGGTAAAAACCCATTAGTCAATCCACTGAAGGGGCAAAACTCACTAATCAAGCCACATAAGGGGTAAAAACCCAATAGTCAAGCCACTGAAGGGGAAAATCTTATTAATCAAACCACTGAAGGGGCAAATCTTATTAATCAGGCCACTGAAGGGGCAAATCTTATTAATCAGGCCACTGAAGGGGAAAATCTTACTAATCAAACCACTGAAGGGGAAAATCTTATTAATCAGGCCACTAAAGGGGAAAATATTATTAATCAAGCCACTGAAGGGGAAAAACGCACTAATCAAGCCACTGAAGAGATAACAACCCATTGAAGAGGTAACAACCGATTAACTAAACCACTGAAGAGGTAGCAACCCATTATAAAGTCTCGGCTGATGGTGAAGTAAACATTCCTTGGGATGAAGCCCACCCATTAGAATTCTGACATAGGTTAGCATTTCTCGGGATAAAACCCATCAATCAACCATTCTGGCAGAATGTCGTCCATCAAAACACAGCAGGAGTCGCTATCAATCAAAACATAGGCAAAGGTCACCATTTCTCAAGACAAAACCCATTAATCAACCATTCTGGCAGAAGTCGCCATCCATCTAAACACAGGCAAAGGTCGCCATTTCTCTAGATAATACCCATCAATCAACCATTCTGGCAGAAGTCGCCATCAATCAAACCATAGGCAGAAGTCGCCATTTCTCGGGATAAAACCCATCAATCAATCATTCTGGCAGAAGTCGCCATTCTTTTGGGGATACAACCCATCAATTAATGAATCTGGCAGAAGTCACCATTCCTTGGGAACAACCCATAAGTCATCAATCTGGCAGAAGTCGCCATTTGTAAACCAGCATATGGTGTATTCTTCCATTTGTCCCACTTGAACTATGATGCCACTGTCTTTGTTTTTTCTTCTCTTTTTTTATTATTTTTTTTGAAAATCCCTAACTTTTTCCTGGACCGCCCTTTCGGGTTTTCAATCCATCGGGAAAATATTTTTCTTTTTGTATGCCCCTAATTTTTGCCTAGACCGCTCTTTCGGGTTTTCAGTCCACCGTGACGCTCATTTTTTGCTTAAGCCGCCCTTTTGGGTTTTCGACTTAGCAAACTTATTTTTTTTTTTTGACAGAGGTCATCTCACGGCCTTTGGCCATCCTTCTCTTGCAGAGTTTAACTGTCCTTGAGACGGATGTTGATGTATGCTTCTCCTACTCATGAGTTCAAAGAAGATGTAACTGCTATTAATGCACTTCAAAAGACATGCAATTTTTTAAATTTTTTTTGATTTTTTTTGCTTTAAGTATTAACATAAAAAATATAAGAAAATAATGCAAACAGAATAAATGAGCGTTTCAAATAAAAGGCACAAGCTCAAATTAAATGTAATAGGGTGGTGGCCTGCTAAAGGCATGACTCCACGAATTTTAAAAGTTTGGAAAATGGTAATTATATGGGAAAGGTACGTTGAACACAATAACCACTGTTCTTACTAACAACTCTGAATTCCACTGTTCCGAGACTTTGATTTACAGATGCTTCAGATCGAAAGTCTTTTAACAACTGAGATGCCCCAGATGAATCATATCTGATTTGATGTAGTTACCTTGCCATAAGTAGGAGGTCTTTTGACGGCTGAAATGCCCCAAGTGAGTCATGTCTGACCAGATGCATTTACTTTGTCTTAATCCTCAACTTTTGCATAGATCGCCCTTGCGGGTTCCAACCTATCAGGATAAACATTTTTCATCATTTTTTTACATGTCTCTAACTTTTGCATGGACCGCCCTTTCGAGTTTTCAGTCAATCGAGACACTCTTTTTTTGCCTAAGTCGCTTTTTCAGGTTTGCGACTTATCGAGCTGTTTTTTTTATATATGTCTCTAACTTTTGCATGGACCGCCCTTTCGGGTTTTCAGTCCATCGAGACACTCTTTTTTGCCTAAGCTGTCTTTTCAGGTTTGCGACTTATCGAGCTTTTTCATTTTAACAAAGTATTTCTTGACTGCATTGGTATTCACGGGACGTACAAGTTCGTCACCTTTCCTTGTAATTTAGGCATTCCTTTGCCCCTGGAGTCTGGTTAAATCAGATAATATATGTTTGAGCACAAGGCCACTTTCTTGACATTCATGGGGACGAGCCTTCTTTTGTTGAAAACTTGTTTCATCCTTTTGACACAACTGTCCATGAAACACGACAATAATGCTTTTAAGCTCAATTAAACTTGGCCTTCATCAACACTCTCATTGACGGGATTTCGACCTCTATGTGAGGCACTATCTTCATATTGTATACTGAGGAATGATGGGTGGGGGGGGGGGGGGGGGGGAGTTGCCCTTGTTGAAGTGTGTACTGAAGTACAATATCCATGCAAAGCAAATGGTAGCATCTCGTGTCAGTAAGTGAACGCCGTCCTCGGGAAAATCTTTCTTGATATTTGTATTTGAAGCTTCGGCGGCTAAGATGCCCCGATAGGCGAGAAATCTCATTTGGAACATTCTCTTCTTCTTCAGTTTCGGATACAGGAAACTCACAGTTGAGAGAGAGTACAAGGTCAAAGTGTTCAACGGGTTCATTAATGCATGATTTGATTATTGATTTTGACAAGTAAATGAAAGTTATAATTATGCAGATATGATTAAAGAAAAAGAATTTTTTTTTGGTTTTTTGTATTACCATTTTTCCAGAAAAAGCACAAAATAAAAACAAAGTCGGGATCGAGACGACCTTTCATTAATGACGAGAATACATAAAGCAAAAAGCCCTAAACATTCACTTTCGCCTCGGGTGGGACGAAAGGATTTTTTTTTTTTGAAAAACATAAAGCAACAAACGAACATATTAATTGACCAAATGAGTAGTATAAAGAAACATCAACCACGACCCAATTGCAGCTAAACATTCCATTTGCACTTGTAACAAGGGTTCTACCAATGTTGGAGTTCCACAATGTTGGAGTTTAAGGGTAACAACGCCATTTGGTAAGGACTTTGGTTTCATTTGCACTTGTAACAAGGGTTCTACCAAAATTCCCAAAGTCCAACCCCCTCCGAATTTTATTGGATGGTGGGACAACACCCGGTCCAACAACGTTCGTAGGTAAGTCTCGTTTGAGTGTAGCATCGCGTGTCGACTAATACCAAGACAACACTTGGTTAGCCACCGCACTACGTCCTAAAAGGCCAAGATGGTATAAAGGTAACTAAGGTCCTTAGCTTCGACGAAACTTAAAAGTAATAAAGTCTAAACGTGACAACACACGCCGACAAGTATCACCTCAAGAACCTCCGCTAAGTGTGGTTATATCACATGTGCCAAAACACGAGAATACTCTCAGAATGTCACTATGATTCTACCACTCCTATCTTATATTTCCCTCAAATCCGGGTGTAGGACTTATCTCACCACTCAATTTTAAAAGTAAACAAGTAGGCACGTATTCACAAGGTGTATAAGCGATAATAAAGCACAAGTAAAGAAGGGTAAGATAAGCTTAACTCGCTTAAGAATTTTCATCCCCAGTGAAGTCGCCATTTCTGTGCTCGTGATTTTTGGGTATCAATCCATTAATTGGTTTTGAACCTTCAATCTTTGAGCTCTCAACTTTTATTCGTGGGAAGGGAAAAGTGAGTTAAAACCCTTATGAGATCAAGGTTTGGGGGTTGGTTTCGAATAGGGAAGGTGTTAAGCACCCTAAACGACTTCGGTACTCCAAAGGAGCCTCTTGCCTAAATTATCTTGTGTTAATTACTTGCTTATTTATTTGTAAAATATTGCCTAAAGTCTAAGCGAAAAAAATGGAGGGAGAAAAATTATGTTTTTTGTTGTTTTAATTGATTTGAAAAGACACAAGTCTTTTGCCTACTTACGCAAAAATTGGGATCAAAATCAAGTAGTTCACTCTCAAAAATTATTTGGTGGGTTAGATTGATTTTAAAGTTTTAGAAAAAAAAGTTTTTAGAAGGGATGAGAGACCTCAAGGTATAGAAGAATAAAATGGAGTGAAGTTGGTTGATTTTAATTACAAGAAGTGTCACAAGCTTGGACATTATCAGAGTGAGTGCCCCACTTGGGAGGAAAATGATGCCAATTATGCTGAATTTGATGATAGTGAAGAAATGTTGCTGATGGCAAAGCAAGAATTCACAAATCAAGCAGCTGATGAGGTATGGTTTCTTGATTCTAGCTGTAGCAATCATATGGTAGGAACAAAAGAATGGCTGTTTGATTTTGATGATAGCTTTAGAGCATTAGTAAAGCTAGGAAATGATTCAAAGATGCAGGTTATGGGAAAAGGGAATCTGAAATGATTCATTGGAGGAATTACTCAGGTTATTACTGATGTTCATTATTTGCCTGGACTTAGTAATAATTTGTTGAGTATAGGGCAGCTTCAACAGAAGAACCTCACAATAATGTTTCAGAAGGATATGTGCAAAGTGTTTCATGAAGAAAAAGGGTTAATCATGTTAACACAAATGTCTGCCAATAGAATGTACATCATCTCTACACCTGTAATCATTCCAAAGTGTTTGAAGGTTTCAAGTGAAAATGAAACTCAGTTATGACATGATAGATATGGACACTTGAGTTACAAAGGCTTAAACACTCTGATAAAGAAGGAAATGGTGAAAGATTTGCTGGAATTGAAGAAGGTATCTGACATATGTTCAAAATGTATGGTGGGAAAGCAGCATAGGGAACCAATTCCAAAAACTACAAAATGGAGGGCTATTATGAAACTTGAATTGATACAGAGTGATGTGTGTGGACCTATTAATCCACAATCCAATGGTGGAAACAAGTATTTCATCACATTCACTGATGACTTTAGCAGGAAGACTTGGGTTTAGTAACAAATGATATAAGATATAAATGAGTGTATAACGTCTAAAAAAATTACAAGTGATATTCCTAACTACTTAAAATAAAATAGGTTGAGATTTTCATTTGTCTTTCAAAATTTATTTATAACAAATAATATAAGATATAAATGAGTGTATAACCTCTAAAAAAAATTTACAAGTAATATTTCTAACTATTTAAAATAAAAGTAGGTGGAGGTTTTCATTTGTCTTTCAAAATTTATTTATAACAAATAATATAAGATATAAATGAGTGTATAACGTCTAAAAAAAAATTAGTGTATACTTTTCTCTTGATGATACATCATCTACAATTTTAGCTAAATTATGAAAGCCAAACGACAATGTCAGATTCAACAAACAAACCCCATCTTTCTTGGAAGCCCCGTGCTTCCATTTCATTTCTTTCGGTTTTAACGGAGGCTTCATGTCGCTCTAACGGCACCGTCAACCACCGTGTCTTTAACTTCTTCAATCGTAAATCCTCACCTAACACCATTCCCATTACCGGTGTTTCCACCAAAGACATTACCGTTAACCCCGAAAATAATGTTTGGTTCCGTCTCTTCATTCCCACTGTCACCGGGGATGCACCAAAACCACATCCCTTCCCGTCGTCATTTTCTTCCATGGCGGCGGCTTCACTTTCCTTTCCCCCTCCTCAAAACACTACGACGCTGTTTGCCATAGAATCTGTCGGAAAATCTCCGCTGTTGTCGTCTCCGTCAACTACCGCCTTACACCGGAGCATCGCTATCCGTCGCAATATGAAGATGGAGAAGCAGTATTGAGATTCCTTGACGAAACCGTAACAGTTTTATCGGGAAATGCTGACGTGTCAAAATGTTTCCTTGCCGGAGACAGTGCCCGTGCAAATTTGGCTCATCATGTCGTGGTTAGGGTTTGCAAAGTGGGGCTCCGGAAAATTCGGTTATCATACTGGTATCGGTTCAAGCTTTTTTGGAGGGGAGGAGAGGACGGAGGCGCAAATTAGACTAGACGGATCGCCGATGGTGTCGATGGTGAGGACGGATTGGCTATGGAAAGTGTTTTTACCAGAGGGATCGGAACGGGATCATGGCGCGGTTAATGTAAGCGAGCCGAATGCAGAGGATTTGTCGGGTGTGGATTATCCGGATACACTTGTTTTTATTGGTGGTTTTGATCCTTTAAATGATTGGTTGAAGAAATGTGGCAAAAAAGCTGAGATGATTGATTATCCAAACATGGTTCATGCTTTTTATGTTTTTCCTGATTTGCCTGAATCTACTCGGAGTATCATGCAAGTCAAGGATTTCATCAACAAAGTGTCCAATTCTAAAAGATGATTATTGATTATTGTTGTAATAATATTGTTATGATTATACCATTAATAATAATTTTTAGTTTTGTAGTAAGGGCACTTCTACGGTGCGGTCAGGAAACTGACTTTTTTGCAAAAGTTATTTTGTTTAGCTAATAGTATAATCGTTAATGCCATGTCAACTAGTGTGATGTCCTGGACCACTTTAAGACTAAACTTTATGCATAATATACACAAACACAATGGATTAAGGATAAGGGTATTATTTAATTGGTTACTATTCAATATGAACTAGTTTCTGCATATGACATGCATTTTTTATTGAAATTTTCATGGTTCTTTTACTCAACTCTGTCTCCTGCATCTTCCCTGATAGCTTTTATGTACAAGCCCTTTCTGTTAAGTTGTTTATTAATCCTCAAAGTTTCTATACAGTTTCTATATTCTGTGATGTGAATGAAGCCTTGTCAGCAGTCTCAAGTAGACCTAAAGATTTCCATATAGCCATAGTGGAGGTAATGAACTTTCATTTTCTATATAAATGACAAATCGTGATGTAGTAAATTTGAAACTTAGATGTGTGTGGTTGTTGAAAATAAAATGAACATCTCTAAGAAAAAATGATGGCATTGACTTGTTACCTGCTGCCAAATTTTGTATCATAACTTTGTAAAGTAAAATGGCTTCGATAATGTTATTTGTAACCACATGCATCCATCCTAATTGAAGGCGAGTTCAAGAAGTTGTGAGGGAGGCTTCAAATTTCTTGAGAATGCCAAGGACTTACCAACCATCGGTAAGTACATAAACCAAACACAAATTTTGTTGATCATAAGGTTAACTTCACCAGAAAAGTCATTATCATAACTTCACAATAGAATCTTCCTTGTAGTAATTGAGGTTTGATATAGTATTAGCTGTTAGAGCCTAGACATGCAATACTACATGTTGGGTGTCCTAACATAGAAAATTAAGGACCACAACATATGACATCTTTAAATTAATATGTAAAATATGTGATTGATCTTAATTGCTATGGCATATGTTTGATGTTCACATTTTGTAAGTTTTATAGTTTTTATTGAATTTAGAATCGGGTATGCATAATTTGACGGGCTTATGCATGGTTTGGAGTTGTTAAACGTGCTAGAATATGTGTTGATGCTACCCCACTTGTGCACAAATAGTGAAATGCTTGGTTTTGTGTTAAAAGATTTTTGGATAAGGTTGGGTGAGAAGATGAAACCTCTAGCTTTCAAATCAAGAAAAATTTGATTACAAAAATAGAAAACAATTGGCAATGATAATTTACAAATTATTAATATGCTAAAACAATCTGGCAGTGGTTCAAAAAGGACATAGGCCGAAGGTCGAAGTTGAAGTGATGTGGCGGAAGACGATGATAACTCTTGAGGGTTTACTTGCAAGCACTCTGATGATAAAGTTAGTTTCTGATTGAGGGTTAGAGGTTCTGTGATTAGAAATGTGTTTACATTCTCTTGTGCAGGTGTCCTTTTACATGACGATCTTTAGGGCTATCATGTGAAAATCCATAAAATTTGGCATGATTCGCGAATCAACACATCTTCATCTTGTGGCGTTGATAAGATCATCAGTCCCACTAGGATGTGTCGTCAATGCAACCCCACTGGCAATTTGAAGTGATTTAATTTTTTTTTTTAACTTGAATAGTTTGATCTCAAAGTAGCTGTCGAGATCGAAAACTATGTGTAAATTCTAACCACAACAATATTTTACTACCCGACCGCATATATTGGTCCCAAACTAGCAGACATATCCGTAAAATGTTTCATACCAGTCAATTAGACTATTTCCAATGGTGAGGTCTTCACCATTTAAGATCCAGTGGTAATTGTTGCTTGTAAATTATTGTTTAATATTAAAAATATTATTAGAAATACAAAAATTATTTAAAATTATTGTTTTTTAAAAATTAATTTGTTAAATTTAGGCTAAAGTGCACTTTTCCCCCCTTAAGTTTCAAAAAGTTGCGATTTTGACCCCCTATGTACAAAAACTACAATTTTAGCTCCCTAAGATTTAGCCCCTTTGCATCATTGGTCCTTTTGGCCAATTTTGACCAAGTCAATGCCTGCGTGTCATGCCACCTGTGTAAATAATGAATTAAAAAAATAAAAAATGCTACTTAATCATTTTATAAATTAAATAAATTAAAAAATATTAAAAAAATAAAAATAAAACCCAAAACAATACATATTCATCATTTTTCATCTCTTCCAATCCAAACCCAAAAAGAAAAAAAAACCTTCAATCTTCAATTTTCATGTCTTCATAACAATCTTCAAAAATGAAGAAAAAAAAATTCAAAAGGCACAAAATTGTATTCCTTTTCCAACTAGCAGCAACATAAAAGTTGAATCCTAATCTATGCTTCCAGCACCACACTCAACATTAGGATTAGGACCCAAGCATGAAGAAAATTGTTGAAATAGGTGATAGGACCATTGGGTTTCTGTTCTTGAAGAATGCCATTGCGGATTGAGCAGCCTACATGAGCAGGAAAAAGATGCTACCAGATAAATGAAGAAAAAAGGCATGTTTCATTTATAACAAGTCTCACAATTGATCTCCTCGTTTGTTAGAATAGTCCAAAATTTGGAACCAGCTGCAATTGTTGTAATGTGTGCCTTCATGAGGACCTCCTTATACCGATTTTTAAATGCAGACAACAACAGAAACCCAATGGTCCTGTCGCCAGCATCTGAGCGAATCTAGAGAGAGTGATGGCGTCATGGTGTGCATAACCTTCCACATTCCTCCCATCAACACAACCGTTCTCCACTGTCGCGCTTCATGGGCTGCGGAATCGACGAAGTCTCAGTTGCCGGCACTGCCATGTTGTGTTCCTTTTCTGCTAAGTGCTCTATGATAGTTGCAGATCTGAGGGATCAACAATGAAAGGTTGAATCTGGAAGGTTTGTGAGATATGCGCATAGAGGAATTGAAGGGAGGTGAAGTGAAGATGGATACTAATTTTGGTGTTGTACCATACATATTCAAGGATTTGTGTTGTGGTGTTATAATTTTGTGTGGAATTTGTTTCATGAATTTATGAAAATGATGATTTCAGCTTTTTGAGAAGAAAAAAATCTGGATTAGATTGTGATTGAGAGGAAGAAATGAAGAAGAAGAAGAAGAAGAGATAAATGAATGAGATTTAAATTTTAAATTTCTTATTTTTTTTCCTGATTTTTTAAATTTTTAAAATTTAAGAAATGATTATATGGTTTTTTTAATTTTTTTAATTTAATAATTACACACGTGGCATGCCACGTAGACATTGACTAGTCAAAATTGGCCAAAAGGACCAAAAATGCAAAGGGGCTAGATCTTAGGGGGCCAAAATTGTAGTTTTTGTACATAGGGGGCCAAAATCGCAACTTTTTGAAACTTAAGGGGGAAAAAGTGCACTTTAGCCTTAAATTTATTACTATGATAGAAAGTAAATAGTGAAGTTTTGGATGTTTATAGAGGGTTTTGATAAAGAGTGATAACAATGAAGAATTAAAGAGGAACGGTCGAGGAGCATTTGAGGTCAGATAGGTGCAGCTTGGTTCTAAGATTTATGTGTTTTGAAAGAATCAATAAAATTGTGCTCTTTTAAATATTCAAATGGTTTTCTTTTACATTTTTTGTTGCAAAAGAATCATTCATAAATTAAATTCACTAAAAAAATTAGAACCGATCTGAAAGAATCCTAAACCACTAGGACCCATCAAAACAGATCTGAAAGGTAGTTGAGAGAGATTCAAATGCTGCTAAATCCTAAACCACTAGGACCCATCAAAGTAGGAAACCATGTCGTCGTTGAGAAAGGATTGCGACAGAAAGAACCATGCACAGTGGCGGAGCTTCATTTGGGCTGAGGTGCGCCACAGTCCACCCCCATTTTTTTTTGTTGTTGATTTTTTTATATATGTGAAGTATAAATATACCTCTAAATTTAAGTACACACTTCAAGCTGATCCATCCAATTATCTTCACCTTCATGTGTATGCTTTGTGATTTGTTTAATTTAAGAACAAATATGCTTTTGGATCCCATCAAAAGATTGATATTTCATTTATTTGAGAAGTGTATAGTACGTTAATTTTGAGACATTAATTCTAAATATAGCATGATAATTTATATTGAAAGAGAAGTTAGTGTAAGTATTAGTGTTACACCCTCATTTTGGACCTAAAAATACTCGTTCAAACTTCTTTTTGGTTTTGATTATCTCAAATTCACTATGTCCATTTTACAATTGTCTACTGTGTTTCAACCGCACATCTTATTGCTTCCGTCTCTAATTTTCTTGCATTTAAAACCATCCAAAATGTTTTCTTGCATTACAAGTCCTTAAAAAGGGTCTCTAAGACCATCGCATATTTTCCTGCATTTTATTCCAATTTTTTGCATAAAATCATACGAAAGGGTATTTTGGTCATTTCCTACAAAGGAACCCATTTTAGTCCCTACAATTTGTCCCTGAGTCTTTTCAACTTGTCTACATGAATCATTAATCAAATTTTGTCCAAAAATCATCTTAGTTTTGCATCTGGGTCAGTCAGAGTCAGTCTGAGTCGTTTTAGTCCCTAGGGGCATTTTGGTCTTTTCACACCAAACAATTTTTTGACAGAGAGGTATTTTGAAATACCTCATTTTGGTAGTTTTTCCGTTTTAGTCCGTTTTGTCATTTTTAACTGTTTCACTTTACATTTTTTTCAAAATTACATTTTTTACCAATTTTATTTTGTTTTTTTACAAATAAGTCCAAATTTTGTTTTAATTGCAAATGAGTCCAATTTTAACTTCAAAACAGTCCAATTTCAGTTTTTGTTATTTTCAAGACAGTCCAATTTTATTTTCAAAACAGTCCCAATTTCTTTTCTTTTTGCAGTTCAGTCCCCAATTTCTTTAAAATTGCAGTTTAGTCCAAGAATGCCACGCAAGCAATTCAGTCCAAGTGTCAGAATCTCATTGGTTCAGAGGCCACATGGCAGCCTATATAAGGCCACGCCACTGTGCAAGTCAGAGGGAGGTCCATAGAATCTGAGCCACATCACCAACAGAATCCATTTTCTCTCTTGGCAGTTACAGATCAAAATCCACAAAAATTCACAAAAACTCAAGAACTCTCATGAACCCTAGCTCAGATTCAACACCAATTCAGAACAATTTCGCCAAAAAACTTTCAAGCAGAAGCAAAAAATTTCTCACAGAAGCAAAACAGAAGCAAAATTCACACGGTACAACACAATTCCAAGCAGTTCTCAGAGATTCGTGTGAATCTTCATCACTGAACTGCTGTGCCTGCAATCCAAACGCGAGCACGCCACCGGAGGTAGCGCGCTACAAGCGAGATCGCGGACATTGAATCAGAGAAGAAGAAGAAGAAGAAGTGAAGGATTTCACAGGATCCGAACCAAAAGAAGAAAGAAAGAGGCAAAACCGGTTTACCTGCAAAGATTCGAAGCCAAGAATCAAAGAAACGGTCCAAACCTCCGAACAAAACTCAGATAACGCCTAAACTTCATCTCCTCTCACTGAAAATCATCATAGAATCCGGAACGATGTGAATCCGCAGCAAGTTCGAACCGTTCGATCCAAAACCCTAACCCTAACACAAAAATTATTTGGAAAAATCAAAGAAACACTTCGAAATCCACAACGAGTGTGAATCGAAGTGAATCCTTGCGATTTTACAACAATTTCATCCCAAAAACATGAAGAATCCGAACGGTTCGAACCTACAGTAACAAAAGCTCAAGATTCACATTGTTTCCACGGTAAAAAACGTTTTCCTTTGATTGATTCATGCTTAGATTGATAATACGAACTGATTAAGCCATGCATAAGCAATTTCTGGGTAGATTTGAGAAGCTAGGGTTAGGGTTTATGAAGAGAACGGCCGGAGAAGAGAGAGGGAGGAGGGAAGAAATGAGTGAATCCGGATCCTGTACCTTTTATATAAGCCCGTGGATCGGGTCGGTTCTGACCCGGTCCACTTCTCCTGCATTATAGGCCGTTGGATCTTGTTTTTGGGGCGTCCGGATCAATCTAACGCCTCTGAGGCATCAAGACTGATCCGGATCCACTTGTGGCACGGGTTTGGGCCCTTAACCGTGGGCTTTGGGTTCTTTTTCTTTTTTTTCTTAATCTTCTTGTTATGTACGCCTTTATATTTGCTATCTGAACCTCCCTGAGTACTTTGTTTTCCTTGTAAAATTCTAGGAATTTTTCTATGTGATTCTTGATATGCTTTTTACCATTTTGTGGCATTTTTTACATTCCTCATATTGATAAAAATGTACGCTAAATTTTCTTGGGGAATTGCATCTTTTAAGCATTTCTTTTGTGAATTTCTTGCATGATTTTTGACCATTAATTCTTGTTAAATGATAGTGGTATTGGTTAGGTGTTTTGTGATATTTTTTGCTATGAGTCCATGAGTATTACTAGTGTTTTGTGAATCATGATATTAATTTCTTGTGTGGCAAGTAACATGAATTCTTTTAAAGTGCAAAATGTGTATAAATGTGTGATAATGTTAAGCTTGAATGCATGGCTTGTAATTCTCTTATGATTCTTGAAATAATTCCCTTGAGAAGGGTTGTTTTGATGAGGATTATAGGTCATAAGTTTAGCTTGAGTTTTGGGGCTAGATTTTGTGTGTTATTTTCATCACTTTTTTGGCATTTGTTTTTACTATTTGTTCAATACTTTTTACTACTGTCGCTTATCATTTTTACTATACATTGCTTATTCATTACCATCATCTCTTACCTTGTTTACTAACTATCTCATTTCATGTCTCATGCATACTAAAGGCATTACACCTCTTTTTTAGTTTAGGTTCCATTCATTTCCTATGTTAATTTCCATGTATTATTTTTAGGTAGATTTACTTTCTTTTAAATTCTTGCAAGACCATAGAATGTAAATTAGGGCCAAATGTAAAGGACAATGGACACTATGATGATGCACACCGACACAAGCACCGACACGCACGCACGTTGTATGATTTACCGCTAGATGTATGCTTAGGAAGCGTGATACTTAGAAAAATATTATGCTTTTCCAAAAACGAAACAAATAACACCTCACTTGAAAACCATTTTCGCAATAATCTTGGAGTCAAAACTCCATAACCTTTTTCCTTTATTTTCTTAATCAAAAATGTAAATGAACCCTAAATTCCAACTTTAACTCTTTTTCTCTAAACAATTGAAACAACCTCACTTTTCTCCAATCTCATGCCTTTAAGGCCTCTTATCTTTTCTTCAAAATCATCTTCAAAATTAAAAACAAACTAACCCACAAAAAAACTTTTCTGGAAGAGAACTACATGGAGTTTGATCCCTTAAAAGGGTATGTAGGCAAGAGGCCAAAACCTCTCCAAGTCCACTAAAAAATAAAATCCACTCTTCTTTCCCCCATTCTTAAAAAAACAATTTTTTTCAATAAATAGCATTAAAAGTAAAGCGTAAACATAAGTCAAGAAAAACGGCTCCTATAGAGTACTATAGTCGTTATGGGTGCCTAACACCTTCTCGTAGCGAAAATTGCCCCGAACTTAGAATTTCTAAGGGTTTTCTCAATTTTACCCTTCCCCAAAAAAAATAGAGACATCAATGATTGAAAGGTTCAAGCCTAATTAATGACTTGACACCCGAAAATCGCGATGACAGAAATGGCGACTTCACTGGGGACCTTAGGGCTACGCCTAGTTTTTCATGCTTTATGTTTTACGCTTTACTTTATTGTTATTATTTTCATGCAACGTGTGGGGTGAGAATATCAAAAGTCCTACACCTGGGCTGAGTGAACCTAAGATTAGGAAGAGGTATAATCGACAATCCAATCCGGGGGTTGCCTCGTGTATTGGGTTACGCGATCAATCTCACGTAGCTGAGGCATTTTTGGGGGTGATGTTGTCGGCGTGTGTTGTCATGCTTAGGCACTTTACTTCCAATTGACCGATGAAGGCTATGGACTGTAGTTACCAAACCCATCTTTGGCCTTGTTTAAGACGTAGTGCGGTGGCTAAACCGAGCGTTGCCTCGAAATTTAGTCGTCACGCGATACTACACTCAAACTAGACCTTCTTACAAATAATCATGGAACGGGCGTCGCCTTGTGCTACTATGATATGCGTAAGAGAGGTTGCAGTTTGGGAACCTTATTAGAACCATGGTTACTACTATCAAAGCCCTAGTCTTACCGGACACTGTGTCCATCCGCAGCTCCGCAACTGTGAACCTTAGCCCACCGTGTTTTCTTTAACCAAAATCATGCATACATGCATTCATGCTTAAACTTTTTTCATGCATTTATCGAAAGGTCTAGACAAATTGAAAGCTTTGTAAACATTCCAGGTATGAAGAGGACTAAGTCTTACAAATTCAAGGAAGTCGATTTGGTTAGCCTAAGGGAGTTGGCACTCAAGGTCAAGAATCCGACTGGGTTTTGTCTCCGATACGGTGGTTTGCTTACTATTCTTCGGACTAATGTGGAAGAGAAGTTGGTGCACACTCTGGTGCAATTCTATGACCCGGTCTTCCATTGCTTCACTTTCCCGGATTTCCAGTTAGTTCCTACACTTGAGGCTTATTCTAGTTTGTTGGGTTTACCTGTAGCCGAGAGGACACCTTTCACGGGCTCCGGAGCTCCTCTTACTCCTTTGGTGATCGCTAAGGATCTTTATCTCAAGATTTCCGATGTGTCCAAGAATCTCATTACCAGATCTCACATCCAGGGTTTCACTTCGAAGTACTTATTCGAGCGGGCTAATCTCGAATCTACTTGTCAAGACACTCTGGAGGCTATTCTCGCACTACTTATCTACGGGCTCCTTCTCTTCCCGGATCTTGACAACTTTGTGGACATGAATGCTATTGAGATTTTCCACTCCAAGAACCCGGTTCCTACTTTGTTAGCTGACACGTACCACGCCATCCATGATCAGACTCTCAAAGGTCGTGGGTATATTCTTTGTTGTGTGCCTCTCCTATATAGTTGGTTTATTTCTCACCTTCCAAGCTCTTTCCATGCCAACTCGGAGAATTGGTCTTATTCGCAGCGGATTATGGCTCTCACTCCCAATGAGGTGGTGTGGATTAATCCGGCAGCTCGAGTCAAGGAGATTATCACTGGTTGTGGGGACTTCCTCAATGTACCTCTTCTTGGTACCCGGGGAGGAATCAACTACAATCCCGAGCTAGCCATGAGACAGTTTGGTTTCCCTATGAGAGCAAAGCCCATCAATCTTGCTACATCTCAGGAATTCTTCTATTATTCCAATGCCCCCACCGGGCAGAGGAAAGCTTTTGTGGATGCTTGGTCTAAGGTTCGAAAGAAGGATGTGAAACACCTGGGTGTGAGATCCGGTATCGCTCATGAGGCCTATACTCAGTGGGTGATAGATCGAGCCGAGGAGATTGGCATGCCTTACCCCGCTATGAGACATGTATCTGCATCTGTGCCGACTAGGCCATTACCTTTGCTTCCCGCGACCCAGGAGATGTATCAGGAGCATCTAGCTATGGAGAATCAGGAGAAGCGAGCATGGAAGGCCCGATACAGTGAAGCCGAGAACTTGATTTTGACTTTGGACGGTAGAGATGAGCAGAAGGATCATGAGAATCGAATGTTGAAAAGAGAGCTAGCCAAAGCTAGGAAAGAACTCGAGGAAAAAGATGAGCTGCTTATAAGGGATTCCAAGAGAGCTAGAGGTCGTCTGGAATTCTATGCCAGATACTGCAGTTCGGCTCCAGAGTCTGATTTTGAGGAGTACCCTGTCACTCCATAGACTTAGATGTTTATGTTGTTTGTATTATGTTTTGAGGCCCACTCCCCTTGGCTCAACATTTCAAAAGATTTATCTCGACAGCTTTCTAGTCTCTTCATTCTTTCCTAAAAAATGTTTACAAAATTTCTAATTTGTTTAAGAGGTCCTTTCGATAACCAAAAAGAGTCGTTTTTGCATCTGCATTTGTACATGTCATGCATCATATGCATCATTCACCGGTCACGAAAAACTTCCAAGTGCTCATTGCCTCCTGGTTTTACCGCCGCAGTGTGAAAAGTGGCTCGTGCTCGAAAGGTATATCAACCCACCAGAGTACATCAAACTAGACAGTACAGAAGGAGGAATCAGGTAGCCATGGAAGAAGAAAACGCGCAGCTCCGTACCGAATTGGCTTCTCTAAGGGAAGAATTGGCTAAAGCTCACGATGTTATGACCGCTCTGTTGGCTGCCCAGGAACAACCGACCTCGTCTGCCCCGGAAACCACTGAGCCAATTCCAACAGCATCTCTTGATGACCGCTTTGCTATGCCGAGGGGATACCCGAATGGACTCCCATCTTTCTTTGCTCCCGATACCGCAGCAGGAACTTCTGGTGCTGCCAATGGTAACCAGATCCCCATCCCAGGGCAGGCCTCTCTCCACACTACTCTGCCTCAGTCAACGGTCTTCACTGACCCAATCGTACATTCTATGCCTCAAAACACCAGTATTACCCCTGCTCTAGATGAAGAGGAAATGACGCAGACGTTTCTGAAGACGCTGAAAAAAGACTATGTTGAAAGAATGATCATTGCTACTCCGAGTAACTTCTCTGAGATGGTCACCATGGGAACCCGCTTAGAAGAAGCTGTCAGAGAAGGTATCATTGTGTTTGAAAAGGGTGAGTCCTCAAATGCACCAAAGAAGTATGGCAATTGTCATCACAAGAAGAAAGAGACAGAAGTCGGGATGGTATCTACCGAGACCAATCAATCCATGGCCGCCGTTGCTCCCATCAATGCTACTCAATTACCTCTGCCGTACCAATACATGCAATACGCCCAACATCCGTTCTTTCCACCATTCTACCATCAGTATCCTCTACCACCGGGCCAGCCTCAGGTCCCTGTCAACGCCATCGCTCAGCAAGTGCAATAACAGCCACCGGTTCAACAACAACCGCAACAACAGCCGGGCCCTCAGGCCCGACTATCTTTCCCTCCGATACCAATGTTATATGCTGAATTGCTTCCAACTCTGTTACACAAGGGGTACTACACAACCAGACCCGGCAAGCCGCCGCCCAACCCACTACCTCCTCGGTTTCGTTCCGACCTCAGGTGCAATTTTCATCAAGGTGCTCTGGGCCACGATGTGGAAGGATGTTATGCTTTGAAGTATATTGTGAAGAAACTGATAGACCAAGGAAAGTTGTCTTTCGAGAACAACGTCCCGCACGTGCTCGATAATCCGCTCCCAAATCACGCTGCCGTGAACATGATTGAAGCGTACGAAGAAACTCTCCGCCTTGATGTTCGTAATGTTGCAACCCCTCTGGTGCCGCTGCATGTCAAGTTGTGCCAGGCCTCTTTGTTTAACCATGACCATGCCGCTTGCAATGGGTGTCTTCAGAATCCTATGGGCTGTGACGCAGTGCAGAACGACATCCAGAGCCTGATGAATGATAACTATTTGATAGCCAGCGACGTTTGTGTGATTATGCCAGTCTTCCATGATACTCCCATTAGGAGCACGCCTTCGAAAGAGAACGTTGAACCTCTAGTGATAAGGCTACCTCATATTGACGTGCTTGTCGATAATACTGCTCAGTGCAAAGTGTTCTCCTTCATAGATGGATTCTCTGGATACAATCAAATCAAGATGTCACCCAAAGACAGAGAAAAGACATCGTTCATCACTCCGTGGGGAACTTTCTGTTGCAAAGCGATGCCGTTCGGTCTGATAAATGCTGGTGCCACCTATCAGAGGGGGATGACCACGTTGTTCCATGATAATATTCACAAAGAAGTCGAGGTGTATGTGGACGACATGATTGTCAAGTCAAGCGATGAGGAGCAACATGTTGAATATTTGGCAAAAATGTTTGAAAGGTTGAGAAGATACAAGCTTCGGCTAAACCCCAACAAGTGTACATTCGGTGTTAGATCCGGGAAACTGCTAGGGTTCATTGTCAGTCAAAGAAGCATTGAAGTAGATCCTGACAAAGTCCGAGCAATCCGTGAAATGCCGGCCCCGCAGACCGAGAAGCAAGTTAGAGGTTTCTTCGAACGTCTGAACTATATCTCCCGATTCATATCTCACATGACCGCGACTTGCGGGCCAATCTTCAAGCTGCTCAGGAAGAATCAACCCATTGTATGGAACGATGAATGTCAGGAAGCTTTTGATAGCATCAAAAATTACTTGTTAGAGCCACCGATTCTTGTCCCACCGGTGGAAGAAAGGCCGTTGATTTTGTATCTGTCAGTGCTAGATGAATCCATGGGATGTGTGCTCGGTCAACAGGACGAGACTGGAAAGAAGGAGCATGTTATCTACTATCTGAGCAAGAAATTTACTAACTGTGAGATTCGGTACACGATGCTCGAAAAGACTTGTTGTGCTTTAGCTTGGGCTGCCAAACGCCTGCGTCACTACCTGATGAACCATACAACTTGGTTGATATCCAGAATGGACCCGATTAAGTACATCTTTGAGAAGCCTGCAGTCACTGGAAAGATTGCGCGTTGGCAAATGCTGCTGTCTGAATATGATATTGTGTTCAAAGCTCAAAAAGCCATTAGAGGAAGTGTTCTAGCTGACCACCTCGCTTACCAGCCGCTTGACGACTATCAGCCCATTAAGTTCGATTTGCCCGACGAAGAGGTCATGTATTTGAAGTCAAGAGACTGTGAAGAACCGTTGATTGGTGAAGGTCCAGACCCTAATAGCAAGTGGGGATTGGTCTTCGACGGTGCTGTCAATGCTTATGGCAAAGGAATTGGGGCAGTGATTGTATCTCCGCAGGGGCATCACATTCCTTTTACCGCTCGGATTATATTTGAATGCACAAACAACATGGCTGAATACGAAGCATGCATCTTAGGGATTGAGGAGGAAATTGACTTGAGAATCAAACATCTTGACATCTATGGAGACTCTGCACTTGTTATAAACCAGATAAAGGGAGAATGGGAGACTCATCATGCCAATCTGATCCCTTACCGTGACTATGCGAGGCGTCTGCTGACATACTTCACGAAAGTCGAATTGCACCATATTCCCCGTGAGGAAAATCAAATGGCCGATGCTCTTACCACTTTATCCTCCATGTTTCAAGTGAACCACTGGAACCACGTGCTAGTAATCAAAGTACAGCGCCTTGACCGGCCTTCTCATGTGTTCGTCATCAGCGGTGTGACTGTTCAAACAAATGCGGATATAGTTGACAACAGACCCTGGTATTGTGATATCAAGCAGTTTTTGCAAAGCCGTGAGTACCCGCCGAGTGCTTCCAACAAAGACAAGAAGACCTTGCGCCGGTTGGCTAGCAAGTTCGTGTTAGATGGGGATGTTCTATACAAGAGGAATTTCGACATGATATTGTTGAGATGTGTTGATGAGCGTGAAGCAGAGCAACTGATGCACGACGTGCACGACGGCACTTTCGGAACCCATGCTTCGGGGCATACCATGTCTAGAAAATTGTTAAGAGCAGGTTACTATTGGATGACCATGGAGCACGATTGCTACCAATATGCCAGGAAATGTCACAAATGTCAAATCTATGCTGATAAGATCCATGTGCCTCCGCATGCTCTCAATGTCATTTCCTCTCCGTGGCCTTTCTCTATGTGGGGCATCGACATGATTGGAAGAATTGAACCAAAGGCTTCGAATGGTCATCGTTTCATTTTGGTAGCGATCAATTACTTCACCAAGTGGGTCGAAGCTGCGTCTTATGCCAATGTAACCAAGCAAGTGGTGGTTAAGTTCATCAAGAACAATATCATCTGTCGATATGGTGTTCCCAGCAAGATTATTACTGACAATGGAACCAACCTGAACAATGACATGGTGCAGGCCCTGTGTGAGAAATTCAAGATTGAACATCACAATTCTTCTCCTTATAGACCTCAGATGAATGGGGCAGTTGAGGCCGCCAATAAGAATATCAAGAAGATCGTACAGAAGATGGTAACTACGTACAAAGACTGGCATGAGATGTTGCCCTATGCTTTACACGGCTATCGCACTACAGTACGCAGTTCGACCGGGGCAACGCCTTTCTCCCTTGTATATGGCATGGAGGCAGTCCTCCCTTTGGAAGTAGAGATCCCATCTCTCCGCGTGATCATGGAAGCAAGGTTGTCTGAGGCTGAATGGTGCCAAAGCCAGTATGATCAGTTGAATTTGATTGAAGTGAGACGTTTGGATGCTTTGGCTCGCGGACGGCTGTATCAAATAAGAATGAAAACCGCTTTTGACAAGAAAGTCCGTCCTCGGGAATTCAAGGAAGGTGAACTTGTTTTGAAAAGAAGAGCAAGCCAACAAGGAGAAGAATTGTGTAGGACCATTCGAAGGGGCAAGTGGACGCCAAACTACGAAGGGGCAAGTGGACGCCAAACTACGAAGGACCTTATGTCGTCAAAAAGGCTTTCTCCGGCGGTGCTTTGATTCTTACACACATGGATGGTGTAGAACTTCCGAACCCTGTGAATGCCGATATAGTCAAGAAATACTTTGTCTAGATGTATGAAAAGAACAGTGTGGTAGGTCGAAAACCCGAAAGGGCGGCCTAGGCAAAATTGCGCTTCCCGGTGGATCGAAAACCCGAAAAGGCGATCCAGGCAAAATAAGGGACAAAAAAAAAATGAATATGGAAAAGCTCGCTGAGATTACACGTAACTCAGGCAAAAATGAGCGTCTCGATGAGCCGAAAACCCGAAAGGGCGGTTCATGCAAAAATGAGATTGAAACGAAAGGCAATTGACTATATCTGGCAAACCACCATCCCCTTGGGGCACGAGCAACTGATGAATGGCCGCTCTCATCTGAAGCTGCTGTACCTGTGAATTCAAGATTTCTGGGAACTGTAGTGACCACTGTGTTCAATGTACCACCAACCAATAAAATTACCATTTTCCAAGCTTTGTAAATCCGTGGAGTCACGCCTTTGGCTGACTACTACTCTTATATGTCGATTTGAGCCTATGCTTTTGTTTGAAACTCTATTTCTTCATTCTATTTTCTAGGCCTTATACAAGTAAATCTTCTTTCTATTTTGATAACGACAATGTCTGAAATAAACATCTTTGAAATTGAAATTTTTTTGGTGTATTTTGAAAACCAACCTAAGCAACTAGGTGCATTCAAACGAAACATGCATGAACAAACGGGTGTTGATATCCATTTTGATGCAGGTTACCAGCAGGCTCTCTCCCCGGTGCGGTCTGTGGTCAATGGCAAGAATGAAAAAAACAGAATGAAAAATACAAAAATGAATAAGCTCGCTAAGCTGAAAACCCGAAAGGGCGGCTTAGGCAAGAATGAGCACCCCGATGGATTGACAACCTACAGAGGCAATTCAGGCAAAAACAGGGGCAATGAAAAGAATTTATTCCCCGGTGGATTGAAAACCCGAAAGGGCGATCCAGGCAAAAATGGGATGAAAAAGAAGGAAAAACAAACAAACAAACAAAAGTGAACAGGCAAAAAGCATTGACCACAGATGCGATATCCAAAGTGTGCTCCACATTAGAGCGTCCAGCAGTGGCAGTACCACCAAAAGGTTTTACTTTCTACAAGTCTATGAATGGGATATGGCTCCCTGCCCCCAACAATGGTCTTGATGCGTCTTTCAACGACAGCATCCCCAGGGGAACTTTCACAAGTATTTGTTAGAGCACGAGCCATTACGTGCCCAATATTCCAATGTTTTGTCTGTCTCTGTGAAGTTGCGTCTGCAAATTGTCAACCATCATGCATCTCAAAGCATTCATACATGTATAATCATGCATCTTATACGCTCATGCATCTGATAAAATTGGTATGCCATTCATACACATTGCATCTTCAGTTCCCATGTTAATCTCTTTCAAAATCTCAAGTCAATTTCAAACCTTTACAGTCGTGTCAATTTCAAACCTCTACAATCGTGTCAATTTCAAACTTCTACAATCATGTCAATTTCAAACTTCAACGGTCCTGTAAAATTTCAAGACTCCTGCAGTCATGTCAGTCAATTTCAATTTGTTTTTACCATCCGTTTCTGTTATCAGCCAAGTGGCCAGTTCGCATCCAAGAACAGCTTGTGCCTGTCAATTCATTCTTGTTATCGGTCAAGTGGCTAGTTCGCATCCAAGAACAGCTTGTACCTGTCAATTTGCTTTCATTCTTGTTATCGGTCAAGTGGCTAGTTCAAATACAAGAACAGCTTGTACCTGTCAATTTGCTTTCATTCTTGTTATAGGTCAAGCCGCTAGTTCAAATACAAGAACAGCTTGCACCTATGCCTTTAATGTTTGTTATCAGCCAAGTAACTAGTTCAAATACAAGAACAGCTTGCACCTACGTTTTGCTTTTGTCATCAGCCAAGCGGCTAGTTCGAATCCAAGAACAGCTTGTGCCCCTTTTACTTGTCAGTATGCCCGGTCAAGTTCCCAGTTCGAGCCAAAAGAACAACTTGCACCTGTCAATTTGCTATTTAGGCTCCCCAGTGAGTTTTGGTATTTGCCATTCTGTTAATGTCTACCAATCCCGCAATGGATATGACATATTTTGTTAAACTCAATTCTCAGTCTGTTTTGCATTCATAATCCAAATGTTGCATGGCATACATAACATTTACGAACGAATTTTTACGCCCAAAATCAGTGCAAATGTCGATATTTAAGTATCTTCGTCCCGTCAAGCCAAAGACTCTGTCTCTTGACCCGCCCAGACGAAGAAACTTAAATAGGGGCAGCTGTTACACCCTCATTTTGGACCTAAAAATACTCGTTCAAACTTCTTTTTGGTTCTGATTATCTCAAATTCACTATGTCCATTTTACAATTGTCTACTGTGTTTCAACCGCACATCTTACTGCTTCCGTCTCTAATTTTCTTGCATTTAAAACCATCCAAAATGTTTTCTTGCATTACAAGTCCTTAAAAAGGGTCTCTAAGACCATCGCATATTTTCCTGCATTTTATTCCAATTTTTTGCATAAAATCATACGAAAGGGTATTTTGGTCATTTCCTACAAAGGAACCCATTTTAGTCCCTACAATTTGTCCCTGAGTCTTTTCAACTTGTCTGCATGAATCATTAATCAAATTTTGTCCAAAAATCATCTTAGTTTTGCATCTGGGTCAGTCTGAGTCAGTCTGAGTCAGTCTGAGTCGTTTTAGTCCCTAGGGGCATTTTGGTCTTTTCACATCAAACAATTTTTTGACAGAGAGGTATTTTGAAATACCTCATTTTGGTAGTTTGTCTGTTTTAGTCCGTTTTAGTCCGTTTTGTCATTTTTAACTGTTTCACTTTACGTTTTTTTTCAAAATTACATTTTTTACCAATTTTATTTTGTTTTTTTTTACAAATAAGTCCAAATTTTGTTTTAATTGCAAATGAGTCCAATTTTAACTTCAAAACAGTCCAATTTCAGTTTTTGTTATTTTCAAGACAGTCCAATTTTATTTTCAAAACAGTCCCAATTTCTTTTCTTTTTGCAGTTCAGTCCCCAATTTCTTTAAAATTGCAGTTTAGTCCAAGAATGCCACGCAAGCAATTCAGTCCAAGTGTCAGAATCTCATTGGTCTAGAGGCCACATGGCAGCCTATATAAGGCCACGCCACTGTGCAAGTCAGAGGGAGGTCCATAGAATCTGAGCCACATCACCAACAGAATCCATTTTCTCTCTCTTGGCAGTTACAGATCAAAATCCACAAAAATTCACAACTGATTAAGCCATGCATAAGCAATTTCTGGGTAGATTTGAGAAGCTAGGGTTAGGGTTTGTGAAGAGAACGGCCGGAGAAGAGAGAGGGAGGAGGGAAGAAATGAGTGAATCCGGATCCTGTACCTTTTATATAAGCCCGTAGATCGGGTCGGTTCTGACCCGGTCCACTTCTCCTGCATTATAGGCCGTTGGATCTTGTTTTTGGGGCGTCCGGATCAATCTAACGCCTCTGAGGCATCAAGACTGATCCGGATCCACTTGTGGCACGGGTTTGGGCCCTTAACCGTGGGCTTTGGGTTCTTTTTCTTTTTTTTCTTAATCTTCTTGTTATGTACGCCTTTATATTTGCTATCTGAACCTCTCTGAGTACTTTGTTTTCCTTGTAAAATTCTAGGAATTTTTCTATGTGATTTTTGATATGCTTTTTACCATTTTGTGGCATTTTTTACATTCCTCATATTGATAAAAATGTACGCTAAATTTTCTTGGGGAATTGCATCTTTTAAGCATTTCTTTTGTGAATTTCTTGCATGATTTTTGACCATTAATTCTTGTTAAATGATAGTGGTATTGGTTAGGTGTTTTGTGATATTTTTTGCTATGAGTCCATGAGTATTACCGGTGTTTTGTGAATCATGATATTAATTTCTTGTGTGGCAAGTAACATGAATTCTTTTAAAGTGCAAAATGTGTATAAATGTGTGATAATGTTAAGCTTGAATGCATGGCTTGTAATTCTCTTATGATTCTTGAAATAATTCCCTTGAGAAGGGCTGTTTTGATGAGGATTATAGGTCATAGGTTTAGCTTGAGTTTTGGGGCTAGATTTTGTGTGTTATTTTCATCACTTTTTTGGCATTTGTTTTTACTATTTGTTCAATACTTTTTACTATTGTCCCTTATCATTTTTACTATACATTGCTTATTCATTACCATCATCTCTTACCTTGTTTACTAACTATCTCATTTCATGTCTCATGCATACTAAAGGCATTACACCTCTTTTTTAGTTTAGGTTCCATTCATTTCCTATGTTAATTTCCATGTATTATTTTTAGGTAGATTTACTTTCTTTTAAATTCTTGCAAGACCATAGAATGTAAATTAGGGCCAAATGTAAAGGACAATGGACACTATGATGATGTACACCGACACAAGCACCGACACGCACACACGTTGTATGATTTACCGCTAGATGTATGCTTAGGAAGCGTGATACTTAGAAAAATATTATGCTTTTCCAAAAACGAAACAAATAACACCTCACTTAAAAACCATTTTCGCAATAATCTTGGAGTCAAAACTCCATAACCTTTTTCCTTTATTTTCTTAATCAAAAATGTAAATGAACCCTAAATTCCAACTTTAACTCTTTTTCTCTAAACAATTGAAACAACCTCACTTTTCTCCAATCTCATGCCTTTAAGGCCTTTTATCTTTTCTTCAAAATCATCTTCAAAATTAAAAACAAGCTAACCCACAAAAAAACTTTTCTGGAAGAGAACTACATGGAGTTTGATCCCTTAAAAGGGTATGTAGGCAAGAGGCCAAAACCTCTCCAAGTCCACTAAAAAATAAAATCCACTCTTCTTTCCCCCATTCTTAAAAAAAACAATTTTTTTCAATAAATAGCATTAAAAGTAAAGCATAAACATAGGTCAAGAAAAACGGCTCCTATAGAGTACTATAGTCGTTATGGGTGCCTAACACCTTCCCGTAGCGAAAATTGCCCCGAACTTAAAATCTCTAAGGGTTTTCTCAATTTTACCCTTCCCAAAAAAAATAGAGACATCAATGATTGAAAGGTTCAAGCCTAATTAATGACTTGACACCCGAAAATCGCGATGACAATTAGGTTTAATTCTTTCTATTTTATATGATTTCAAATGTTTTAGAATGCGTAGAGAATTATTTTAAATTTTTAATATATGTTGTTTAATGTTTTGATTTCCAGCTTTATGTTTATAATGCACACTACAACAAAAAATTCTTTCTATTGTTAATTTGCTTGTGGCCCACCCGGATTTTTTTTTGGCTCCGCCACTGTTAGAAAATGCTTATGGTTTTTGATATTATGTGTATGATTTATGACATTTAATATCAACTAAATATACGATCATTATTAAAAATACAAGTTAGTTATGGTTTATTTTGCTTATCATTTGTTTGCTAATTTTTTTTTACTTATCGTTTGTTCTATTATCTCCCCCTCAACCTATTTTTCTAGCTCCGTCCCTAACCAAGCACGCGCAAGACCACCTCCCATAAATCTCTACATCTTTGCAAGAGAGTTTTGATTTGAAAGGGAAGAAGAACAAAACCGGTTACTGGTTTAGAGAGAGGTCAGAAAGATTGAGAGTTTAGAGAGGAGTTAAAAAAAAATGTATATACTATTAACTACTGCGTAAAAAAGATAATTATGGTATCCCTTAAAAATGATATCCTGGGTAGCCGCCTCTCCCACTCATTGTCAGAGCCATCCTTGGAGGGGTGATGATGTTAAAAGTGGGAGAGAACAAAGAAAAACTTCAACTTTTAACAAGAATGAAAAAGTAGGACGACGAACAAATGAAGTTAAAGAGGTTTAATCATGGGAGAACCAGAATAGAAAATAAAAGTGCTTCAAAATAAAGAAGAAAATGAATTAAGTAGCATATATTTCATCTTTTCTAATTTTTTTTAATTTTAACCTTTAAATTGTTGATTTGTTTTTTTAAATTGATTCTTTTAAGAAGCTAAAATAAAATAAACACAAACACTCAAAGCACAATAAATTCTAAGATTGAAATGTGATAGGAAACTAGGGTCCCATGAGTTTGATGACCCAATGATTGGGTCCAAATCACACACGTTACAATCTTACACCTTGTAGAAGGTTTATAGAAGCCGAGTGGAGCTTAGTGCTTGAGCCACAATCTTAGGAGTAATAGTTAATTAGTGGTTTGACCCAAACTTTTAGGAGAATAATGAATAATAATTAAGTAGTGATTAGAACCACAATTTAAGGGAATCACTTTAGTTTATGAGGGGGAATGAGATAGTGCAGAAGGCTTCCGGTGCCTTTATTTCAAATAATTGTTAGGAGAGTTTCTGTCTTGTCTAGAATCCTAGCTCTAATAGAAGTTCATAGAACTCTGGTTTATCTTCTGCATTTATTGTTTTCCACCATTGCAAAGCCAGTGAAGTTATGATCGATGGACGCGTTGGAAGAACGAATAACCATTATGGAGAACTCATGGCAGAAGGCGATAAATCAAGCCTTTAGAGAATTTAAAGAGACGATGATGCCATAATTCACCAAACTGATGCGGTCATCAAAAGAAGGTCACTCGAGTAATTTTGGGCATCAAAACAAAAATAGGATGAAGGAATGTCATATGGCAGTGAATAAGGTAGATCTACCATTACTTGATGGTGAGGATCCTGTAGGATGGCTCACTCACGCTGAAACCTACTTCCAAGTTCAAGGAATTGCAGAAGAGGTGAAGGTCAAGCTTGCAAAGCTGAGTATGGAGGGGTCTATCATCCATTGGTTTAACCTCATGCAAGAAATAGGAGAAATTAAAACAAACTCTAATTGAATGCTATAGGGGAAGACATTGTGATAATCCATTTGAAGAGCTGAAGGACTAGCAAAAAACTGCGAACATTGATGAATACATCACGGTGTTTGAATACATCTAGTCTCAGGTGAGAAGGCTGCCGAAGCAGCAATACTTGGGTTATTTTCTTGGAGGACTCAAGCCGGAGCTTCAATTGAGGGTGAAAACTTTAATCCTCGTTCACGACTTCAAGACATGAAGATAGCTCGTGAGTGGAAGATGAGGTGCATGGATTCTTGATTCCTCATGACAGTGGGGGAAATACACGAAGGGGAATGGAAATTGGATCGGGCATGAATTGCTCAAACATATCCATTTTTGGGTTTAGTGTAAAGGAAGGGAACATGTCGGGTCAATACCTAGGCCCAACTAAAGGAAACAAAAACTTAGGCTCGAGTCCTAGTTTAAGGCTAACCCAGTCGGGTCGAGTTCTAACCCAAATGTAAGTGAATGGGGAAATACAATACAAGCTCATAGTTCATGAATAAACGGTGACGGCGAACAATGTGGAAGTTTCGACAAACGTAATAGGGGATTTAAACACCTCCCTTACACTGAATTGATATATCACAAGACAAAGGGATTATGTTTCCAATCTGGATAACGTTATGCACATCTCCATCAATGCGAAAAAAATAAGCTACGTCTGATAATTTTGGGCGACGATGAAGTGTTCAACCAATGGAGCGAAGTGATTCAATGGAACGATAGGAAGGTGAAGAAGAAACTAAAGTTGGGTTTAATTCTATGATGCTATCTGGGTTATTAGAAGGAAATAGAGTCCATAATGCTCTCCTTAGCCTTCTACATCTAGCAAGTAATGTGAATGGAATGTATGTGATGATCTTTGTTGACACTAGGGCCAACCAGAATTTCATATTGTTGGGTATTTGTATTGGTTGCATTGTTCCTAAAACAAATATCCATGTTTGTGTTGTTGGAACCAATGTTCCAACATGTATTTAGGCATCTCTATAAGATGTTGGATATGATGTTCCAACATCCTAGCACGGTTCAGTGTGTCTGGGTTCATGCCTATTTGTACCTGCGCCCTTTATTGTTTTAAGGAAACAATATTTCCTTATCTTATTGACCAAGCAACGTGCATATCTTTACAAAATCAACTGTGGAATATTCCTAAAGTAGTTATTATATTTTAGGGAATATTTGAAGTTGTTTTGGACGATCCTAAAGATGTTCCGACATTTTAGGACTTTCCAGATTTGTTACTGATTCTTGTTTTGCAGATTAGCTGAACCGATTTGCTTTGTTCTAAAGCCCACCAAGAATATTTGGCCCAAGCTGCTTCAGTATATAATCAAGATTTCAACACCTAATTGATCATTCAAGCCGTCATACTAAAAAGTTTTGAATTTAGGGTTTTGAGTCTTTGTGTGTTTTACTCTTGAATCGTCTGATGCAAGTTTAGTTCTGATTATTTGTGAGTCTTTCTTGTATTGTTTGTGATACATGCTAAGGACTTAGATGGAGTTGTAAACTCATTGTGTACTACACCGAAGTTGTGAAACAAGGTGTTAGTTATTTGTGTTTTAAGGTAACTTCATTCTTGAGTTTGTGTTTAGGTCTGATAGGTCACAGGGGTTGTGATTGACCATAGGATAGTGAGATGGGATCTTAGATCTAGGAGTTCCTAGGTTGAAGTCTGTACGTGTAGGTCCTAGGTATTTAGTGTAAACGAGGAGTTTGCTGAGAGCTATAGAATAAAGACTACAGTAGTGGATTTCCTTCCTCGCTTGGTAGCCTCCAGAGTAGGTGTGTTTGTCACCGAACTGGGTCAACAAACTCACTGTGTCTTTTACTTTTTTTGTCATTTATTTTCTTGTTTTTATTTTTGTTAATCGTATGATGTTGAAACATTAAACGAAACATTGCAAACGTTCAAACATCACACAAAACATATTAAAATGAGCATGCTATAATTTCAATTGGCATCAGAGCAGGCACCCTGCCTATTTTAGGGTGAGCTCTAGGGATGTTTCATTCTAGCACTATGGACAAGGAAGATGGATTTGTAAACAGACCCCCTGTGTTGGATGGCTCAAACTGTGACTATTGGAAATCAAGCATGAGCTGTTTTCTCAATTCCATTGACAACAAAACCTAGAAGGCAATTCTGAAAGGTTGGGAACATCCTGTGACACTTGATGTTGATGGTAACATGACAGATGTTTTGAAACCAGTAGAAGAATGGACTGCTTTTGAAGATGAACTGACTCTTGGAAATTCCAAGGCATTAAATGCTCTGTTCAAAGGTGTAGACAAGAACATGTTCAAACTGATCAAACAATGTACTATGGCTAAGGATGCTTGGGATATTCTCAAAATTGCACATGAAGGTACTACCAAGGTAAAAAAGTGCTAAAATCCAACTTCTTACTAATAAATTTGAGAATATGAAAATGTTGGAAGATGAGATCATTCATGACTATCACTTGAATATTCTTATTATTGCAAATTCCATTGAGTCTCTTGGAGAGAAAATTTCTGATGAAAAACTTGTTAGAAAAAATCTCAGATCTCTACGTAAGAGGTTTGACATGAAAGTTACTGCCATTGAGGAGGCTCAAGATATATCTAGCATAAAGGTCAAGGGTATTGCCTTTACATCTAGTATGGATTCTGATGAGACAGAAGGAAATCATGTAGATGATGAAGATATGTCTGAGTCACTAGCTCTAATTGGGAGACAGTTCAAGAAGATTTTCAAACGATTTGACAGAAGGTCCAGGACAAATGGTTAGAACATGATGAGTCAATAATTAGTATATTTTATATAATATTTGATCTTGTTTTATTTAGATTTGAGTCTATTTTATATTATTGTTATTTCCTTTTTGAGCAATTTACTTTAAGCTTCAATAAAATATATTTCAGGAACGAATATTGGGTGGAGCAGTCTTGAAGCAAAAGAAAGAGGATTAGGAGCTGATTCGGGCTGGAAAAATACAAGATTCAGCACAAAAATACGTCGTCCCCAAGTCAGAAGCTTGGCACGGCCCGTGCCAAATGTGGCACGGCCGTGCCACCCTCTAGAGCCTCTTTTGCTGCTTTTTCTTCTTTTGCAAGTTACTCTGTTTTGTAGTTTGCGCCCACAGTTTCTTGTGGAGCACTCTGGCATTATAGTTGCTTAAGCTCTAAGTCAATTGTAATCTATAAATAGAGTAGTCTTCCACCACAAACATTCATCTTATTCTTGGAATACAATAGTGGCAGTTGTCTTTCTAATAATAATTTCTCTCTTTATTTTTTTGTTATTTATTTTACGTCTTCTCTCTTCTTTCCCTTGTCTACTATGATCATGAGTGAGTAGACTTCTTTAGTCTTGGGATTGTTGGATAGTCTAATGACATAATCCAAAATAAACCAAGTTTTCTTCCTAAACTTTATGTAAACCTAAATTTCTAATCTAAATTCACCACTTTAACATGGATTAATCATTATCAAACTGTGGACGCGAAAGCTGAGGGTTTGATAATTATTAATCCATTATCCCAAATATCAATTCATAAAGCGAAAGCCGAGTCTTGATATTGGAACAAGTGAATTTAGACAGAGATTGTAAAGGCAGCGAAATAGTCTTTGCAATCTTTGGACGAAGTAGTTTCACAGCCTTAATGCATCTTCTAGTAATCAATTCAGTGAAATGGGGTTGATTGCTAGGAGTAAACTCTTACTGGACTGAGAGGAAATGTAAGGGGCTAAAGGGAAACCGGTCATTAGAAATTAAGTCCAACATAAGGCTCTAAGGTTAAAGCTTCGGTTTGTGGAGGACTTGTTATTTAGATGGACTAATAATCCCAAGACACTTTTTATTATTGCTATTTATTTTTATTATTTTCTATCCAAACTTTATTATTTCTATTATCTTCTAATCATTATTAAAAGTTAATTAAATTCACAACTCCCTGTCGGAACGATATCTTTTATTACTACATCGGTAGAACCGTGCACTTGCGGTTTTGCTCATTAGAACATCAGACCCAACATTGACAATCAACCAAGTAAAGAGAAGATGGCAAGATCTGATGAAAAGAATTCTCAATACAAAGGTGTTCAATGTCATGAATGTGAAGGATATGGCCATATCAGAACATAATGTGTTACTTTTCTAAAGAAACATAAGAAAAGTTTAGTTGTCTCATGGTCAGATGGAGATGACTCTGATGATGAGGTGAAAGCTGAATCTGCTAATCATATCTCTGCCTTAACAGGTAGAATTATGTCAGACACTAAGTTTTGTGAAGAGGATATGTCTTATGAAGAGCTTGATGTGTCCTACTATGACCTGACTGCTAAAAATGCTGAACTAACCCAAAAGGTTGAGGAACAGGTAAAAGAGATTGCTCAACTGTATGATGAAAGATTTGATAATCTAGCTCATATCTCATAACTCAATGATGAGTTATCAAAATTAAAATCTCAATTTGAGTACATGAGGGAACAGAGTTAAATGATGATTGTAGATTCAACAAGGAGCAAGCAAATGCTTAAACATTCGAAGGAACATCAGACCAAGAAGAAATCAGATTCATGGATGTGTGATCACTGTAAAGTGAAGGGTCATATTAGACCTTACTGCTTCAAGCTGCATGGTGAGTTAAAACAATTTCAACAGAAATCCTCTAAGAAAAGATGGATCCTTAGAAGTATCAATACGAGATTAATTTCTCACACATCTCTAAGAGCTTTATCTAAAGAAGATTGGTACTTTGATAGTGGTTGTTCAAACATATGACTGGGGTAGATAAATATCTAGAAGATGCGAGTCCTTATGCTACAAGCTATGTTACTTTTGGTGATGGAGCTAGAGGAAAAATTGTGGGAATTGTTAACCTGATCAAACAGGGTTTGCCAAGACTTGATGATGTGTTGATAGTTAAAGGATTAACTGCTAATTTAATTAGCATAAGTCAGCTGTGTGACCTAGGACTACTAGTAAACTTCACCAAGCCCGAATGTAAGATTTCAGATGAGAAAGGAGAAGTACTAATGAGAGGCACAAGGTCCAAGGACAATTGCTATCTTTGAGTATCTCAGGAAGAGGCATTTTTCTCAACCTGTCTTTTGAGTAAAGAATAAGAGATCAAATTGTGGCATCAAAGGTTGGGTCATCTACATCTAAAAGGGATGAAGAAACCCTTATCTTCAGAAGCTGTCTTAGGACTACGTGATCTAAAGATTGTTGAAAGGAACATATGTGGTGAATGTCAAATTGGCAAACAAACAAGGATGCCCTATGCAAGGTTGGAACATCAAGCAACCTCTAAAGTCCTTGAACTTCTACACATGGACCTGATGAGAGCTATGCAGGTTGAGAGCATTGGTGGAAAAAGGTATGTTCTTGTTTTTATTTCTGTTTATCGTATGATGTTGAAACATTAAACGGAACATTGCAAACGTTCAAACATCACATAGAACATATTAAAACAAGCACGCTAGAATTTCACATATCTCATTAAATGACGGCAAATCTGCACCTTTCCGTAGAGCAGAGCAAGGCGACGAGTGTGAAGCTAGGAAATGGAGGGTCTATCATTTCCGTAGGGAAGAGTGAGAGGTTCGAAATTCAATTTGGGAAATTTTCAACCATGTTGGAATCCCATGTCTTTGAGTTAGAAGGTAGTGATATGGTATTGGGTGTGACTTGGTTACAGAGATTGGGCAAACTTAGTTTTGGTTAGAATGATAGGGCAATTAACTTCTTTTGGAATGGAGAAAAATGAAAGTTGCAGGAACGTTTTCCTAGGAAAAAGAAGACTGATAGGGTTGTTGTGGGTGCCTTGCGGTTGCGGCCACGGAAAGTCACATGGTGGGAAGGTAACAAGGAAATCATCAGGTGGGAGCCTGGAAATCACTTGCAGAATCAATATTCTTATCATAGCCTTGAGGACAAGGCTAATTTTTCAAGGGAGGGTATTGATAGAACACTATGGTCACATATGTTTGATGATCTAATGATTGGGTCCAAATCACACACGTTACACTCTTACACCTTATAGAAGGTTATAAAAGTTGAGTGGAGCTTGGTGCTTGAGCAACAATCTTAAGAGTAATAGTTAATTAGTTATTAGAGCCCAATTTAAGGGGACCACTTTAGTTTATAAGGGGGAATGAGAGATTGTAGAAGGCATTTAATACCTTTCAAATGATTTTTAGGAGAGTTTCTCTTTGATCTAGGATCCTAGCTCTGGTAAGAGTTCATAGATCTTTGGTTTATCTTCTACATTTACTATTTTCCACCATTGTAGAGCCTTGTAGCTCATCATTTTCCATTAAATGATATACAAATTTGTTGTCGATTTTACGGTTTCCATCAAAATGATACAAAAGTCAAAAATAAAAAGCACCAAAACATAAGGGCGCTGCCAACACAACAGAAGCAAAAAAAATCGAATTCCAAGAGTAGCCACACCTAAGCATCTTAGCGGTTGTTGATGGAAATTGTAGGAGAAACCCTTAACTTCAGTTTTTATCCAAGATCAAACAAAAAGTTTCACCAAATCAACAAGTGGACTTTTAAGACTGTCTAAATTACAAACAAAAAAACTCAATTACACTACTTCCAAATAATATACAAGGAAACGATTCATATTAAATGAATACAACCCTTTCACTTTTTTCCCAAGGGAAACCAATTCTATAAATTGAGTAACTTGACTAGAATTGTTGTTGTACAAAGCACAACTAATGTCTAGTCAAGACAACACATCCAACCGTAACTTACAAGACACATGACAATCGATAAACAAATGTTTAGATGTTTTATTTATGATGCATCCATCCACACACAATTGGACATTATATTACGAATACCCCTTTGAATCAAGTTATCTGTAGTTGAGAGTCGATCATTTAACAATATTGAAACAAGTAGTGACGCCTTTAATGGAACCAAATTATTCTAAGAAAATGTATACAATGGAGAATATGATATTCGGTCAAACATAGAGATCAACTCATAAGCTTATTCTTCTTTAAAAAAATTGATAAGCTTCTTTAACTAAGTATATGCCACCATGATTAATGTCTCATTGCAAAACATTGTCCACATCATCCTGTTTATAAAAATTAGCTAACATACCCCCACACCCCTCAAGTAATCACCGTATCTGTAACATTTTTTTTAGCAATAGAAAGATTAAGGACTCTCCTAAAGCAATCATTTAACACTTTTCTACCCAACCAAGGCTCATACCAAAATAAAGGTTTTCATCCGTTCCCTATTTTCTTTGACATATTATTTCCATATTTTCTCCATCGACTCCCTTCATTACCCATCTCAATATTACAAATATCTCTCCTACACAACGAGACTCTACTTCTTTCGTGTTGATTGAGCAGGAATTTAGCCAACGTTTGACTGAATGTCCTTAATTATGATTCCTTTTACTAATGTGATTGATGCCGAGAAACGAACTTTGTCTTGCTATTGTGGGTTTATAACTTCTCTCGTAGAGTGTTAGGTACAAATGATTTTGTGTTTCCTAAGTTACACAAAGAAAAACATAAAATAAATATAAAGGAAGAACGGTAAATGTATAAAAATGCAAAATAAGATGGTTTGGTACATTGTATGAACTAAGTTTTTATAGTAAAATTATTTCATATTGGCAAAATAACTTCGCCTATAATGCTAAACCTCTGCTCGATTAAGTTCATGGGTAGTGCATGAGTTTTTCTCACTAAGGGGATCATGGTGCCCCATGTTCAACAATTAGTCTCCTCCTTCGCAAAATGATCCATTGACATATTCCTTTGTGTGCAACTGCACTATGATCATGCTCCGTCTCTCATCCTCTTTGTGGTTACTGGTGCTATAAACATGAAACATGGGTCTTATGCATCATTGTCCAATCACACTTTGTTTTGACTAAGTCTGAGTCTACTATGAGCCAAGTACTTAGTAAGCTCGAGAAAGAACCAACTTCCCTGACTCGGCTGCTTCAATATCACCTAAACTTCCATTGCTTAGGGTTCCATCGCCTAAATAATAATTTTCTATTTGCTGAGGTTGGCTAACACAATAATGTTTCTAGTTGTAAACAAACATCTCATGCATTGTATATCATTTGACCTTTGAGAGATGAGATGAACTAATATTCTATTATCAAGATAGGGTGAGACGGCAACGGCCACCCAATAGCTTCGTAAAGTGTAATATTGACGCTTCATTCTCTGAGCACTACAATAGAGTGGGTATTGGAATGTGTCTAAGAGATGAATTGGGTATGTTTATAGGAGCTAAAACTATATGGCTGCAACTGATTGTGCCAATTGACATAGGAGAAGCATTAAGATTATTAGCAGCTATGGAATGGGCCAGTAAGAGAATTGGAGTTTAAGAAAGTTATCTTGTGTTTAAATTCAAAAGGAGTAGCAGACTCACTGAACTCACAGGTTCAAGATGACACAGAGCTTGGTTCCATCTTAGCTAGGTGCAGAGTAAATTTATCTGGTATTTGTAACAACTCTTATGTCGAGTTTTCTAGGAGAGAGGCTAATATGGTTGCTTATGAACTTGCAAAGGCGGCCATATATAATGCCAATTCTCATCTTTATTTTGACATACCCGTTTGTATTGATCTTTTGATTTTTAATGAAATGAATTAGTACCTTTTCGTCAAAAAAAAAAAAGATCCAGATGAGACGTGCTGAGAGAATCTCCGATGCAACTGGTAATTGTGCAGTTATCCCCAGAGCCTCCTTGTTGAACAACCAACATAAACACGTTGCAAATGTCAAGCAAACTCACGTCGAAGAAATCAAGTTCACCGACGTTGTCGAGAATAAACTATTATTAGCATGTGTCTACGTCACTGGATTCAACATCAACCACCAACATATTTACATGTTATTAGAAGGGTTTCAAGTGTTAAGCAGAAAATATAGCAGATTAACATAGGGTTGCAGCGTAAGAGGGTGGTTGTATTGGGTTCACAGAGCATGCTTGGAGTGGAAGTGTTAGCACATATCAGATTTATTAACAAATTGTTTCACAAAGTAATTGCTTTTCATTGATACATTTTTAATTAGAAGACAAAAATAACTAAATTACACATTCGTGAAATTTCTTTCGCCAAATATAGCATAACTCTAAAAAAATATCACCCGGTCAAAAAAAAAACATTATAGAAAGGGAAATGATTAATCTTGCGATAAAACATTTCACGATAAATTCACGACATGTTTTGTTTTAGATGAATTCTTTGTGTTTTAGCAGTATTTATTTAGGATGAATTCTTAGTGGACAACATTTATTTATTTTTTGGTACAAAAGAGGGTCTAAGACCCAAGTGGACAACATTTATTTAGGATGAATTCTTAATGGGCAGTATTTATTTCAAATATTAGATTTAGTGGGAGCAAAATAGAGTAGCATAGCACATTGAAGTATGTAAATTAAAGACATATTTTTGAGATTGAGATGATGAGCTTAAATTTAGTAGGCAAACGGTTAGCTACCTAACACCTTTCTCTTTTAAGAAAATACTCCCTCCGTCCTAAATTATAAGCAAAAAAAAAACAAATCACACTTATTAAGAAAACTATAACATAAGAATTTGGAGTATAGTTTTTTGTGTTTTCTTTGGAAAAAGTTTTATAGGAAGATGTAAAAACAATTTTCATTGGCTATTGGTTATGGAAAAAATGAAAGAGAGAGAAAATTGAAAGTAATTTACATTTAATTTTATGAGAATAAACAAAAAAAAATCTTGAAAAAGATAAAAGTTTATCTTTTTTGCTTATATTTTGGGACAAAGAAAATGTGTTTTTTTTTTCTTATATTATGGGACGGAGGGAGTATAAAGCTAAGGAAAATATTAATAAGTGTCTGACACTTGTTAAAAAGTTTAAAGAAGAAAGTTTGTCTTAAAAATAGTGCATTTAATACATTGAAATTTTAAAAAGTAATTTTTTTACTTAAAATTTATCAATTATTTTTATCTGTGTAACCTTAACGGGCACTTGTTAACAAGACCCTAAAAATAAAACTTAAAAAACTTGAAGAAATCAAATGCTACCACACACTTCACACTTTATGATATTTTCGTGATAATGGCGGTCGCTTTATATAGCACTGCTCTTATAGAAATATCACAAATATCTTGAAAAAAAAAACATAAAATCAAAAATATCTCCTAAATTATAATACACGTTTTTAACGTTGTAATAACATTAAGAGTATTGTTAACGAGTGTCTTTAAAGCACTATTTAAACATGTTAATTAAAGTAATTATTTTTTTAAAATTTAAAAGTTTTTAATTTTCAATACAATAATTATATAAACTTTTATAAAAAATTACTATTCAAGGTTTTAACGTGTCCCAGGTACAGCGGTTATCATTTCCCTATTAATAAATACCATCGTAAATCTCGTTTTTCTTGACAAAACCCATGAAACCCAAAACGACAATGTCAGACTCAACATCTCTTCTTCCCTGGAAAGCCAGAGCTACCATTTCACTTCTTTCACTTTTATTCGGCGCTTCTGCTCGCTCTAACGGCACCGTCAACCGCCGTCTCTTTAACTTCTTCAGTCTCAATGCCTCACCTAACACCACTCCTGTTAACGGCGTTTCCACCAAAGACATTACCGTCAACGCCGAAAATAACGTTTGGTTTCGTCTCTTCACTCCCACTGTTGCCGGAGAAGTCACCGGAGATGGTGGTGCAACCAAAACAACCTCCCTTCCCGTCATCATTTACTTCCACGGCGGTGGCTTCAGTTATCTTTCCCCCTCCTCAATCTACTTCGATGCTTTATGCCGTAGACTCTGCAGGGAAATTTTTGCTGTTGTCGTATCCGTCAACTACCGTCTTACACCGGAGCATCGATACCCGTCGCAGTATGATGATGGAGAGGCTGTGCTGAAATTTTTGGAAGAGAATAAAACGGTTTTACCGGAAAATGCTGACGTGTCAAAATGTTTCCTTGCCGGAGACAGTTCCGGTGCAAATTTGGCACATCACCTTGCAGTTCGGGTTTGTAAAGTTGGGCTCCAGGAGATCCGGATTATTGGGTTGGTATCGATTCAGCCGTTTTTTGGTGGGGAGGAACGGACTGAGGCGGAGATTAGACTTGATGGATCGCCGTTGGTGTCGATGGGAAGGACGGATTGGTGGTGGAAGGTGTTTTTACCAGAGGGATCGAACCGGGATCATCGTGCTGTTAATGTAAGCGGGCCGAACGCGGAGGATTTGTCGGGTTTGGATTACCCGGATACGCTTATTTTTATTGGTGGAGTTGATCCTATGAGTGATTGGCAAAAGAGGTATTACGATTGGTTGAAGAAATGTGGGAAAAAGGCCGAGTTGATTGAATATCCAAACATGGTTCATGCTTTTTATATTTTTCCTGATCTGCCTGAATCTACTCGGTTGATTATGCAAGTCAAGGAGTTTGTCAACAAAGTCTCTAGTTCTAAATGATTGATTATTGTTGTAATAATATTGTTGAATCTCCTTGGAGTGTCTTCTTCTTAAGTTATACCGTTTTTGGTGTCAATTTCGACAGAACGGTTTGACTTATTTAAAAAGAAAAAAAATAATTATTAACATTTAGAACCTAGACAGCAGATGCAATGCTAATGTTGGGTGTCCTAACATTAGAAATTAGGGACCACAACATATGAGATGTTTATGATGTTTTAGTTTAAGAAGAACGCTAAATTAATGAATATAATGTGAGTGATCTTAATGGCTATGACATATGTTTAGTGTTCACATTTTGTATTGAATTTATAATGTAGGTTTGCATAATTTTTTTTGAATAAGTTAAATTAGTCCATCTAAATTGGCAATTGTGAGAATCGAATCTTGAGACCTTGAGAGGAGCACACACCCAGGTCCTAAGCCAATACCACTAAGCCAACCCAAATGGGTTCGGGTTTGCATAATTTGATATGCCAAATTTGATGAGTATTTGCTTATGTATGGTTTGGAATTCATATACGTGCTAGAATAAGTTTTGATACTATCCCACTTTTTTTTTTGGATATACATGATACTATCCCACTTGTGCACAAATAGTTAATTACTTGGTTTTGTGTCCGTAGGTGATGACAATTTTGGTTTGATGATTTTTGAACAAGGTTAGGTGGAAAGATGAAACCGCAACTGAAAATTCTGTTTACAAAAATAGTTGGATGATAATATGAATTATATTATTTTTCTTCCTATCTTCTCTATTGCATCATCATGTTTGATCGTTTTGCACTGTGATCAAAGCGATTTGATTGTGAACTCAAGTATTTTGACGATCATATATTAGTTCACGATCAAAGATGAGAGAGGTTTTGTGATTAGAAGATAAGTGTGTACCTTTCTTTTGTAGGGATTTCCATATTGGGTGCCAAAATTTGGTGCTACCACAAAATCAATTGGTATTTTTGTGGGCTTTGAAGAGTAACGTAATTTGATAAATTGGTATTTTTATTGCTAAAAAAAAAATTGGTTTTTTTTGTTTGAGGTGAAAAAAAAATGGTATTCTTATGAATTAGTATATATTTGTTAATCAATTGGTATTTTTATAAACTTTGAAGAGTATAGTAATTTGCTTTTCATTGTGCACATTGGCTGATTTAATTTACCCACTCATCTTTTGAACTATATATAAATAAGTTCCTTGTGTAAGCATTTTTTTAACAACTCATTTGCACTAAAACTTTTTGAAAAATATCATTTCATTACTCTTGTTATTTATGCACTTTTTAATATATTTTTTTAGAGCCTTTTATACCGTGTAGTTTATTTTGTAGTACTTGTGCTTTAATTTGTAATTATATCTATATATTTGGTGTAATCTTTTAATTTCTTATTCTTTTTTGTATTGGATGCGATCCTAAGGTTTTAAGAGAGGTGATATCTCTTGGGTTTAGAGGCTCTTCTACAAAGGGTAATTTTGTTTGAAAAACTTGATAGACTTTTAGCAAGTGTACTAATTCTATCGAAGTAATAAATCTAAGTCCGTATCCACGAGGACTGTGTTAATCTCAAGTAAACAATAGCGTTATGAAATAGGATGTGTAAAGTTATTTTAGTGTTCGAGGCAGTAGGTTTGTTGTGCATAATAGTAAAAAGAAGAAAATAAAAATTGATTAAAAAAGATAGAGAGAGATGAGATTAGGTCTTTCGAATCCTCTGAGTTTCCGTAATTGGTACACTACACCTAGTTCTCATGAATATTTCTGAGCGGTTAAGAGTCAACACGAGAATCAAGTAACTTAAATAGCCCTAATCAATCCCTTGACTTTGGACCCTCTTCTCATATTACAATACCAAATTCCTTAGGTGATCTAATATTCTTTGAAGGTTTTAAGAATGTTAACCTAATATCACAAATAAACGATTATCCATTCATAGACTAACCCTATTTATTTGAACAATTCAATTAGGTATAAGTTGATAGTTATGGCCGTAGTCATTCATTCACACGAAACCATGTTTATATTTGATCATGATATAAAAAACATTAAGAACAATTGAATTGAATAAAACTAGATTAATATTCACAATAATATGGTACGGAGTGTTGGGCGGTTAAGAGTCAACACGAGAATAAAGTAAGTGTAGCAGAGATGAGGATGTTGCGCTGGATGAGTGGTAAGACTAGACATGATAGGATTAGGAATGACACCATTAGAGAGAGTGGGGGTAGCACCTATAGTAGAAAAGTTGGTAGAAAATAGGCTTAGATGGTTTGGTCATGTTGAGAGAAGACCCGTAGACGCCGTTGTAAGAAAAGTAGATCAAATGGAGGAGAGTCATGTTAAAAAGGTAGAGGAAGACTGATAAATATTTGCAAAGTTTACCAAAAACTATCAAAGTAATAAAATTTATAAGTTTGTATCCACAGGGACTGTTTCAATTTCTACTCGGCAAAAGCGTTAAAATAAAGGATTTGGTAAATTTATGGGATGCCCTAGGCAGTTGGATTCGGTTGCATAAAACTTAAACAAAGTAAATACAATGGTTTGATAATTGGATTAAAACAGATGATCAAGCCTTTCGAATCCTCTATTGCTCACTGTGAGTAATTTGGCTCTCTTCTCTCTCAAAGAAATTAACCTAGCTTTACGACGGATTAACTAAGTGGTTTTGATCAATCTCTTGACTCAAAACCCTTTCCTAAGTTATAACCTTTTAACCTCTTAAACCGATTGAATAACTGCGGAAGCATGGTGAGAACGTTAATCCATAAGTCATAACTCTCAATTTCCTATCTCTAGGTTCCTCATGTTCAATTAAACAGAATTACTATTTCAGGATTAAAAGCTAGGATTAGTAGTCATTCAATTCCTAAGATCAATTTATATGGTTGAAAGAAGCTAGGGTTAGTAGTCATACAAACAATCATAAGAAAAGCACTAAGCACAAATGATTCTGAATAAAGACTAGGTTTTCATTGATGTTAAAGAGAGTTCTTAACAAATTACATGCTCACAGATCACAAAGATTCATCTCATGGCTTAATCAATCTAAGAGTTTTTCTACTCATAACTAAACAATCAAATACATAGAAATAAGCTGAATGGACAAAATGGGTATTCAGAAACAAGCTGAAGTAACCAAAAACAAGCTGGGTATTCAGAAACAAGCTGAATGAACAAGGTGAAGTAACCAGAAACAAAGCTAGACTTGTTGCACAAGGTTACAGTCAAAAAGAAGGCATTGATTACACTAAAACATTTGCTCCAGTTGCAAGATTGGAATCAATCAGGTTACTTCTATCCTATGCAGTTAATCATGGCATAATATTATATCAAATGGATGTCAAGAGTGCATTTCTTAATGGTGTCATAGAATAAGAAGTGTATGTGAAGCAACCTCCTGGTTTTGAGGATCTTAAGCATCCTGACCATGTTTATAAACTTAAGAAATCACTATATGGCTTGAAACAAACTCCCAGAGCTTGGTATGATAGACTAAGTAATTTCCTGATTAAAAATGATTTTAAAAGAGGTCAAGTTGACATAACACTCTTCAAAAGGACTCTTGAGACATACATTCTTGTTGTGCAGATATATGTTGATGATATAATATTTGGTTCTACTAATGCATCTCTTTGCAAGAAATTCTCTAAGTTAATGCAGGATGAATTTGAAATGAGCATGATGGGAGAATTGAAGTTCTTCCTTGGCATTAAAATCAATCAATGTAAAGATGGAGTATATGTTCATAAAACAAAGTACACAAAGGAGCTTCTGAAGAAGTTCATGCTGAAAGATTGTAAAGTGATGAACACTCCAATGCATCCAACCTTCACCTTAAGCAAAGAAGATACTGGATCAAAGGTAGATCAGAAGCTGTATAGAGGTATGATTGGTTCTTTGTTATACCTCACTGCATCTAGGCCATATATTTTATTCAGTGTATGCTTGTGTGCAAGATTTCAATTAGATCCTAGAGAATCTCATTTAACAGCTGTTAAGAGAATCTTCAGGTATCTGAAAGGAACAACTAATCTAGGACTCCTTTATAGGAAATCCTTAGATTATAAGTTGGTTGGATTCTGTGATGCTGACTATGCTGGTGACAAGATTGAAAGAAAATCAACCAGTGGTAACTGTCAGTTCCTGGGAGAGAATATGATATCCTGTGATAGCAAAAGACAAGCATCTATTGCTATGTCTACAACAGAAGCAGAATACATTTCAGCTGCAAGTTGTTGTACACAACTACTCTGGATGAAACATTAGTTGGAAGATTATTAGATTAATGCTAACAGTATTCCTATCTTTTGTGATAATACTGCTGCTATTTGTTTGTCAAAGAATCCAATTCTACATTCAAGAGCCAAGCATATTGAAATCAAACACCATTTTATTCGAGACTATGTTCAAAAAGGAATCTTGGATATACAATTCATTGATATTGAACATCAGTGGCTGATATATTCACTAAACCTTTAACTGTTGAAAGATTTGATTTTATAAAGAAAAATTTGAACATGCACTTTGTGTCTGATTGAAATTGCTTGCTCATGAACTAGAAGTCAGGTTTTGAAGTTAGTTCAGAAGCTATGGTCCATCAGAAGCTCTTAACTGAGATTTTGAGGAAAATGTGCTTTTGAAGATGACATCAACACTTTAACTTCAGTAGCTGAATTTTGTGCTTCTGAATAGCAGAGTTAGTGGAATTGTTAGGGTTGCTTCTGGTAACACCTGTCCCACTAGCTAGACAGTGCATCTGAAGTTTGCTAACGTGGCTTATTTGTATTGGTGTGTAACTTAAGTGGGCTATGATTATTTTTATGCTTTGAATGTACTATTCTCGCGCCCCCAACTGTCATTAATGTTGTGTTTGTTTGTCCCCTACTGAAATTGCTATCGTTTTTACTCAAAACACTTAGAAAAATCACACACTACTCACTTCACTACCTACACTTTCTATTCCCAAACTGTTCTCTGCGAAGTAAACACATTCTTCCCCAAATCAAAAAACTTAGAACCCTATATTTAATCTTCATCAATGGCATCTTCAAGCTCTGTCCCTGAATCAGCAATTCAAGATACAACTCAAGGAACTTCTACTCAGCAAGGAGCGCCTGCTTATGAAATTAGAGGGAGAACTATGTCACTAGAAGAATGGGAACTAACTGTTCAAGTGGAGGGACCAATGGATTTTACATCTCTGTTGTACCATGGCTGCGACATCAAAGGTTACTATGAATCTCATGACCTCATACCATACTTCAACATGCTCAATGGTCCAACCTACGAGAACCTGGTAAAGCACTTATGGGTAAGAGCCTCTGTTTTTGATAAACACGCTGCTAAGTTGGAAGAAGCTGAAAAAGTGTTGATTGATCCTACTCTGGAAGGTAAAACAAGAGAACAAATGGGTCTGGAACCATTTGTTGCTACTGAGATAAGGTCAAGCATTATGGGTGTACCAGTCTTCATTAATCAAGAAATCATTGCCTACGTGATTGGAAGGGCTTCTGAAGGAAACTTCAAAGATGGGCTAGATAACAACAATAAGAGCCCATGGAATGATACTGTTAATGAGACCATGTTTAACAGTAAGAAGAAAGGCTCCTACAACAACCTTTCTATGGAGAAGAAAATGATACTGAAGATACAGAATGAGAACCTGCTGCCCAAGGGAGGAGGTTCTTATCAACCATCTCTTGAGCACAGAGTGTTCCTACACTTCTTCATCAAAAAGGAGAAAGCCAACGTACCAATGTATATCTTCAAGCACATGATCAAGACTCTAAAGGAGAGTCAGCTAATCAAGAGAGCATGGATCCCCTATGGAAGATTAATTTCAGAGATTATGAATCAAGGAGGATTTTTGAAAGCTTCACATATGATATGTTGGGGACAGTCACTGGTAAGATCATCAATGGAAGCACTCTGTGTAACGCCCTAGTTATTATTTAATTATTTTTGGTTGATTTTAAGTCTTTTATATGATTTTAAATGATTTATGTGATTATTTGGTGTATTGTTATTTTATTATATAGTTGTTTTTATTATTTAATAGAAATAGGTGAGAATTAATATTTATTTGAAGTTTTAGGGGTTACATTTTAATTAATGGGATTTAGTAGGAGTTCAGTGAAATAAAAAGGGAGTTAAGAAATAATAGGGAGAGTTAGGAAAGAAAGTCAGAAACATTTTCACGTAAAAGAAAAACAAGAGTTTTGGGAGAAAGGGAGAGGAACCTAGAAGAGGCAAAGAGAAGAGGAAGAGGGAGAATCCATTTTCTGTAAACCGTTCATCAAATTAAGGTAAGGGTGAGGCTAACTTTCAATTGATGATATGTATATAATTGCTGAAATTGAATTGAAAACTTGTGTTCTTGAGTTAGGGTTAGAAAGTTATGATAGGTTGCTAAATGTTGTAAATTATGTTGTTAATGCATGTTTCTGAGTTGTTTTGGATGCTGTGTTGCATATAGAACCTGTAAAAAAAATTGTAATTCATTTTGGGTGATCAGGGGATCAAAATTGGGTTTTTGGATGAAAAAGAGTTAGAAAATTCGTGAGTTTTTGCACTTCCCAGATGATACTTTGCTTAAGCGAGATGACCTTCGCTTAAGCGAGCGGCCCAGAATTTGCAATAGACTGCACGCTCAAGCGAGCCACAAGCGAACCTCAAGCGAGAAACTTCCTGACCTACGGCTTTTTGTTCGCTTAAGCGAACAGACCTTCGCTTAAGCGAGATAGGTCCTGTATGACCATTTTCTGAATTTTGCTTCGTGCATTAGGACATTAATCTGAGTATCCTAAAATGTTTTCTTGATTTATTTAACCTTGTTTATGAAGTGAATATTATAAATGAAAGTAAAACTATGTGAATATATGTATATATATATATATATATATATATATATATATATATATACACACACACAATTATATATGCTATATCGTTGATTTCCGTTGTTTGATGTCGTTGTGTCGTCGTTGTCTAAGTTGTGTAGTGTGTCATAAATGATTTAGGCACAATTGTTGTTGTCGTAGTCGTTGATAAGTTGTATGTTGATATACAGAAATTGAGTCCATTTTCATACTCATGAATTGTTGAGGGCTCATGCCCTGGAATGTTAATCATTCAACCGTTGAGGGCTTATGCCCTGAAATACTAGTTCATTCAATTGTTGAGGGCTCATGCCCTGGAATGCTTTAACCATTCAAACTGTTGAGGGCTCATGCCCTGGAATGCCTTGTCATTCAAACGCGTAAAATGGTACCACATGCATATTGCATTAGTAGTTGTCATTGGTGCATTGTCGTAGTCGTCGTTGATGGTCGAGTCGTCGGTATTGTTGTTGTCGTTGATCATGTTGTTGCCAATTAAATATGAATTGATGTAGTTGTGGTTGACAATGTTGTTGCCATGTATATATGAACTTAATGATGCATGTTGTTACGAATGTTGTTGTTTTAATTCGGTTGATGAATTATATATATATATTATTGTTGTTTGTGAATCTCACCCCTTCTGCTTGAAAATGTTGCCCTTCGTATAGGTAACTTGCAGGTGATCCAGAATAGTAGAAGTGGTGGCTCATGTGTCTTAGGGCTCTGATACGTAACGGGATGAGAATTAGTTGTTGTATTTTCATTCCTTTATGTATCAAATTTTGAAGCATGCTGTTGGAGTTTTATTTTGAAAATAAATGTTGAATATTTCTTATGTTGGGGTCTTTGTGCCAGATTTATATGATGTGGTTGTAACGTTTTAAAAGATTTTTCCGCTGCAATATTATGTTGTTGACGTTGTTGAATAAATAATATTTTTAATCTATTTATGAAATTTTTGGAAAGCAGTGTAATGCTCCGTTTGTTGATTTACTCTGATTTTATATTAATATTACGTTGTTGGGAAAACGGGGTGTTACACTCTGGGGAGCATGAGGCTAATCAAGCAAGAAGCAATCACAAAGCTTGAGACAGACTTGAAGGAATCCAGAGTCTCTTCAAATCTGATGGAAGGATTTCCTCATATCTGCAAGCATGATCCATTAAATGTTCAACTTTTTTACATACATGATCATCTGGAAAGCACTAGTGAAGAAATCCAACTGGTGGTGCTATCAAAGTGGCTAAGAGTAGGAAAACAAAGAGAAAGAAACTTTCAAAAGTTGAGTACCTTGAAGAAGCTTCTAAACAACTAGCAAAGAGAGCCAAGAAGGCTAAGAAAGAAAAAGCTGCTGAAGCAACTGGTTCTGAAGTAGCAACCATTCAGGAAGAGGTTGAAGATCTTGAAGCTGACAAGATCTTACCTAAAAGAACCAGAAGTGGTAAGGCTGCTACTACTTCACAGTCTGCTTCTGAACAACCTTCTATTCCAAAGAGGAAGAGAAAGAACAATGTAAGAATGTTGAAGGAGTCCAGATATATTGAAGATGAAGACCAGATTGCAAAAGCAACTGACTTGGTCACTAGGGAGTTGAAGAAGAAGAAAGTTGTAGAAGAATCAACTGTACAGAAGGCTTTGAGGTTAGCAAAGGAGATTGAACTTCATGGATCCAACATTGCAAGGGAAAATGTTGGTGCAGATGCTCAGGAGGTGATCAAGGCTGCTGAGGTTGTAGAAGAGCTTGTAGCAACTGAAGCTGAAGGTCTGGCAATGGTGACTGCTGAAAAAGCTCAGGAGGGAAACACTGTTGTATCAGAAGCTCCTGGCAGTTTAGAAGCTCCTGAAGGTAATTCTGAAACTTTACATATTGATGTTGAGATAGTTGAATTAGGATCTAGTTTGAAGGTGAGAAAAAACACAAGAAGGGGGGGTTGAATTGTGTTTTCAAAAACTTTTCCTTCTTACGAAATGAATATTGTTCCCAGGATCAGAGTTTGATAGAGTTCAGAGTCTGATTTGAGTTCAGAGTCTTAATGCAGCAGATAGAGAGTAAGAATGCAAAAAAGAATGAAGAACACAAGCAATTATACAGGTTCCTTCCACAATCCGGAAGTAGTCTTGTCCCCCATGTACTTCCAAGGAGAGTTTCACTAAAATATAATATCAAATTACAAGTTGCTCAAACACACAGTAAGAGACTTCTCAATGCTCAAGGACAACTCCAAGAGACTTCCTTTGCTCAATCACACAAGAAAGAGACTTCTATGCTCAAGGACACCTCCAAGAAACTTCCTTTCCTTCAGGAGCACTTTAATTCAGATGCGCTAAGCTTCAAAAATAAATTCCTTTGCTCTTTGATTCGTTCAACCAGAACCTCTATGAATAAGACTTTTAATTATGGTCCTGCACACTTGAACAAATGTTTAGCAATATCCAATTGACAATTTTAATACCTTATTGTCATCAAAACTTAAATGGTGATTATGTGAAACACCCTTTGTTCCAACAATCTCCCCCTTTTTGATGATGACAAACACAAGTATTTAAAAAGGTCAATTGTTGTTAACTTAATTAACAAGCTGACTCTGGGGTTCTGAGGTTTGTAAGCTCTGACTCCCCCTAAGTCTGATAGTCTTTAAGGTGAGGTTTGTAAGCTCCCCTTAAGTCCTATCCAGGTTAATTAAATTCATTTTAAGCATAAACAAATTGCAATATGCGCACAGATTCATTAAATAAGGTTCTCATAAAATAAAATTGCTTAAGAATTTGATTTTAGCTTGGGCTCAAATTCTTGTTAAATACTTCTACTACTCCCCCTTTTGTCATTAACAAAAAGAAACAAAAATGTACGAGAAGTAAAAAACAAGTATATAAAGACACTAAAGGTGAGAAAATATAAATATTATATATATATATATATATATATATATATATATATATATATATATAGAAAGACATTTACAAAGATGAAATGTCAGAAGCAAAAAACAATTAAGCAAGAACAAAAAAATAAAATAAAATAGGTGTGCATCTAAGGGTTGGGTTGCTGTTGTTGTTGGATAAAGGCCATCATGCAAGTAATGTCCTCAGATTGTTTCTTCAGGAGCTCAGATTGTTGCTCTCTGGCCTTAGATTCTTCCTGTTGCTTCAATACTTTCTCTTTTAGCATCTTGAACACCTTAGCTTCTCTGGAAACATAGTCTAATTCAACATAGAAAGGTGCATTAGCCAGATACTAAAGTGGACTTGTAGATTGCTCAGAGAAGTGCAGAATTCTCAGATGACGCTTCAGTGCAGCAGCTTGAATTCGTAGACACTTCTTGCTTACAACATCTATCACTTCAGAAGCTTTGCTCTTCACAGATGCCCAATGATCTTCATAGTCAACAGATAGAGTAACGACTCTTCTCAGTTGAACTAGAGCTTTCATTTCTTCATTGATTTTCCGCAGCTCAGCCTCAATGAATTCAGATTCCAGAATGTTTAGGGGTGGTTGTTCAAGGATCTGAATATGAGATGGAGATGGAGATGAAGGTTGTTTAGAAGCACTAAGGAGTAGGTTTTGTGTTGGTTCAGAACCTGAAACAGACACAGAAAGTTCAGACTCTATCAATAGGACAGACTCCTTAACAACTGTCTCAATAACAGATTCTGGAATGGTTGTCTTTTGAGTTTAAGCTTGTGTTTTGGTTTGGAGTGTTGTTTGTTCAGGGTTGTTTTGTTGAGATGGTTTTGGTGGTTGTTGGTTAACTAAATCAATCTTTTTAGGGACTGATTTAGTGGCTTTTTGTGGAGTTTCAGGAATTTCACCACCTAAGTGTTTTTCTAAAGAAAACAGGTTTGAAGGTGAACCAGGATGAGTTTGGTCTTCATGAGCTTCAGCAGTTGCTGAAGGTTGTAACGCCCAAATTTCTTATTTATTATTTTATTAATTTATTGTATTTTTAGTATGTTATTATTTGATTGATGATATATATATTTTGATGAAATATATTATTATGTGCATTATTTGGTGTGTTAATATTCCAAGTGGGGGAGGAATATAATTATTAGAAATAATAAGATAAAGGGGAAGAGTAATTTTGTGGTGATAAGAGTAAAAAGGTGTATTAGGTTATGAGTCAGTAAGGAGAGATTAGAAAATCAGAACACGTACAATTTTTGGAGAAAAAGAGGAGAACTCAGAGAGAACCCTAGGAAAGAAGAACGCTGCTGTTGATTTCAGAAGAACAATCTAAGGTAAGGGTGGGATTCATATTCTCTAATCTTAAGTATGTTTTTCTGAAATTGGGTTTGACAAAAGTTGTAGATTGTGAGTTTTGGGGATTAGGGTTAATCTTATGTTGTTGTTCGTAGCTTTGTTGTTTGAGAAATTAGCTCTTTGAATTGATGTTCAAGTCTTAGAATGATCATAGGCAATGTTCCCTATCAAATTTGGGGTTTGGGTGATTGAAAATTGGGTTTTTGGGGTGAAAAATGGTGTAAAAATCGTAACAGCCTGTGCCAAATCGTACTCCGATTATTTACGAATGAAAATGCAATTTTTGACCCAGAAAATCATACTCCGATTTTCCAAATCGTACTCCGATTTGACAGCATCCCCTGTTTCGTGTTCTTGCGTCTTTTTCACCCATTTCTGTTCCGAGCTGGATTTTGGTGTAAACATGAAAGTTGTAGATAATTGAGTTAGATTTCTAATGGCTTTGGTTTGGCTTGAAAATGATTTTTAGATCTTAAGATAAGATGAAAATACTCTAAGGAGGTCTTAGTGAAATTTTATGAAAACTAACCCAAAACTTATAGATTGTCTCCAAACTTCAGAGCTTAAGTAATATGAGTTTAATTAAGGTGTTTATAAGTATTTAATCTATGTTGTGATGAATCTAACTTGGTTTGATATGTAAGTAATTGATTAATGTATATGTTGCTATTGTTGTTGATAGGTTGGAATATATTATGTGATTATTGTATGTTGTATAATGTCATGTTGCTTATGCCATTTAAGTTGTTGGTTGTCTAAGTTGTTGGTTGTTAAATTGTTGGTTGTCTAAGTTGTTGGTTGTTTAAGTTGTTGGTTGTCCAAGTTGTTGGTTGTCTAAGTTGTTGGTTGTCTAAGTTGTTGGTCGTTGAGTTCATGCATACAAAGTTGAGGGCTTATGCCCTGAAGCTTATGCTCATTAAAGTTGAGGGCTTATGCCCTGGAGCTTATGCTCATTAAAGTTGAGGGCTTATGCCCTACAGCTTATGCTCATTAAAGTTGAGGGCTTTTGCCCTGCAGCTTATGCTCATTAAAGTTGAGGGCTTGTGCCCTGGAGCTTATGCTCAATTAAAGTTGAGGGCTTATGCCCTGGAGCTTATGCTCATTACAATTGAGGGCTTATGCCCTGGAGCTTATGCTCATTAAAGTTGAGGGCTTATGCCTTGGAGCTTATGCTCATTAAAGTTGAGGGCTTATGCCCTGGAGCTTATGCTCAATTAAAGTTGAGGGCTTATGCCCTGGAGCTTATGCTCATTAAAGTTGAGGGCTTATGCCCTGGAGCTTATGCTCATTAAAGTTGAGGGCTTAGCCCTGATTGGTACTACATGCATAATGCATTTGTCAAGTTGCTAAGTTGATGTTGTTGCATAGTCATGTCGGTGTCGTTGTGTCGTGTTAGTTGTTGTTGTCAAGTTGGTTATTATTAATGAGATACTAATGAAGAATTATGTGAAGTAATAATATTGTTAAACATTGTAGCTTATGTTGTTAAATTCCATTGATGAATTATATGCTTACTATTTTTGAATATGTATCTCACCCCTTCTGCTTGGAAATGTTGCTCTTCGTATGAGTAACTTGCAGGTAATCGAGAATAAGTAGCTGTTGATTGTTGTCGTGAGTGGCTATCTCTCGTTGTGTCTTTAGGTGCTCTGATACGTAACGGGATGAGAGTTTGCTATGTTTGATTGCATTTCTTGTTACGTATCTCTTTTATTAAACAATGATGAACTATTTTTTTATGAGGATTTAAGATAATGTTGATGTTGTGGCCTTTTAGTGCCAAGTACTATTTAAGATGTTGAAAATAATTCCGCTGCATTTTGTTGAATTTCTATTAAGGCAGATGTTTTAATAAATAGAATTTTTGTTCCATTTATATTTGTGGAAAATTTTGTAAGTTGAATGTGACACTCTGTTTTTAAGTTGAAAAACTCTGATTAATCTATGTTATTTAAAAGTTGGGAAAACGGGGTGTTAGAAAGGTTGTGCCTTCTGAACCTTCTGAATTGTTGAGCCCATTATGACCTCAACAAGTCCATTGCTACTGATTGTTGGGTTGACTCGGATTTGTGTTTGGTTTGGGTTTGTTGAAGTGGGTTTAGGTTTAGGAGAGGGTTTAAGTAGGTTGTATTTCTGACTAAGAGGTATGTTGTATAGGTCAGAATCAGTTGAGGATGATGGTGAGGTGTTGATGGTACTTGCCTTCTTTTCCCTTTGATTCCTTCTTTGATAGCCTAGCTGTAACGCCCTACTTTTAATATTTAATATTTTATTAATTTATTGTATTTTTAGTGTATTATTATTTGATTTATAATATATATTTTGATGAAATATGCTAATATGTGTTATTTGGTGTAAAAATATATTTGTTATTTTGTGTGGAAATATATAAGTTATCTAGTATAGAAATATATATGTTATTTTGTGTGGAAATATATATGTTATCTAGTATAGAAATATATTTGTTATTTTGTATGGAGATATATTTGTTATTTGGTGTATTATTATGATTATTGTTAAGTGGGGGAGAAGTATAATATTATTAGAAATAATAAGATAATAGGGAAGAGAGTAGTTTTTGGTGAAAAGAGTAATTATAAATTAGGTTAAGAGTCAGTAAGAGTTTAGAAAACATAACACGTTCAATTTTTGGAGAAAAGAGGAGAAAGAGGAGAACTCAGAGAGAACCCTAGGAAAGAAGAACGTTGTTGTTGATTTCAGAAACCAATCTAAGGTAAGGGTGGGACTAACCTTCATTAATATCAAGTTGTAATTCATAGAAATTAATCGTTGTTTTAGTTTTTAAGAATTTGGGAAATTAGGTTAAAATCAATAAAGATGGTAGAAAGTGTATGAATTTCATGAATTAACGTAGAGAAGTGATGTCTAAGTTGTAGAATAATCATAGGTAGAGTTTCCTATCAATTTGGGGATTTGGGGTTATGAAATTAGGGTTTTTGGGGTGAAAACTGGTCTATTCCCATAGAGTTGTCTGTCGCAACTCGCCACACCGAGTAAACCTACTCGCCTCGCGAGCTGCACAATTATAGCATCGCCTGTTTCGCGTTCTTGCGTCTTTTTCACACATTTATGTTTCGAACTGGCTTTTGGTGTAAACATAAAAGTTGTAGATAACTGAGTTAGCTTTCTAATGGCTTTGGAGTGACTTGAAAATATTTTGTGAATCTTGAGTTATGATAAAAATACTCCAAGTGTGTTTTGGGAAAACCATCCTCTGCTTCGCATTCTTGTGTCTTTTTCACCCGTTTCTGTTTTGAACGGGCTTCCTGGGTAAACGTGGAAGTTGTAGATAATTGAGTTAGCTTTCCAGTGGCTTTCGTTTGACTTGAAAATAATTCTTAGTTTTTGAGTTATGATGAAAATACTCCAGGGAGGTCTTAGTGAAATTTTATGAAAATTAACCCAAAACTTATGGATTGTCTCTAAACTTCAAGCTTGTGTACTATGAGTTTAATTAAGGTGTTTATGAGTATTTAACCTATGTTTTAATGAATCTAACTTGGTTTTATTTGAGTATATTTGATTGATGAATATGATGCTATATGATGTTGTACGTGATTTAATATTGAATTATAAAGTTGATGTTGCTGTTTTAAGATGGTGTCGTTGCATTTGAGTCGTGTCGTTGCATTGAGTCGTGTTGTTGCATAGCATAGTCAGCGATGGGGGCTTAATGCCTGACAGGTCCTTTTTGACCTTAGCGATGGGGGCTTAATGCCTGACAGGTCCTATTTGACCTTTAGCGATGGGGGCTTATGCCCTGATGGTACCACATGCATATTGCATTGTCGAGTCGATGTGTTGTTAAGATGAGTTGTTGTTGTCGTTGCATTGTAGAGTCGTCAATGCATAATATAAATGATGATTATTGAGAAGTTGTTGTTGTTGTTGCTGATGATGTTGTTGTTGTTGTTGATGATGTTGTTGTTGTTGTTGTTTTATTTTTATTAAATGATGATTTATGTGATGTTTAATTAATGTTGGTTGTATGTATTGTTGATTACCTTTTATGAATTGTAACCTGTTATTGATGAATGTGAAATCTCACCCCTTCTGCTTGAAAATGTTGCTCTTCGTATGAGTAACTTGCAGGTAACGAAGAATAGTGCAGTTATGAGTAATCTCTGTCGTGTCGTCTAGGATGCTCTGATACGTAACGAGATGGGGATTGTTTTATTTCATGTTTCCTTGTTACGTATTTCCTTTTTAATGATGTTGAACTATTTTCATGAGAACTATTTAAGATATTGATGTTGTGACCTTTAGGAGCCAAAAGTAAGATGTTAAAAACTATTCCGCTGCATGATTATTGGATTTTTATAAAGACAGATTGTTTTAATAAATAGTACTTTTATTCTATTTATATTGTGGAATTTTGTAAGTTGAATGTGATGCTCCGTTTATGATGAAAAACTCGAATATTCTTTATATTTATTTTATGTTGGGAAAACGGGGTGTTACAATTGGTATCAGAGCAGATCGGTCCGTCCGGCCAAGTAGATTGAGTCAAGTAGTGTCGTCTGACAGTTAGAATACCGTCATTGTATTGTCCTACTTTTAATATTTAATATTTTATTAATTTATTGTATTTTTAGTGTATTATTATTTGATTTATAATATATATTTTGATGAAATATGCTAATATATGTTATTTGGTGTAAAAATATATTTGTTATTTTGTGTGAAAATATATATGTTATCTAGTATAGAAATATATATGTTATTTTGTGTGGAAATATATATGTTATCTAGTATAGAAATATATTTGTTATTTTGTTTGGAGATATATTTGTTATTTGGTGTATTATTATGATTATTGTTATGTGGGGGAGAAGTATAATATTATTAGAAATAATAAGATAATAGGGAAGAGAGTAGTTTTTGGTGAGAAGAGTAATTATAAATTAGGTTAAGAGTCAGTAAGAGTTTAGAAAACATAACACGTTGCTGTTGATTTCAGAAACCAATCTAAGGTAAGGGTGGGACTAACCTTCATTAATATCAAGCTGTATGTAACACCCCGTTTTCCCAAAACAACGTAATATTATATAAAACATCAGAGTTCAACGTACAACGGAGTATTACATCTACTTTTCAAAATTCAGTTTAAATAGATTATAAAAACTATTTAATTCAACACCTCATTTTATAAAAATCTGCAGCGGAATATTTATTTAAAAATCAATCAACAACTATGTCATCATCCTTGGCACGAAGGCCTCATCATACTACAATTTATTTCATAATAATAAAATCTCCAACAACATGTTCTTCAAATAAAATGATACATAAAGGAATGAAAGAATTAAACATCAAAAATCCCCATCCCGTTACGTATCAGAGCCTACGACACGAGAGCCAACTCCTATCTATCCTTCGCTACCTGCACTTGCCCACGAGGCGGCAATTCCAGCAGAAGGGGTGAGATTCACAACAATAATATTAATATATAAATCAAACGTCAAGATTAACAATCATAAATCCAACTCATACATATACATCATAGCACATCATAACATTATCATAACAACATCATAAGCATCGTCATAACAACATCATAAGCATCTTCATAACAACATCATAAGCATCATCATAACAACATCATAAGCATCATCATAACAACATCATAAGCATCATCATAACAACATCATAAGCATCATCATAACAACATCATAAGCATCTTCATAACAACATCATAAGCATCATCATAACAACATCATAAGCATCATCATCACAACATCATAAGCATCATCATAACAACATCATAAGCATCATCATAACAACATCATAAGCATCATCATAACAACATCATAAGCATCTTCATAACAACATCATAAGCATCATCATAACAACATCATATCAAGCATCAACGTCTCAAAACATCGTCTCATAACATGTCAACAATTTGACTCAACTAAATGCAACTCTAACATCTTGCCATCATGCATGTGGTACCATATATTTATAGCATTAATATGCTTCACCGTCGCTTTGAGCAAATGCTCCACCGTCGCTTTGAGCGTAAAGCTCCACCGTCGCTTTGAGCATAAAGCTCCACCGTCTCATAATTATGCAAATGCATGGACTCGTCATTTAACAACTTAATACACCGTCTCAAAACATCATTCATAATGCAAAACTGACACATGCAGGTATAATAGTTACATGGCAGAACATCATCTCATTAATCATATACATCGCAACACGTAACATTATCACAATCACCTAACATCATATTTAAACATCACTTAACCTCATCCAAAGCAACTCAAGTTTAGCAAAATATAATATTTTCATGTAAACATACATTAATCCATCGTATCAACAACAATAGCAACATATACATTAATCAATTACATTCATATCAAAGTCCAAACATCCTTCAACAAGCAAATCAAGTTTGATCAATAAGACATAAGCCAAATACTCATAAAACACCTCAACTAAATCCCTAATACTTAAGTTTGAAGTTTGGGAACTAACCATAGGTTTTGGACTAACTTGGAATGAGTTATACTAAGTTTTCTTAAAGTTTTCCTCAAGACCCACTTGGAGTATTTTCATCATAACTCAAAATCTACAAATCATTTTCAAGCCCAACCAACGCCATTAGAAAGCTAACTTAATTACCTAAAACTTTCATGTTTACACCAAAAGCTAGTTCAAAGCAGAAATGGGTGAAAAATAGTGAAATATGAAGGATCTGGTTCACAAAAATCGTGTCACGATTTTGGAAATCGCGACGCGTTTTTACGTCCAGAACCACTTAGCATTCTGCCATCAAAATCGCGTTATGGCTGCCAAAATCGCGGCACGGTTTGACAGTATCAGGTCAAAAAAACAGCTTTTTCAAAAATGCGATTTCAGCATGGTTTTACCCCAAAAATCCCAACTTTGATCCCTTTATCACCCAAAATGAATTGTTACATTGTTTATGGGTTCATTATACAACAAAACATCAGAAACATCTCATGGAAACATCATCAACAACATAAAACAACATCATAGAGCAATTTATCATGTTCTTAAACCTAATTCCAAAAACCACCATTTTCAATCCATTTTCATGAAATCATATACATATATATTAACAATTGAAAGGTAAACCCACCCTTACAACATCAAACCCTCATCAATTCATCACAAATTCATCTTAACCCTAGTCCATAAAACCCATCTCAATCCTCTCAAACCCTATGCCAATCAAGAACAAATGATTCACAATTAAGATTATTGAAGTTAGGCTCACCCTTACCTGATTAGATGAATAAAAGCTACAGCAAATCTCTCCTCTTGGCTAATCCTCCTTTGCTCTTGGTTCTTCTCTCTTTCTCCCAAAAGCTAGGTTTTCTTTACTGTACGTACAAAGTTTTGTCTGCCTCTTTCTATTCCTTACCAACCAAAACATAACCCCCTTTTCTTTCTATTTACTCCCTCACTAACTTTCTATTAATTCTCCTTAACCCCTCCTTAACTCCATTAACTCTAAATAATTCCCTTTTAATTAAATAAATAATATATATCTCCTATTTTATTAAATCATACAATAAAATATAATTCAAATAATAACATCACATAAATTATATAAAATACATAAAACATATCAAAATCAACCAAAAAAGTAAAATAGCAACTAGGGCGTTACACTGTAATTCATAGAAATTAATCGTTGTTTTAGTTTTTAAGAATTTGGGAAATTAGGTTAAAATCAATAAAGATGGTAGAAAGTGTATGAATTTCATGAATTAAACTAGAGAAGTGATGTCTAAGCTGTAGAATAATCATAGGTAGAGTTTCCTATCAATTTGGGGATTTGGGTTGATGAAATTAGGATTTTTGGGGTGAAAACTGGTCTATTCCCGTAGAGTTGTCTGTCGCAACTCGCCACAGCGAGTAAACCTACTCGCCTCGCGAGGTGCACAGTTACATCATCGCCTATTTCGCGTTCTTGCGTCTTTTATACCCATTTCTGTTTCAAACTGGCTTTTGGTGTAAACATAAAAGTTGTAGATAATTGAGTTAGCTTTCTAATGGCTTTGGAGTGACTTGAAAATGTTTTGTTAATCTTGAGTTATGATAAAAGCACTCCAAGTGTGTTTTGGGAAAACCATCCTCTATTTAGAATTCTTGTGTCCTTTTCACCAGTTTCTGTTTTGAATTGGCTTTTTGGATAAACATGGAAGTTGTAGATAATTGAGTTAGATTTCCAATGGCTTTGGTTTGACTTGAAAATGATTCTTAGTTTTTGAGTTATGATGAAAATACTCCAGGGAGGTCTTAGTGAAATTTTATGAAAATTAACCCAAAACTTATGGATTGTCTCTAAACTTCAAGCTTGTGTACTATGAGTTTAATTAAGGTGTTTATTAGTATTTAACCTATGTTTTAATGAATCTAACTTGGTTTTATTTGAGTATATTTGATTGATGAATATGATGTTATATGGTGTTGTTCGTGATTTAATATTGAATTATGAAGTTGATGTTGCTGTTTTAAGATGGTGTCGTTGCATTTGAGTCGTTTCGTTGCATTGAGTCGTGTTGTTGGATAGCATAGTCAGCGATGGGGGCTTAATGCCTGACAGGTCTTTTTTGACCTTTAGCGATGGGGGCTTATGCCCTGATGGTACCACATGCATATTGCATTGTCGAGTCGATGTGTTGTTAAGATGAGTTGTTGTTGTCGTTGCATTGTAGAGTCGTCATTGCATAATATAAATGATGATTATTGAGAAGTTGTTATTGTTGTTGCTGATGATGTTTCTGTTGTTGTTGATGATGTTGTTGTTGTTGTTTTACTTTTATTAAATGATGATTTATGTGATGTTTAATTAATGCTGGTTGTATGTATTGTTGATTACCTTTTATGAATTGTTACCTGCTATTAATGAATGTGAAGTCTCACCCCTTCTGCTTGGAAATGTTGCTCTTCGTATGAGTAACTTGCAGGTAACGAAGAATAGTGCAGTTGTGAGTAATCTCCGTCGTGTCGTCTAGGATGCTCTGATATGTAACGGGACGGGGATGGTTTTATTGCATGTTTCCTTGTTACGTATTTCCTTTTTAATGATGTTGAACTATTTTCATGAGAACTATTTAAGATATTGATGTTGTGACCTTTAGGAGCCAAAAGTTGTTATACGATGTTAAAACTATTCCGCTGCATGATTATTGGATTATTATAAAGACAGATTGTTTTAATAAATAGTACTTTTATTCTATTTATATTGTGGAATTTTGTAAGTTGAATGTGATGCTCCGTTTATGATGAAAAACTCTAATATTCTTTATATTTATTTTATGTTGGGAAAACGGGGTGTTACACTAGCACAGATGATGCATGAGGTATCTTGGAAGGTTTATCGCTTGATAAGCAGCCAAGATGTACAAAACCATCCTGTGGTCCAGACTTTGTTGGTCAGACCCTCCTCCCTTCTGAAAGAAGCAGTCAGTGACAAACTTTAGAAGCATCCTGTCTTTATCATTCATGTCCACCAACTTAGTTGCTGGGTTTCCTTTCAGCAATAGATTAGTGTAACTATCCAACAGGGGTTCCTTTTTGCTGACGTTCCAAAGAAATCTGCCTTAAGGAGCCACTCTGCATGCTCTTGCAATAACCTCTTCTGTGATGGTTATAGGAATACCCATCATTGCTGATCTTATCTCTAACCTCCTAAAAGGTTCAAGACCCATTTCTTTTCTTGATTTTCTTTTCAGACTTGGATCCCTTGCCACAGCCTGTCTTTCTTCTAGGATAACAGCCTCTTGATCGTAGACCTCAGCCCTTACCCAGAAATCTTTAACCAAGTTTACATATCTTGGTCCATTCAACATAAGAAAGTAGCCAAACATCTGTTGTGCTGAAATCAGCGCTTCCATGTCCATTCCATTTCTCTTGAGAGAGGCAAAAATCCACCGGTGATTCTATTTGAACCTCAAACGATTTAAGAGGAATAGCCATCGTTTTGGTTTGATTAAGTAACTGGACCCTGTGCCGAGTTGCATACTAGAACCACTTGTAGAAGTTGCCATTGAAGAAGTTGAAGGTTTAGGGTTTCTAGTTTGAGAGAAGAGAAAATCTGATTTTCTAAGTAAACAGCTTAAAAACTTGAAAGTGTAGAAAAGTGAGTGAGTTGTGTGTGATTGATATATATAGTGAGTTTTTGACACCAAAACGTTTCACAATCAGGGGGGACAAACAGATACACGCATTAATGACAATATAGAAGGCGCGAGAATATTTGTTTAAGAGAATAACTATCATTGCCCTTTCCGTGTTATTGCCCTATACAGATAGACCACGTCAGAGAACTAAAAAAGTAACTGTTGCAAATAGTGGGCTAGGTGTCACTAGAATTAACTTCAACCTTTTCCTCTTCCGTACTGATGAACGAGCATAGTAGCCTTAGCTTCTCTAACTTTCTTGTTGCCCTCATAAAGTGAGCACAATGAGGTGAACATAGCCTTCGCTGTAGATTTGTCCCTCATCTTTAAGTACTCTTTATGAGGCAAGGCAGCCACAAGAATGCCTCTAATCGTGTGATGTTTCTTATAAAGCTTTTTCTGTTCAGCAGTGTGAGCTTTCCTATCAAGAGCAGCACCTTCTTCATCAAACTTCAAATCTCCAACACCTTCTTCAAGAATATCCCACAACTCTTCATCCATTCCTATAATGTGACTATACATTTTGGTCTTCCACCAAGAGAACATTTCTGGATCACCATTAAACATGGGAGGTTTGTTGTGATTAGCAGATCTTTCATTTTTGTTATTGTTGCTATAATCATATGGTATAGTAACTCTAGAACTAGAAGCAGAGCCAGGGCCAGAAGCATCTTCCCCAGACATGTTTTTCTCAAATCGTTCACTGTAACATGGTTAAGTGCTAACTACAGAGTCGAAGTTCTGATACCAACTGAAGGTGAGAAAAAACACAAGAAGGGGGGGGGGGGGGGGGGGGGGGGGGTTGAATTGTGTTTTCAAAAACTTTTCCTTCTTACGAAATGAATACTGTTCCCAGGATCAGAGTCTGATTTGAGTTCAGAATCTTAATGCAGTAGATAGAGAGTAAGAGTGCAGAAAAGAAAGAAGAACACAAGCAATTATACAGGTTCCTTCCACAATCCGGAAGTAGTCTTGTCCCCCTTGCACTTCCAAGGAGAGTTTCACTAAAATTTAATATCAAATTACAAGTTGCTCAAACACACAGTAAGAGACTTCTCAATGCTCAAGGACAACTCCAAGAGGCTTCCTTTGCTAAATCACACAAGAAAGAGACTTTTATGCTCAAGGACACCTCCAAGAGACTTCCTTTGCTCAATCACAAAAGAAAGAGACTTATCTAAACAATTACAAAGAATTGAAAAGAGTTTTAAATACTTGATATACAATCAGAGGTATTCACAAAACAATGCAAACAGAACAGACTCTGTTTTTCTAGACACTTAGGAATTCTAAGATATGAACTTTTGTAAGAATTCTCTAAGTTGTTGATGTGTATTTTGCAACGCTTTGTTAAGAGAAAATGTGTTGGTCTTTTCTTTCAGCTCTTGTATATATGTGTGTATTTCTTCAAGTCTTCATCCCTATTTATAGAGGATTTGAGAGACGTTGAGAACTAGCCGGTACATCAACTTGTCTTGACTGAAGCTTTGATTATTCACCATTGATCTTTTGCCCGATTTGATAATTGTCCTATGAAGAGACAATTTCAAATCCATTCCAATAGAGAAGGAACACTGTCTGCAAACATTACTGTTATTCTTGTCTTGTAGAGGAGACAAGATGCAGAGATGGTGGTTGTAGAGGCATGCTCGGAGATAGTGGTTGTACACTTCGTACATTGTACTTTGTCAACGCTCTTAAGCTTCTGGTGAAGTAGCTTCTGATGAACTTGCTTCTGATGACGTGGATTGAAGAGCTCTTTTCTTCAGACGCACTAAGCTTCTAATGACCTTACTTCTGATGATGTCATCTTCAGGAGCACTTTCATTTAGACGCGCTAAACTTCAAAAATAAATTCCTTTGCTCTTTGATTCGTTCAACCAGAACCTCTATGAATAAGACTTTTAATTATGGTCCTGCACACTTGAACAAATGTTTAGCAATATCCAATTGACAATTTTAATACCTTGTTATCATCAAAACTTAAACGGTGATTATGTGAAACACCCTTTTTTCCAACACAGTTCCCCATCTGACATTAGGTCAAATTCACCCTCATCATCATCATCAACCACATCATCTGATCCAGATGATATACCCCTCAGTAAAGTTTACTCCACTCTTAACAAAGCTTTACCCCCATCACCATCAACCAAAACCACTAAAAATCCTGATCATGATACATTTGTGCGAATGTATCCCTCTATTCAAGAGAGGATAATTGATATGCAACGAATGAGAATTGATGCATGCACGAATCTACCTGCAAATCACCCATTACAACCACCCATGATTGATCCAATTCAATCTATCCCTGCTGCTGCAGAGGGTGAAGGTGATTGTATCATCATCTTGCAAACACAATTGTATCATCATCTACACCTAACTCACCAACAACTCAAACAACTGAAATTACTGAACAATCAATCATCCCAAACTTAGAAAACCATTATTCAAGTGAACTGCCTGAATATGTGTCAAACTCACAGATAGCCTCTGACATAGCTTCTGACGAAATTATGACATAATGCCCCCCACAACATGAACCAAACCAGGAAATGGCCTCAACAACCAACATTGACTCTATTCTAATTCCTGAAATGATTGTTCCTGAACTAACCGTTCCTGAACAACCTGCTTCTGAACAGAGTTCATCTGACCTAACCACAAACAACCAATCATAAACAACCAACACTCAAACTAACCCTAAAACCTACATAAATGACCAACCTCCATCATCAAACCTAGCTATCCGACCAGTATCCCCTGCTAAGACAAATGTCCCCTCTCCACCCACCTTATTCCTACATTCAACTATATTGGCAAATGTATGTGAAGGTATCTTTCAAGAGCTGAACCATCTTGTTCAAGCAAGGAACAATCTCATTCATGAGGATAGTTATGAAAAGATGTGGACCAGACTGAAAGATAGAGTGGAATTTGTTCTCTCAGAGCTGCAGAGATCATGCTTTGATGCACAAGAGTTTGCTCAGACACAACCCCAAGAATTGCTGAAGGGAGTGGTTTCTAATTTGCACGAAGTCAAAATTCTCAGAACCTGGGTAAAAACTCCTTTATGCCAAGAAGCAAAGTATGTTATTCCATTAAGCATAAATCCAAGAGAGCTAAATTTGGATTGGTTAACCAAGCTTAACCTCAAGTAAGCATCTTCTGAAATGGCTCTTATGCAAAGGAATACTCTTCTGGAGAAAGAGAATCATCAGCTGAAGAAAGAGCTTCTAGAGCAGAAGTTGATGCTACTGGAGTACAAGACTACAACTGAAGCTCAGCTAGAGGAAGCAAGAATCAGAGAAGAGAAGCTTATCAAGAGCAATGAAGATTTCAAGCAGGAAATGAAGTAAGAGATGAATCAGATGAAGCAACTAATGAATCAAAGGGAGCTTGCAAACCTCATACCCTAATAGTTTACTTGTTAATTAGATTAACAACAATTGAACATTTTTAAATACTAATGTTTCTCATCATAAAAAAGGGGGAGATTGTTGGAACAAAATGTGTTTAACATTACCCTTGAGAGTTTTGATGATAAGAAGGTATTAAAAAATTGTCAATTGGATATGCTAATATTTGTTCAAGTGTACAGGACCATAGACAAAGTTTTGAGATCATTAATAGGTTCTGGAAGAACAAAAGAGAGCAAAGTAATCAATAAAAAGGAAGCTTAAAAGCGTCTGAAGAGAACTGCTCCTGAAGTCAAAGTGCTCCTGAAGACAAAGTGCTCTTGGAGTGATGACGTGTCATCAGAAGCTAGTTCACCAGAAGCTGAAGATCACCAGAAGATGTAGTTCATCAGAAGGTGCAAACTTAAAGCTTCAAATGTTGTTCATTTGATTTAATGTCGTCTAAGCATTGCAGAAGAGTGGAAAAGTGAAGCAACAGCTAATTCAAAAGGATTTGAAGGCATTAGATGCTTGTTCTTTTGTAGAGCATTGACAAAGTACAATTGTACAAAGTGTACAACCACTACCTCCACTACTCAGAGTTTGTCTCTGCTACAAGCAAGGATAACAGCTCTGCCTCCAACAATGTTCCTACATACATGGAATGGATTTGAAATTGATCCTTCATAGGACAACAGCCATATCAAGCAATCGATCATTGGTGATTGATCAAAGCTTCAAACGACTCTTTTTGGATGTGCTGGCAATTCACAACGTTCATCTCACACCTCTATATAAAGGAGTGAAGGCTTGAAGAACATATAAGACTCAACAACAATTTGAAAGTGCCAAAACTCTGTCAAAATTGTTCAGCATCCAAAAATTCACTTAGAATTTCTTTTCAAAGTTCATATCTTAGAAATTCTAGAGTCTTAAAAGTCTGTATCTGATTTGTATTGTGAGCACCTCTAATTGTATATCAAGTGTTCAGTGTCAAACATTTTTCTTAGTAATTCTATTTGATTAAAAGTCTCTTGCTTTTGTGCTTGTGCATAGAAGTCTCTTGATTGTGTTCAGAAGCATAGGAAGTCTCTTGCAGTTGTGCTTGAGCATTTGAAGTCTCTTGCTAAGTTTAGCAGTGAGCATTTGTAATCAGATATTACATTATAGTGAACTCTCCTTGGAAGTGCAAGGGGGACATGACTACTTCCCGTTTGTGGAAGGAACCTATATAATTGCTTTGTGTCTTTCTTCCTTCTCTCTCTCTGTTTTTATCTGCTGCAAGTTAGTTCTGAACATCACTTCAGAAGCTGTTCTTACACTGCTTCTGATCAGTGTTTTTCAGCCTAGGAGAAATCGAAGAAAAAGCTAACACAATTCAACCCGCCTTCTTGTGTTTTCTCACCTTCAATGACAAGATGTCATCAGAGAGTGCTTGCTATCTTCTTTTTTTTGGTGTACACTAGCTTATCTTGTTTACAAGCTTGGTTAGTGAAAATCTCAAGGGACTTTTTTTTTGGGCCGAGTTAGGATAAACCTTTTGGTGTCTTTTCCCACATCCTTTTATCTCTTTTACTTTATTTGTTATTCACTTTACCTCAACTTCTACATTTTATATATTTATTTAACCTTTTTATAAGCACTTTATTTTATTTGGTTCAACATTTTTAAGTGCTTACTTAAATTGTTTTTTTAAGAACACAATTCACCCCTTATCTTGTGTGTTTGAAGTCGCTTGTTCAACAAGTGGCATCAGAACTTGAAATCTTGTTTAAAGACTATTCGTCCTTGGGAGTAGATTTTGACATTTGGGATGTTGTAGTAAGTGATCCATTACTCATTTAGTCAACAATGCAATGGTTAATAAACCAAGATCTCTTTGGACCAAAGATGAAAAAGAAAAAGGTTAAATACAATTTAAAAGATAAGAACATTATCACAACTTTATTAAGCATTGATGAGATATATTGTGTGTCAAATGTGCAACCACCAAAGAAATTTGGGACACCCTTAAATTGGCCCATGAAGGTACAATCGAATTTAAAAGGGCTCGAATGAACACATGAACTTATGAGCATGAATTATTTAGGATGAAACTGGGATATAGCATCCAAGATATGAAAAAAAGATTTATCCATATAACAAATAAAGTTAGAGATGTAGGAAAATCTTTTGATAATGAGGATTTAACTAATAGAGTTTTTAGATACTTGATTCAAAGTTGGCTACCGAAAATGACTGCAATTTTTGAATCAAATGATTTATCTTTTATGTCTTTGGCAACTTTATTTGAAAAATTACAGGAATATGTACTTGATTTGAATCGACTCATTGAAAGCGAAGAAGGTGAAAAGAAGAAGAAAAGTGTTGCTCTCAAAGCTAGGATCAATGAAAGAACTTATGTAACACCCTAAACTCCATGTGCAATAATTTCAAATAAATCAAAAGAGAGTTCAAACAAAATCTCAACACCATATTTCGGGTTTCAAATACATAACCATAATCTCCACAAACAAACTTCAACAACAGAAAAAGTCAATAAACATAAATGCCTGACACACAAATCAGAGCCTAACTAGACGTGTGCAAAAGAGAAATGAGGTAGCTCCACGCGGGTGTGGTTATGGTGCATAAGGAAATTCTTATGCACCGTGCATAAATTTCAGCCCATTAACCGATAGCCCAACATAATTGCTTCCTACACCTCCAAGTGAAACCTTAATTCTCAAGAAAGGAGCATTGATTTTATGTTCTCCAGCTTATGGTTTCTATGCTGCTGTGGTCTATTTAGTTGCTGCTTTCCTCCCCTGTACGAATCAGAACCTCCTCCTCCCTAATGCTTGCTGCATTTTTCTGTCAAATATGTTTAAATTAAGTATTTCTTATTGTATTAGCCACTGCAAGGAAACTGGAGAAAAATGGTGACAAATAATATACTTTTCTATGCATCAATACTTGTTACTTTTCTATGCATCAAATAAAAACTATCCGACAAAATGCTGCAGTCCATAATTTTTTTACACTAACATGTAAAAAACTCAACATGTTTTAGATAAAATGAAAACATGTAATAAAAAATGAAAACATGAAATTATGCTAATACCATTTTGCTGTGGAAATGGTTTCTGTGAGTTGTACTCCAAAACCATTAGATGTACTTAATGGTTTCCAGCAGGTGACAAAAACTAAGGACCTAGAGTCATTGCCATCATTCAGTTTTGGACCGACACAATTGGAGGAGGAGGAAAGGAATGGTTTCTGTGAGTTGTACTCCAAAACCATTTTGCTGTCGAAATGGTTTATATGAGTTGTACTACAAAACCATTTTGCTGTGCGAATGGTTTCCAGCAAGAACAACATGAACAATATTTTCCAGCAATTCATTTTTTGAGCTTTCACTACAAATCCATCAAACATTTTTCCAGCAAACAATCATGGGATAAAAATTTCCAGCAACAATCTTTTTCTTTTGATTTCAACACTATCTCCATCAATATTTTTTCCTTCTCTCACAAATAACAACAACCTCCATTTTCAAATCATCATCATCTAGAATAACACAACAAATCCGAACTCAAGCAATCACAGCACATTCCGAACCGGATCTGTACAAAACAAAGCCAAGGTAAACCGGTTCGAACTGTTGGAAGAAAAGAAGAAGAAAGGAAAGGTAAAATCGTGATCTATTTTTCTAGATCTAGAACAAACCGTTGAGTTTTTGAAAAATCTAAGGTCATATTCATAACCAGTGCGAAAAAAGATGTCGGAAAGTGTCTTTAGTTTTCAAAAAAAAGGAAGTTGAATTTTCCGGCGCGGCGGTGCCGCCCTGTTGGGCCGGCCACCACCGCGCCGGCATTTTAATGTTGATCGGAGAAGATGACCTTTGTTGCAGAGCTTCTCTCTCTAAAATAATTTAGAGAGAGAAGCATTTTAACTTATGTTTCACTTATAGCTCTTTCTTTATTGGTGTAGTTTGAGAAGCCTAAGATTATTACACATGTACACTAGACCTGATGGTTGTGAATGATTTATGCACGGTGCATAAGGATTTCCTTATGCACCATAACTTTTTCCGCTCCACGCTATCCTTGATGAGTCAATAATTAATGTTTCTAATATAATATTTTAGTCTGTTTTATTTATATTTGATTTCGTTTTATTTAATATTATTTCCTTTTAAGAACTACTTTACTTCAATGTCAAGTTATTATATTTCAGGAACAAATATTTGAAAGATTTAGTCTTGGAGCAAAAGAAAGGATAAATGGAGCTGATTCGTGCCAAAAATATGAAAATCTCATACAAAAATATTTGGTGCAAGGATTCATGTCAAAAATATGAATATCTCATACAAAAATATCTTGTGCAAAGAATTTGAAGATCTTGTACAATAATATGACAAGAAGCGCGCCCCCTTTGGTCTTCTTGCTGCTTTCGCTTATCCGACAAGCTGCCTATTTTAGTATTTCTGACCTAGAGCCCGTGGTTTCTTGTGCAAAACTTTAGTGATTTATTCTTGGGGCTCAAGTCAAAGTTAGACTATAAATAGAGCAGTCATCTAGTTTGTAAAACCATGTTTTGTTCTTGGAAATAATAAGTGACAATTGTTTTCTTTAATAAAAGATCAACCTTTATTTTATGTTCTTCTTCTTCTTCTCTGTCTACAATGAACGTTTGTGAGTAAACCCTTCTTGTCTTGGGATTGTTGGATAAGTCTTAATGACATAATCCTAATCAAACCAAACCATAAACATTAATTTTATATAACCTCATTTTCTAATCTAATTTCACCGATCTTATAATGAATTTACAAATACCAAACTTAAGAAGCGAACGTGGAGGAGTTAGTATTTGTTAATTCATCATTATAAATATCAATTCATAATGCGACAACGGAGCTTTGATATTGAAACAAGTGAAATTAGACAAGGATTGCGAAACATGAGAATAGTCTAGCAAACCTTGGGACATATAAAGTTTCGAGCTGAAGGATTCCAATAGCAATCAACCATGAGAATAGGAATGATTGCTAGAGGAACACACTCTCTGAGACCGAAAGGAGATATGATAGGCTTAAGAGAAACTTGTCTTTAGAAAGTGAGACCAATATAAAATTACCGGTTTAGAGTTTGTTTGTGAAGGACTTGTTATTAAGATGAACCAATAAATCCCAATGCATTTTTATTTTATTATCGTTATTTTCTTTTAAACAAAAATACAACTTTCTACCCTTTTAAACATTCAATCTAATCATTATTAAAAATTAATTGCATTCATAACTCGCTGTTGAAACGATACTCTTTTATTACTACATCGGTAGAACCGTGCACTTGCGGTTTTGCTCATCAAGTTTTTGGCGCCGCTGCCGGGGAGTTATTGCAATTTGATTAATTTTTTTAACGATTAGACTGAAAAAAAAACTTTTTCTTTTCTTTATTTTTATTTTTTCTATCTTTCTTTTTCTATTTCTTTCTTTTACCTTTAACTTCTTGGGAAGCATGAAATAATAACGATATGGCTGAGGAACACACTCTTAAAGAGTATGCAAACCCTTCTACGAAAGAGCCATATGCTATTGTTGTGTACCCAACGGTTGAGGGTAATAATTTTGAAATAAAGCCTGCACTTATTTACTTAGTGCAGCAAAATCAATTTTTCGGATCACCCACTGAGGATCCGAATCTTCATGTTTCAAATTTTTTAAGACTCAGTGGAACTTTGAAGGCAAACCAAGAGGCCGTAAGGCTGCACCTCTTTCCTTTCTCTTTGAGGGATAGAGCTAGTGCTTGGTTTCATTCATTGCAAATTGGTTCTATCACTTCATCGAACCAAATGAGGCAGGCATTCCTTTCCCGATTCATTCCCCATAATAAAACTGTTCAATTAAGGAATCAAATCACACAATTCAGTCAAAGAGATGGAGAATCTCTTTACGATGCGTGGGAGCGTTTCAAAGAAATGCTTAGGCTTTGCCCCATCATGGTTTAGAGAAGTGGCTTATTATCCACACTTTTTATAATGGTCTTTTGCATACCACAAAAATTTATGTTGATGTAGCTGCAAGTGGAGCTTTGATGAATAAAACTTACACAGCAGCATATGCTTTGATCGAGGACATGGCACAAAACCACTATCAGTGGACAAGTGAGAAAGACATCACCGCTTCTTCACCCTCTAAAAAAGAGGCAGGTATATATGAAATTTCTTCCCTTGATCATCTAGCTGCTAAGGTTGACACACTCACACAAAAATTTGATAAAATGAATACTAGTGTTGTCACACTTGCCCCGGTATCACCTCCTTGTGAAGTTTGTGGTGTATTTGGCCATATTGGCATTGGTTGCCAACTAGGTAGTGCTATCGAAGGTGTTGAGAAAATGAATTATGCTCAATAAAACCAAGGAATAAGGCAAAATCAAAACTTTTATAAAACTCCTCAAAATTCCTATGGACAAGCAGCACCACCCGGTTTTGCAAACAACCAAAGAGTCCCTCAAAAATCCAGCTTGGAAATTTTACTAGAAAAATATGTTATAGATCAATCCAACCAATGTCAAGAACTTAAAAATTAAACTGGATTTTTGAATGACTCTCTTGCCAAACTTACATCCAAGGTAGACTCCATAGCAACTCACAATAAGATGCTTGAAACCCAAATCTCTCAAGTGTCCCAACAAATGGCTGCTTCCTCTCAAAACACCGGAATCTTTTCAGATCAAACTGAAACAACCCCAAAGGTCATATCACTCTTAGGGATGGTAAACAATTAGAAGACTCTGTTGTCAAAGTTAAGAATAATGAGGGAGAGATAGGGAGTGATGAGCCTCAAGGTAAGAAATCCATAGGAGAGAATGACAAGCCACTTGTTTCACCACCTCATGAGCCTAAAATTCCGTTAACACAAGGGTTTGCTAAATCTAAGTTAGATGAGCAGTTTAGAAATTTTATTTGAAATACTTCCAAAAAAATTGCCACCTAAACTCAAAGATCTAGAAAGTTTTTCCATACCTTGTGTCATAGGATCTGAAACCATTGAGAAAGTCATGTGTGATTTGGGAGAGAATGTCAGTTTGATTCCTTTGTCCCTTAGTGAAAGATTGGGTATAGGGTAGAGAAACCTCTTGATTGTCAAGCTAATGACTTTAAACGAGCGCTTCGTGGGAGGCAACCCACGAGTTTAATTGCTTTTATTTTGTTTGTTTTGTGTTGTTTTAATTTGTTTTGTAGGTATTTGTCCAAATATGATGCGAAAAAATGTAGAAAAATGAGCCTAGGATGACTAGAACCTTGCTACGGCCCGTGCCTAAAGTGGCACGGCCGTGTCACATTGTGCCAAAACCAACCTCCCATTATCCAGAAACTTGGCACGACCCGTGCCAATATTGGCACGCCCGTGCCATGTTTCCAGGCCTTCTTTTACCAATTTTTTTTCTTTCTTTCTTCTTCCTCCTTCATTCTCAAACACAAACTTCCCTCATCCTTCAACTTCTCTCTCTAAACCTCCATAACATCAACCTTCAAACCTCCATATCTATCTCCATTCATCACTCCAAACATAAACCACCATTCAAAACCAACTTTCATTCATCCAAACACCAAATTCGTACACCATTAAACCCTAACCCAAAAGCCAAAAATTCTTCACCAATCTCCATCATTCAACTCATAAACCTCAAGTAAAACGAAACCCCGTCACTAAACCCACCCTTCCCACACAAAACCTTGTCCAAACCTAACCTCCACCCAAACCAACACCAAGTCAAATTAAGGTCAATGGCATCAAAGAGGAAAAGTAAGGAGATTGAAGGCTCCGAAAGTAGTGCAAGCAGTAAACAATCAATAGTCCGAAATCATGAGTTCGAATTCAAGGATCCCGAGCAAAGGAATAAGTATAAATCTCTAATCTATATAACTATCTCTCCGTGCAGATACCCTGATGTTAATGCTATAGATGGACTGAGAATAGATGCACATATGATTAGGCTGTTGAATATGGATTGCACCATCTGAGGTAGGAAAAAAGTAAGAATGATGAGGACTGATGAGTTGTTCATGTTTTGGGCTATGCTTTATAACCACCATGTTAACATTTGCTATTATTTGCCTGATTATCTTGTTTCACTTGCTAAAAAGAAACTGGATGATAAAGGTGACATAGTGGTAGGTGGAATCATCACATTCATTGCTAGGAAGTTTAGAGTGGATGAGGAGAGTGGAGTGAATATGATTGAAGAAAATATTTATCTAAATTTAGATACACTCACCTCTATGTTCTTTATTAAACCTCATGGTTATACCCACAATTTCCAATTTGAGTGGATAGTCAATAATGCTAATTGTTTGATTATTCTACCTAATCCGGATATAACTAATCCGAAGGTGTTGGAAAACTTGCTTTATGTTGGCACTAACCCACATGTACACAATGATGGTGATGATGGTGGTGATGAAGAGGAGGTAGGTGCATACTTGCACCATGAAGAAGAAGCCGGTGGAAGCTATAATGATGAACGGAGGGCATGGATGCAAACCGAAGTTCAAAAGAATACCGAGCAACAAAGACAAGGTGTTGAAATGGCCGGGAAAAGAAAAGATGTCCAAAGGGGCAATAGAATAAATGAAGAAATCAAATGCTCTGAAACATGATGCAACACCTTCACCTCCAAGGTCCACCTTATGGCCCTCCATAAAATTGTGAGCTTTCCTCTTCCTCTACTCTTCTTCTTCTTCTTCTTCTTCTTCTTCTTCTTCTTCTTCTTTTCAAATCATTAAGGACAATGCTTCTCCCAAGTGTGGGAGGGGGGGCAAATAAAGTGTCTAGTGTCATAGTGTTTCCAAACTCCCATGAGTTTTAATTCTTTTGTTATGTTTTGTTGCGAAAGGCATGATTAAGAAGCTTGTTTTTATTGTAAATTATGACATAATTTTTTTTTTGTTGTCTCTTCTAAAATGGTTGTTTCTAGTACATGAAAGTAGCTTCTTGTGTTTTAAGTGTTCTTGATATACCCACATCTTGTTTTATTGTGAAAATTCTCCAATGAGAAAAGCACATAGTTGCAGCCTTTGAGTAAGTGTATGAATAGGTATTTTACAGAGCACATTCTAACTTCAATGGTAAATTAACCCTTTAAAGTTTTCAAAGTAAAAGTAGTATTAGTTAGTGTGGGAAATAATAAATCAAATTAAAGAAGGGCGGAAGCAAATATATCTCTGAAAGGGACACCACTGACTCTGGGAGGAAAGGATACCCCCTCGCTGACTTCCCACGTGAAGGTGGTGTTTTCCTTAGCAAATCAAAAGTAGCTTCCATAATCCTTCTAAAAAAAATGGCATCTAAAATGTTACCTAAAGTAAATAAAGCAAATAATTGCTTTCCTTAAAGCGCGGATGGCACCCTTAATAGCCAACACATTGTTCACAAATGCAATGGTGTATCGAGGGCAACCTCTTTACTAGTGTCTTCCCCCATCCCCAAATGTTATAAATAAAAATGCCATAATAATCAAAGAATTCCCATCTCTCTTATATGAAATGAAGAAATAACTTTTCTCGGTTGGTTTAGTGTTAAGGTTAGAACCTATTTCCTCATAATATCTATCTTATACAAGAGCAAGAAAAGGGTTAGACTTCACACACACACTCACTAGAAACTTATTGTTGGGTTGAATATGTTCACAAGGAATACTTGAATTTGTAATTAGTGTACATTTGAAATGAAACCTTAGAAGGAGACATAAGTTTTTAATTGTATTGTCATATGTTAAAATCTTGTTTATGTTGTTATGCTTATGCCTTTTGCTTGAGGACAAGCAAAGATTCAAGTGTGGGGGAGTTTGATGAGTCAATAATTAGTGTTTCTAATATAATATTTGAGTATGTTTTATTTATATTTGATTTCATTTTATTTAATATTATTTCCTTTTTAGAACTATTTTACTTCAATTGCATGTTATTATATTTCAGGAACAAATATTTGAAAGATTTCGTCTTGGAGCAAAAGAAGGGATAAATGGAGCTGATTCGTGCCAAGAATATGAAGATCTCATACAAAAATATCTGGTGCAAAGATTCATGTCAAAAATATGAATATCTCATACAAAAATATCCTGTGAAAAGAATTTGAAGATCTTGTACAATAATATGACAAGAGGCACGCCCCCTTTGGTCTTTTTGTTGCTTTTGCTTATCCGACAAGCTGCCTATTTTAGTATTTATGACCTAGAGCCCATGGTTTCTTGTGCAAAACTTTAGTGATTTATTCTTGGGGCTCAATTCAATGTTAGACTATAAATAGAGCAGCCATCTAGTTTTGTAAAACCATCTTTTGTTCTTGGAAATAATAAGTGACAATTGTTTTCTTTAATAAAAGATCAACCTTTATTTGATGTTCTTCTTCTTCTCTATGTCTACAATGAACGTTAGTGAGTAGACCCTTCTTGTCTTGGGATTGTTGGATAAGTCTTAATGACATAATCCTAATCAAACCAAACCATAAACCCTAATTTTATATAACCTCACTTTCTAATCTAATTTCACCGATCTTATAATGAATTTACAAATACCAAATTTAAGAAGCGAACCTGGAGGAGTTAGTATTTGTTAATTCATCATCATAAATATCAATTCATAATGCGACAACGGAGCTTTGATATTGGAACAAGTGAAATTAGACAAGGATTGCGAAACATGAGAATAGTCTAGCAAACCTTGGGACATATAAAGTTTCGAGCTTCAAGGATTCCAATATCAATCAACCATGAATATAGGCATGATTGCTAGAGGAACACACTCACTGAGACCGAAAGGAGATGTGATAGGCTTAAGAGAAACTTGTCTTTAGAAAGTGGGACGAATATAAAATTACCGGTTTAGGGTTTGTTTGTGAAGGACTTGTTATTAAGATGGACCAATAAATCCCAAGGCATTTTTATTTTATTATCATTATTTCCTTTTAAACAAAAATATAACTTTCTACCCTTTTAAACATTCAATCTAATCATTATTAAAAGTTAATTGAATTCATAACTATCTGTTGGAACGATACTCTTTTATTACTACATCGGTAAAACCGTGCACTTGCGGTTTTGCTCATCAATCCTCAAGCAACTCACTAGCAACACAAAGCAAAGAAACTCAATCCTGCAAGCCGTCTACTCATTCATACAAATAGGCAGGCAGTCAACCAAACGACCACTAGGGGTTAGATAATATTCCACCAAATAAAGATAATCCATAAGGCATTGAAGGATTTCAAATAAATGGACATGTACATATTCAACATTCCTAGAATACTAACTCCACATGAATATTATCATCCCACCATCATTGCAAAACAAGCTATATATGATTAAGAGGAAGCTAAAATACAATACTCTTATAAATATCACCTCCTGGAAGATCATTATCGAGACGTTCGACACAAACTTAGTGAAGTCCAATGTAAACATATTGGATAATTTTGTAAACCAAATTTAGTCCAAGTCACCGTTTGTTTTTCTATTTTCATAGCATTTTGAATTGCTTTATAACAAAATGAAACCAAGAGGGAGAACCTGGTTCGAAAGATAAAATGAAGTCTGCATTAGGTAATACTGGAAATTTTATACAGTGAAATTCTAAAGCTATTTTGTATTTGTTTTGGTCATTATTTAAATAAGGAGGAAATGTTAATTTTGGAACTTTATTAAGTACTTTTTGTTTTAGAACCAGTGTAACTTCCTTCACAGTTTTTTCAATGTTTAATGGATTATACACAACTTGAAAAAATTTATGGAAAGCTTGAATCTCTTTGACATGCATACCTTTATTTTCTTCTATTTGCTCTGCAAAGAAGGAAAAGCATTGATCAGGTTCGTGCGAAATGTTGTTTCGTCGACAAGGTTGGAAAGATAGTATGTATAACACCATAAAGAGAAGCTTTCAGTGCATTCATTTGAAGTTTGGAAGGAGACAGACACAAAGCTTGGAACTAGGCCAATAAAAGAGAGAAGACGCTGATGATATTGACCCTCTAACATTTTGTGGAAATCAATATAAATTGTCTTGGAAAATGTGGTTACAGGGGCTGGTCGAAGCTGGCTTAATCCAAATTGATTTGCTACCAAATGCGGATAATAGCCTACCAGTTTATAATCGGTCTTTCCAGTAGTGATCTTTAAAGGAAGAAGAGTTGGTGTCAAATATTTCTTCCACACTTCAATGTTATCTTTCAGAAATTTAGAGTCTTCTGTTGTAAATTCCCTTTGGAACCATTTAGGGCCCAACTTTCGATCAAGAAATGGAGTCATGGTTGGTTCGAAAGTATCACACCTGGAAAAGATGTCGAAATATTCCGAAATGATTTCGACGATTGAACGATTATTTAATCTCCTTGTGAGATAAGCTAATCGAACTCCTTATATTTTTTCGTTTATCGATTTCTTCAATATGGACTGGTGGAATATGAAATTGCAATTGGGATATATTTAATTTACAAAGGCATAAGGATTGAACAAAGGCTATGTCTAGAGTGCACAAGTGGTATAAGTAGTGCATGACACCCAACTTTTGTTTACTGTTGGTGCAAATGTTTGGATTGTCAACTCTTGGTCAACAATCTATGAAAATCATTGAATTCTTCATATTATTTTTGTTTTGGGATCTAAAATGAGGAAGAGTGAGGGTGGTGTATTGTAATGCGTGTGAATTAAGAGAGTGATGAAGAGAACTGTTGATATGATTTTGAATCTTGATGGGTAGCCACACTCACTTGGCTTACTTCAGTTCTGCCTTTCCAGTTTTCAGTTTCCACACACTAATGGTGGAAGATGAATAATTTGGTGGAGTGTAATGTCAAATGTTGTGAATAACACACAACCAATGCCATTTCAGAAGCTAAAAAAAATTGAAAGGGGAGAAACATGTATGGTATTTACAGAGTTTATTAGAACTAAATCAAACTCCTATGATCTTTAAGACTACATCATCTGTAACAATTCACACTGCTTACGCTGCAAACTATTCCATTGATGAGTTCTAATAAGCTCATCTCATCATTGTTTAACAAACAAACATCTTGTAATTAAATAACAGATTATGAATGCAACATTGACATTAATCCATGTAATGAATCGCTAGTGCTATTTCAACTTGAGAATTCCAATACAGCATCTATAACTACTGGGAGGGGAAATACTCCCAGATAAGAACATAAAGTATTTTTTTATTGAGAACAGAAAGTTCTAGCAGACACTATCATCTTTTTTATAATCTTTGAAGTATACATATGAATGCATTAGATCATCGCAACACCGTTTTCTTTCTGCATTTCGACTCCCATTTAAAACAAAACGGGTGAATGAACTAATTAATTGACATGAAATGCACCCTTGAAAGGGCATATTCCTTCCCTGCAATCCAAACACCAGCTTGAGACCATAGAATATCTTCCCAATCTATATTTTCCTCTAGCACCTACCAACAGAAAATACAGAATGTCAATAATTATTGAACAAAAGTTGCATTTTGCAATTAATTCTAACAGCATTATTTATGTATCAAACGATTGATTCAAAAATACCTCTACATGTTCAAGAGGCAGGGGGATGCCAACCGTGCACATCACATTCTGGGGTAGAGGCTTCTTACAGCGAGACCAGCGAAATACGTCAATCGTGACATTATCCGAATCAGCTTTTTCACCATTTGTGGAATGCATGTGATGATTTTGAGACTTTCCTATATCTGGGTCATGCAACTGAGTTGCTGGTATATCTTTGACCATTTTCTCTCCAGCAAAACAGAGCTCATATCTACAAATAATTGATAATGATGAGAATTTCTTCATGATTTCAACGATACATCAGACTTCAAGAGGACCATGGAAACAGAATAGCGAGACTATTTTTCAAGACCGACATCATGGATCCTTTTTAGAATTCCATAAATTAAACAGGCAATCTTTTATTGAAAATAAATAAATAACATATTATAAAACGGTAATGACACTAATAACAGTATAACATAGATCAAATGGATGCCTAGAAGCCATTAGTGAAAGAAGACGCAGAGAGTCCACAATGATTTCAAATTTATAATAATGCAGTTGAATCTTGCACTTGATAGCTTATGAAGATAAGCTTTTTAAAAGGGAAATCAAATACAGTTGACATGCACATCACTCATTTTGGCCAAGAATCTTGTTGAACATACCTGCATGAGTGTGACTCCAAATACAGAACTTCTCCCTTCTTCAAGCGAGCAGATGTATAGAGTGGCCTTTTTAGTCCTTTGTCAGCAACAATGCTGATACTATACTTGATCCTGATGGTTATTATAATAATGTTGTTAAATACTAAAAATAAGCTACAAAAACAAAACTGTGGCACCCTCTATCCAAGAGGGGGAATAAGAAACATTATCATCCAAAACAGAGCATAGCTTCAAATATTAAAAAAATTCCACAAGCTTGGTCTTTGTTTTTGTTCTATGATAAAACACAATATTACTATAGTAGACAATACTTTGCCAACTAAAAGCTGCATACCAGGGCTCGTTGCAGAGGTTGTACTGAATTGTGACTTCTCTTACAAATCTTTGTTTCCGCGATGTATTCTGAAGAACAAATGAAACAAAGTTAGGTTCTTTTTGGGCTAGATTTTGGTAAAATCGATTATGAAATAATTGACCTGAAGAGAGTTTTATTTTGAAAAAATGAAGTTTAAAAAAATGACTAGAGCTTAGGAATGATGTTTTCAAGATATGTTAGAAGAACTGATTTTGTTTAGATGATAAAGTAAATCACTTTTAAATTGTAAATGTGAAGTGTTTTTTGCAAGTCCCTCATATGAAATCAAACAAAAACTTTTTCCACCTTTAAAATTCCAACAAGCACACATTTTTCTCGAACCCAATTTTTCTCACTGCTAATAACAGTTTGGGCATCACATAAACAAGTTATAAGATGACGATGTAGAATGCTATTGTGAATGCAAAAAAGTTAGTTTAGTATAGATAATAGTGGACAAACCGAAGCTGCAGCCCTGGTAGTTATTGCCCGCTCAACAGCCATTGGTACAAGGGTGGGCTCAATAGCTGATGTGTGAGTATGGCATGGTTCAAGATCAATAGTTCCACCACTTTTCTGAAAACCAAAGAAATAAAAACAGTCTGAGTCGCAATGTTTTTAAAAATAAATTAATGCAGTTATCTATTCTAAGTAAGAACGAACTTCTTCGTACAAAGACAGGTATGAACGTGAACAATGAACATGTCAATAGTACAGACCCAATACAAGCATCTAGAGTAGACGAAGTTGCAATGAAAAGATGGCATAATTTCAGTATACAAAAGTTCAAAGGATAAGGGATTTCACAAGGCCCTTTTTACTCTACCTTCACAATGCAACACCGCTCAACTCTAAAACTACAACCAGTTGAAGCACCCCAAGCTCGGGAACGCACATTGTTTCTCAGGGTGGATATATAGCCTGATATTGCACAAAATCAACAACTTTAGATTATCCGAATAGAGCTTAAATGATAAAGCATATCAGTGACTGCACTGAAGGGAAATCAACAGAACTAGTCGATTACTCAATGGAGGGAAATCAACAGAACTACTTGATTACTCACTATGAAGAAGAAAATAATATATATTGACATTATGCAAAAACAATTAAATAAGTTCCAAGAGGGTGCTTGGTACAATAGATATCTCCTTTTTATGATACAAGTAGCTCTATCTTCTTTTGATACATGGACTACTTTAAAAGAGTAAACTCTTTCCTATAAAATTCAAACACCAAGTCTCGACCTCATTGATAACACTCGATAAAAAAGGACCTGAATGCTGTTCGGTTCCAAAAAACCATTTTTCTGTTATCATTTACAATTATCAGTTTTAATTACAAATGCTTCACCCTGTTTTCACTGTTTATAGTTTTCGAAGTTTTTGATAGAAATAAGGCAAAACAACTTTTTATTGTTTTTACCTGTTCTTTGTAAACTAAGGTAGCATTTTGGTAATTAAAACTGCAAAAAGGAATAAAAACAGAAAACAGAAATGAGAACCTCATAGGCTCTAAAGGTCCCTTTTATTTCTAGTGTTTCATGTTTTCATTTCCACTTATAAAATAAAAATTAGAGAAAATATTTTGGAAGTTTTTGAAAATGTATTCTAAACATTGTCTTCAGCATTTCTTGAAATGCATTCTCTCTCGTTAGCTTCTATCTGCTCTCCATCAAAATTAAAAAGGAAAATCCATAGGCATATGTCATTCCGGCTGTTTTTTATCTTTCTCCTTTATTCTGCTGGTGGAACTCAACACAAAATTTCCACTTATTATAATCTTAAAAAACATTAAAATTGAATCAAGTTTCTTTTACTCAATAGTCATAAAGTTATATACTGACTGATTCATGCTATAATAATTTACCATAAAGTTATTCCTAGTCAATACTTTAAGGGTTATGCTAACAAGTGCCCTTAGGGTACTAGTTAAGGACTAAAAAATAGAAATGAATTATAAATTTGATGTAAAAAAAGTTAATTTTAAAGTTTCAAGGTGTTGAATACATCATTCCCAAAATAAACTTTCTCTTTTAAGCTTATTAATAGGTGCCCTTACCTAAGTGCACTTGTTAGCATATCCCATACTTAAACACTGGACACGATAAATGTTATTGAAGACAGCAGTGCCAGTGTATTAGTAGAATTTTTTTTGGTGACCAAAGGGTATTAGTAGATAATGAAGAAAAAGTGCATCTTTATTATGGTATAAAAGGACATACAATCTTGCGGAGGTAGCACCCTAATGCATGTGCGCAACTCTTGTATGGCCGAGGGAGGACGAGACACTGTTGGGCGACAGTAACCGGTATGCATGAGAACTGTCCAACAAAATTTTCACATCAGTACTAATTTCATGTTTTCAACAAGCCAACACTGGTCATTTGCAATCAAAAGCTGGCCACATGCTTTCTGTAATAAAACTTACCAGCAACAAGATCCGAGTCATATGTGTACACATCAGTTCCCCATAGCTGGGCACCTCGGACCTAAATATAAAAAAGTTAACTCTCAAGAATTGGTGTAAGATAAAAATGGCAAAGAAACAAATAAAAGACTTTCATCTCATCAAATCATTTTATGAACTCAAGTCTTTCCACATTCTGCCCAAAGGTAGGGAAGAGTCAATAAAAATTGTCCATGATAATCACACAAAACATTATAAAATGGAATTTAAGATTTGCATTCATGCAAGGCATAAGATAAAACCAAAGGCAGACCTTGAAAAGAGTAGCAGCGGAAAATGACATGCAAAATGATTTTATATGAAACATAAGAGCAGAAATCAATTCAAGAACACCATCATAAGCCACTGAACTAAAATTATAAAACTTCTCTTAAGCAAACAACAAATATAATTGTTACTTACTTGGTACGAGATTACAACAACAGAAGAAATGAAGAAACAAACCGAAAGAAAGCAAAATAAGAACAAAGGAATTACTAGCAACAGGAAGCAGTAAAAACAGTCATAAATGTACCATGTCCCAGAAAACGAAGGCACTTATCTAAATTACAATAACAAAGTTTGATCTTACTTGGTGATTTGTAGCAGTTACATTCTCAGCTGGTATCCGAATTTCAAGAGTGGGGCCATCGCTAGAGCTTTCAGCATTTTTTTCAACTTGAGATTGAGATGATTCATATTCCTTCCACAACTTGATCAGTGCTTGCATACTTTCACCAACTTTATATGTAACATGTGATACTTCTGCTTTACCTGAAATATCAAAACTTAAAATAATGGACATGCAATTGAAATAATACAAAGATATCTGGCTCCAGTATTTTTCATCCCACCAATAAGTACTACTGATTGACAAGGAAGTAGTACGAAGTAGTATAAAGGAGATGAGAAAATCTGAAGGAGAGAGAATATCATGAATTGTAAACCAATGGGCTAAATAAAGTGGTGTCTGTTGACATCCCAAACTAATTCATGTAAGCACGAATCTACAAGATGCCAAAAAACTGAGCTACTGAACAAAATATGGCAGAATACCTTGAGACCTGCAAAATAAGTGAAAGGAAGTAATTATTAAAATAAAAACTAAAATAGAACAAAGGACAATTAATCAAAAAACCAAAACAGTAGGATTAAATCAAAGCATCAAAGAAGAGGCATCGACTTCTATCAACAGGATGCTTCAAGGCACAAAGAGTAATGCAGTACAGAGGAATAAAATATCAATTTGACATAAGAAAAACAGCCTAAATTAAGTTCTTGTCCGTGTGCAATGGTTACCACATTAGATATATGCTTTGACAGATAGCTGTAAGTCTGTAACTAGATTTTGTAATTATTATTTTTTATTATTAAAATAAGATATTAGAAGAAATTGCGATTCAAAAGAATACACATTACTGATACACCAATCTAAATATTATTTCTAAGGTGTTTACTTACCGACACTGATTTGTATGCTGAAAAATTCACCTATTCTGAACATTACAAGGTCAATTGTTCTTCCTACATATTTTAGGCTATGAAAATACCCATGAACAATTGTTGACTAATGATGTGATAACCCTATGAAATGCCTTAACTCGCAAAAAAGTAGACATAGAGTCCTCTCATGAAAATTAACAAAATAAAAAAATAACTGAAAAAATATAAACTTTATGCCATTCTGAACTTTATAACTAAAAGTTACATTGTATATATTAAAAGCGTATTTGAAAGAAAAAAAAGTATAATTGATAACTAACTTCTCTCAAATACGTAAATGAAAAGGTAGAGGAAGAAAATACCCTTCATTGTCTTGGGTGAGGGGTCCAAAACGAGCCTCAAGATTGGCGACAAGAGGACTAGCTCTCGATCTTTGTATCCTCTTACGATGCTGAACATTACAACTATGGTCTTCACTCTCTTTCTCTCCGGTCTCTTCCTCACCAGCAAATCCATCTTCTGACTGCTTCTCAGATTTAAAGCGCTTATCCGGTCGATCTCCTTCTAAATCATTGTCCCGTTCTTTCCTCATATCTCTAGTTTCACCATCGACAGTTTTCCCTCTGTCAACATCTTTGTGTTTCTTCTGTTCTGGTAACACAGTTTCGTGCTTTGGAATTTTTACAGATCCATCACCAACTTCCTTCTCATTATATGAAACCTCTTTCTCCACTCCATTCCATGATTCCCTCTTCATGTGCTCTTTTGAAATTTCTCTGTTTTTTGGAATATCATTCTTCTCCTTCTCCAACTTTTCCGCTTCTTGATCTTCTTTGGCAGATTCTTTGTTTACACCCATGTTATTGTTAACTTGTGTACTGTTTCTGCGATCACTTCTCTCTTTTTCCTTGTCTTTCCTATCTTTAAATCTATCTTCACTTTTAGAATCAATTTTGTTTTCACAACCAGTCTCATGAGCTTCCAAAGAGTCCCTTTCTTTTGCGGTTGGATTCTCCTTTCCAACTTCTGTTGGTGTATTTCCATGTGACATATGCCGGGAATCCAAACTCCCACCAAGAGAATCACCATATCTTTTTCCCCTAAAATCTTTCGAGTCTTTCCAATTCAAGGGGCTGCTAACCAAACCAAATGTGACCTTGTCTGTCTTAATATCACCTTTTGTCTCATTATGACTATCCCTTTCATGTCTGGTGCCCTTGTTGCTGTCATCTCCTTGACTTTCAAGGCGAACATCCTTCTCGCTACGGATATCTCTATTATCCTTCAGATCCCTTGATTCTATCCTGTTATCAGTTCCAATTGGTTGATCTGCCTGAGAATCATTTGAAGATAATGGCATGCGATAAACTGAATGAAGAGGAGATCTTCTATCCGCATCACGACCTTCAACACGAAATGTCTTCGCCACCCGAGAATCCTGACCTATTTCACGAGGAACGTGGTGGTCCATTGAAACTAATGAAAGCAACTTTGAGAGTACCCCTGAATCCAAATGTAGATGCTTGAAGACGTCTCTCCAAGTTGGTCATAAACCTCAAAACTAAATAATGTGACACCCAAATAACCCTTGCTTTTCAGTAACTGCAAACCAAGAATGGAGACTATGTAAGGTCACAGTAATTTCTCATGCCAAAGCAATGTTCATTTGCAAAAAAGTTCATTGCATAAACAAACACAACAATGATAGAATGATCAACAAAACAGCAATTGACAAAGCAAAATCCTCAACATAGTCATCATCAAATTAACAGGATATAAAATCAAACATCAAACTTTACCATAAATGTGTTTTAAATTTAATACTTATCATACACTGCACTTAGACTCATTACAAATACATTTCAAACACTATAATTAAGTTTATAATGCCAATTGACCAAAGCAAGAAGTTCAACAGCAAAAAAAAAAAAAAAACAAGAAGATGCACCGACAATGTAAAATAGCACGAGAATCTTGTACACTCTCCGGTCCTATTTGTAAGCAAAAAACCACTTTTTAGGTTCATTGAATAACTGATGTATCTGGTCAATATTATAGATTAGATACATCAATTATTTAGTGAACCTAAAAATTGGTTTTTTGCTCATAACAGTGACCGGAGGGTGTATTCTGCCAAGTCACAGATATTTTGAAATAATTTCTATGACATGGCAGATTGATGGTTTCTTATTGGATATTTTACACTGTCGGTGCATGCCCATCAAACTAAAAAAAACTATCTAGCCACCTATGTAGCACCGACACTTTGGATTAAAGATGTGTTCAATGTCTGCCACTAACACATGTAATTACATTCAATCACTACCATTTTCTTATATTGTTATCGGTCTCTACGTTTCAGTATCAGTGTTATGCTTGGTGTCTGTGTGTATGTGCTCCATACGCATACATTCACACACAACCATCATTTTTTTTTCTTTCAACATCATAGAACTCTAACTTGAAAGATACCCAATTAAACAGTTCAACCCAATGAAAATAAAATCAAACCCAATTTAACGCATTACAATGCCAATTAAAACATTAAACAAACAATTGAAGTGCAGAACCTAGAAAAACAGAATCTATAATCATAAATTTCGGAACAAAACAATATGATGAAAAAATAACGTGAAAAAGATATTACAAATGGGAATGCAAATGCATTGGAAAAATAAGAATCGAAGAAAAAAAAACCTAGAAATTGTGCAGAGTGAAGGAAGAGAATAGAAGAATAAACCTTGAATAACGGCGAGGCGCGTCTTTCTTTTCTCTTTGTGCGTTCTTTTTGTGTTTGTGTTTTGTGTGAAGCGTGACAGAGTTATATTTATATTGTTTTTCTTGGGGAACATCGTTCAGTTAAAATGTTTAGCTGATGTTATCATATTGGCTTAAATATTATAGTCCTTGCAAATAGAGTTTGGTTGAATTTTAGTTCTTATACTAATTAATTCTCACAATTTTATTTTTTTTTAATTTTTAATCATTTGAGATTTGAGATTTGATCTTAATTACATCTGATTACTTATGTGGCACATGATTAGTGACGTGATGTAATTTGATTGGAAAAGACATGGATGACTAAACAAATGACACCCGAAATAACCATTTTATCCTTAATGAAACTAAACAAAGGCAAACTTACCATTATACCCCTTCTTTCTTCTTCCTTCCACCATCACCACCACCACCATTGTTCACTTCTGTCACCACCACCAACACATCTCAATGAACCAACAACAACAACAACAAATTGCGTTTCTCTCCAACCTCAGATTGCATTTCTCTCAAATTTATGTTTCTGCTCCTTTGCTTCTCAACCTCAACACTCCTTAAACGACCACCAATTCCGTTTCCGATAACAGACTTGTTGCAATCGACACGATTTCTCTTCAACTTCTGCTTTCTCTTCCATTTCCTCAATCTCTTGCTGAAAACAAATCGTTGAAACATGAAAACTAAATTTTGAATCTCACACCTCAATCTCTGCTTCCTCTTCCATTTCATCGTTTAGATCCTTCCTTAGTTCACGGATCCAACAAAATCATTTCATAGGAAAACGTACCTTAGCTGAATTCGAACACCATTGTTGTTGTTGGTGGCGGAGAATGCGTTTTTCTCTTCTTCTCATGGTTTTGTTTTGAATTCGATTAAGGAATGAGTGGTGTGATATTCGAATTCAATTGGGAATGGGGAAGACAAATTTAGGGTTCAAAACGTCCTTTCCCACGTGTTTTGGTTCAATAAGGGCAAAATGGTAATTTTATATAGAAAAATCCGAGTCAGCAAGGTCATCTCCCAGTCTTGATGTGCCACGTCATCACCACATATCTAATCATGTGCCACATAAGTAATCAGATGTAATTAGGACCAAATCTCAAGTGATTAGAAATTGCAGGAAAATTTTGGGAGGATTAGTAAGTACATGGACTAAAATTCAACCAAGCCCTATTTGCAGGGACTATAGACATATTTAAGCCTGTAATATTAATCCTTTGATATATTTATTTACCGTCATATTAGTTCATATATGAGAAAAATTATTGTTAGCATTAAGATATTATTTTAAGGTCAAGAGCTATTTTGACTAATGAAGGACACAATCAAAGACTATTTTAGTATTCAGATACATTGAGAGACTATCGTGGCTAGTGACTACACATTTGAAGGAACAAAATGACTATTATCCATTTTTTTACTAAACAATTATGTTTATATTGTAACATGTCCATCCTTTCACTGTTTCTAGGGTGCTAATGTTTGTAAATTATGAAAGATGTTTCAATGAAATTTTTATTTTGAGTTAAAGTATATGTATAGGCGTTTGTAACTTTTAAATTATAACAAATCGAACAACTCTTGTTTATATTTTTTAATGTAATCAAGGATATAACATTATATAAGAAAAATTGTGGAAGGAAATGATTAGAATAATAAAAAGTCAGTCCAAAATCCTCTATGTTTTTGAGTATACACACACACAATAGACCCACTCATTTTCATAAAGGTCTATTTTAGTATGGTGCACCTTTTTCTTTAGACAAAAAAACCCTTGTTTTGTTTTTTGAAAAAGACAAAAGTTAAGGACAAAATGGTAATTGACATTCACATTGTTATTTTTTATTTCTAAATCTCATACTTTTTGGGTCTACCTAATTCTCTTTCTGGATACAAAATGGTAATTGACATTCCCATATTTTTGATTAACTTTTTTAATTGCATGCATCCCCTTCAGGATATGATGAAATCCTCTGTCAATTTCTCTTGTGTACTAGAGAAAAGAAAGAATGATTTAGTATTATTTTTGGCAGAATTCGGACACACAACAATGTGATTTTCTGTCTATATTTCTGACTTCTTTTCTGCCTCCATAATGTTTCTATTTATAGAAAAACTTATGTCCTTTGGTGAAGAGAAACAACCATTGCAAGAGTTTGTTCATGAATGGTTACATTGTTTCAATTGTTAAACATTACACATTTTCTCTAAAAGGTCTCTATTTAACCATTGCAACTTTCCAAATATATTTTGGAAATTACTCTGACAACATACATGCTCTATGAACTTTTGGAGTCAAGATCTTCTCCATTTTTATTCTCTCCATTTGTTCAATTATCAAAGTTTTGGTGTATAAATGTTCAATTAATATCTTCAATTTTAGAAATGTGTGCATTTACACCCTTTACTTAATTTAGACTGATGTAGGCAAACTGGCTGCACATATCAAAGATAAAGTCGTGCGCCAAAAAGGCTCAATGAGAATATTACAGATTTGACATCTGGTGTCAGATTTACTCGAATTATATCTTTTTGAAAAGCCCCAAAGCTCACGAGAATAACACATCACTTTGCTATAAGGTAGAGGTGAATTTAGCCATTCGAAGTTATCTGAAGGCCCAAAACCTCATTTTTATTATTTCAACAAATTTATTTTATTATTTTTCTGTTTCGTTTCAGTTTGTTATTTTCGGTCCATTAGAGTTTGTTATTTTTCTAGTATTTAAACTAAACTTTGGTAGCCTAAGAAGCAGTTATTCATTCAATAAAATTATCGAGAACTTTTCTCAATTCTAGTGGATTCCAGAAAACCTTATTTGACAGGTTTATTGCTTGCAACTTGTCCGTTTATCTTTTAGATTTAGCGTTAGCTAATCCTTACTTCTGTTCGTCACAAACTATAGTAATTGACATTTTCATTTTATTTGAGAAATGGAGAGGATCACAACCCTAACTTTTGATGGATTAGAGAGAAAGAAGTATATGAAACAAAGGAGGTTTTGACTTTCTTGGTTGTGTGATGAAATGTTGCTACAGAGAGCCTTGCTCTATCAAGATTAGTAATTGTTATATGCACATAGCTCTTGTACTTTCCATTTGCTATAATCTGGTGTCAAAATAAACCAAACTTATTAACCACTTCAATTTCATGAGTTAATCATTTATCAAAGAAAATATAAAGTAACTAACCATCAAAGTACAATGCTAGCTCGCCACATATCCTATAAAAGCTTGGTTTCATGCATTGTAAACTCAAAAATCATTATAGATCACAGGTGTTATCGCGATTTTCGGGTGTCAAATCATTAATTAGATTTGAACCTTTCAATTATTGATATCTCTATTTTTTTGGGGAAAGGTAAAATCGAGAGAAAACCTTAGAAATTCTAAGTTCGGGGCTGATTTCACTACGGGAAGGTGTTAGGCACCCGCAATGACTATAGTATCCTATAGGAACCGTTTTACTATGCTTTATGTATACGCTTTGCTTTTATTGCTATTTGTAAATAAGATTGATTTTAAGAATGAGGGAAGGAAGATTTAGGGTTGTTTTTATTGGACTTGGAGAGATTTTGAGTCTCTTGCCTACATACCCTTTTAAGGGATCAAAATTCCATGTAGTTCTCTTCCAAAATGTTTTTTGTGGGTTTGATTTGTTTTTAAGTTTGAAAAAGATTTTGAAGAAGGGAAAGGGGCCGCATAGGCATTAGAATTGAAAAGAAAGGAAAAAAAGCATTTGGTTGGTTCAATTGTTAATGAAAACGGTTAAAGTTGGAAATTAATTGCATTTTGATTTGATTAAGAAAATAAAGGAAAAATCCTTTGGAATTTTGACTCCAAGGTTTATTTGGAAAATATTTGAAGTGATGGAAGTTATTTGTTTTTTTTTTAAAAAGATTAATTTTCTCTAAGTATCGCGCATCCTAAACATACACCTAACGTTAGCTCATGCAACGTGTGTGCGTGTCGGTGCGTGTGTCAGTGTACATCATTATAGTCCATAGTCTTTTACATCGGGTCCTAATTTACATTCTATGATCTTGCATGAAATTAAAGAAAAGTAAACTACCTAAACATTGCATGGGAATTAGTTGAACGTTCCGTGAAAGAGTTAAAGGAAGAAATGGGGATGAGATGAGATGCTTAGCATGCATGAAACATAGAGTAAAGTGGTTAGTAAAACAAGGAAAAATAATAATGAAATACTAATCCTAAACAAAACGGTAACCTATCACAACATTAGCATAAAATCACACTAAACAAAATTGCGAAATATCACAAAATTGGCGTTAAACTCTAACTAAACAAGATTGCAAAATATCACACAATTAGCATCAAGAACCAAACTAAACAAGATTGCAAAATATCACACAATTAGCATCAAGAACCAAACTAAACAAGATTGCAAAATATCACACAATTGGCATCAAGAACCAAACTAAACAAGATTGCAAAATATTACACAATTGGTATCAAGAATCAAATTTAACAAGATTGCGAAATAATGCACCAAAACAAAAGAAAATTAAACCTGCCAAAATTAAATGAATCTATCAAGAAACAAAGGTAATCGTCATAGAATCAAAAGCTAAGCACTAGAATCATGTGATACGAATTTGGGCTAAAAATCACACAAAGAAATTCACAAAAAAAGCACCAAAACATACCAATTAAAAAAAGGAAATTTACCCCTATCATCTTTATCAACCTTAACATGAAAAATCATTATCAAACAGTCAAGAATATACCAAGAATCCCATAGAAAAAATTACAAAAGTATTTAATAAAATTAAAGCATGCCAGGGGTTCAAACAGCAAGAATAAAGGTGTATATAGCAAGGAAACATCAAGAAAACCTACAAAAGCTTAAGGCCCACGGATTCATGGCCCAAACCCACGGATCTGATGGATCCGGATCAAACTAACGCCCCAGGAGCGTTGGATTGATCCAGATCCATCAGGATCTGAATCAAACGGCCGGAGATAGAAGAGAGTGGGTCGGGTTTGGGTCAACCCGACCCAAACGCGTATATAAAAGGGTTGTTTACCCGTTTTTGTTCATTTTTCCAAAACCTTTCTCTTTCTTCCTCTCTTCTTCTCCGCTGTTCTCTCTTCACAAACCCTAAACCTAACTTCTTGAATCTTGCTCAGAAACGGTTCGTTCATGGCTTAATCCGTTCGTGCTTTCATCCTAAGCATGAATCATTCTTTGGAAATCATTTTCATCCGTTGAATCAACGTGAATCCGGAATTTTGCTCATAGGTTCGAACGGTTCGGTTTCTTCGCATTTTTGAATGAAATCTTTGTAAAACTTCAAGGATTCACTCCGATTCACACTCGTTGTGAATCTTGGAGCGTTTCCTTATTTTTCAGATTATTTTATGTGTTAGGGTTAGGGTTTTGATCCGAACCGTTAGAACCTTCCATGGACTCATATTGTTCTGAATTTGTGATGATTTTTTAACAAGATGAAGTTGATTTGGGTGTTACCTGAGTTTTGATCGGAGATTCGAACCGTTTCTTCGCCGTTCCTTTGGATTTGGCTTCTGATTTTGAATTCTTGGCTTCGAACTCTGTGAATGAACCGGTATCGTTTCTTCTCCTCTTCTCTGGTTCGAATCCGGTGAAATTTCTTTCTTTCTTCTTCTCAATTCACTCCTCTGTGATCGCGCTTGAGTTTGCCGCTTCCGGTGGCGAATTCGCGCTTGAATTGCGGAGGGACTAGCTCAATGATGAAGATTCCTCATTGAATCTCTGAGAGCTAACACCATTTCCATGGATTTGGCTTGAATTCAGTTCTGGAAGTTCTAGGGTTTGAGAAATATTCACTGTGTTCTTGAGGTTTGCTGGGTTTGTGATGATTCTGATCGTAACAGAAAGGAGAGAGAAAGCTCTGAATTGTTTGTGTGATGTGGCGTGTACTGAATGGATCTGTTGGCACTTTGCACAGTAACTGGCCTTTTATAGGCTGCCAAGTGTGATTCTGACCAATGAGGTAGTGACATGTGGCCTTGACCTTGCTTGCGTGGCCTTGGACTTGAAATTGGACCAATCTGCAAATTTGAAAAGAATAGGACTTTTTTGCAATTTATAAAAAAAATTGGACTGTTTTTAAAAGAATTAAAGAATTTGACTGTTTCTAAAAGAATTGGGACTAATTTGCAAAAAAACATAATATTTGGACTGAATTGCAATTTCTAAAAAATGTTTGGACTAAAATGCAAAAATAATAAAATTGGTTAAAAAATGTAATCTGAAATGCAACGTAAAGCGAAACAATTAAAATTGACAAAATGGACTAAAAACGAACAAACTACCAAAATGAGGTATTCTAAAATACCTCTCTGCCCAAAATTTGTTTGATGTGAAAAGACTAAAATGCCCCTGGGGCAAAAAACGACTCAGACTGATCCAAACTGATTCAGATGCAAAACTAAGACGATTTTGTACAAAATTTGATCAATGAATTATGCAAACAAATTGACAAGACTCAGGGACAAATTGTAGGGACTAAAATGGGTTCCTTTGTAGGAAATGACCAAAATACCCTTTTGTATGATCTTATGCAAAAATTTAAAAGACTGAAGCAGTAATGTATGCAGCCGAAGCACAGTAGAAAACACGGTGAATTTGAAAGTATTAGAAAATAGCAGAGGAATTTGAATGAGTATTTTTAGGTCCAAAATGAGGGTATAACAACAGGGTACTTTCATTATCAAAGGGTGGGTTGGGTGTGAGAGACATTAGGATGGTGAATATGAGCCTTTTGGCGAATTGGAGATGGAGGCTTTTGGAGGGGGAGCATTCGCTTTGGAAGGATGTGCTTAGGGATAAATATGGTAATGGTGTGGATAATATTATAGTGGATGTGGGTGATTTATTGCCTAGACACTCCTCTAGTTAGCGGAAGGGTATAGTTAGGCTAGAGGGGAGTGAGATTCCTAGTTAGTGTAATATGGAAGTCTCTAGGAGCGTGGGAAACAGAGTGAACACTAGCTTTTGGAGTGTGCCTTGGAGGGGGGAAGTAGCGTTCTGTGTTAAATATCCTAGACTTTTCTCAATTTCAAATCAAAAGGAGGCGTCGATTATTAGGATGGGAGGAACAAATGTTTCTTTTGTTGTTAGAGGATTTGGAGGGTTTTGTTTGGTCACCCGACGAGGAGGATAGATGGAGATGGAAATTAACGAAAGACGGGATTTTTAGGGTGAAATCCACTTATGGTAAATTGCTAGAAGTGATGTTGGGAGCATTTGGAAGAGTCCGACGCCTTTGAAAGTCATTGTGTTTTCTTGGAAGGCACTTCAAGATCGTATTCCTTCCAAATATAATCTTGCTATTAAAAATGTCCTGCCTACCGAGTTGTCTGTCCTTTGTGAGTGGTGTTGGAATTTGGTGGAGACAACGACGCATATCCTTCTTCATAGTGAGGTGGCTATGGGGGTGTGGTCGAGTGTTATGAGATGGTGGAATATTAGTCTGCTGATTCCTCCTAATTTGTTCATTCACTGGGCATGTTGGAATGGTGTAGAAAGCAGGAAGAGACTAAAGAAGGGGTTGGGGCTTTGTTTGGCACACGACGAATTGGGTGTTGTGGAATGCGAGGAATAATAGAATTTTCAATGGTGGTGTAAAGTCTGTTGATTATTTCGTGGAAGAGATAATAGTTTGGTCGTGGCGGTGGGCTATGTACAAGTTCCATGTGCTTCCCTGTATGTTCTTCAAATGGTCATGGAACCCGAGAGATCGTATCCTCCGCTAATGCTTCGATTGATCCTGGTGTTAGGGCTGGTGGTTGGGCAGGGTGTGCTCTGTGGGGGACTGTTTACAGGTGCTGCAACAAGCTTTTTTTGGTGTTGTTGCTTCTGTGCGCATATCAGCAGCTTCTGTTTGTTGCTGCGGTTTGTTATGGGCTCCAACCGTGTTTTTGGGTAGTTTTTGTTGTTCCAATTGGTGTAGGCTGTTGTTTTGGGTACTGATGCAGGGGTATCGAGCTTTTATAGTTTTGGTTCCTACCTGGTTGCTTATGACTGGTTTCTATAGTCCGACATCAGCTTTGTGTTTTGTTAGTGGCGCCTGCCTTTTTGTGTGGTAGTTGGTGGTGGTTTTTTTTTTCCTTTTGGGGTCGCGGTGTTCCGCCTATATACGGCACCGCGGTTGTATTTGTTTCTTTGCCTTTTGGCTTATTCACGATCGTGTTTGTGCGCCTTGCACCCGTTCGTCGTTAATAATATTTGTTGTTTCAAAAAAAAAAAAACCTTAGAAAAGCAAAATCTATAATCATAAATTTCGAAACAAAACAATATGATGAAAAAATAACGTGAAAAAGATATTGCAAATGCGAATGCAAATGCATTGAAAAAAAAGAGTAAAAGAAAAAGAATCGAGGAAAGAAAAAAAACCTAAAAATTGTGCAGAGTGAAAAGGAAGAGAATAGAAGAGAAGTAGGTAACTGATTTCTGTCGTTTCTCAAGGATCTTTGATAAAACAATACAAATTAGAACAGTAAAATGAAATTAAATTGGGGATTTTTGTTTGTGGAAAACGACTATAAAATTGACAAAATTAACGATTTGGCAAAACAACCAATTCACAGGTTTGTCGGATTCTGATCGGGTCTATCATTGGTGCTAATAATATTCGGTTCCACCATTCAATAACTTGTTTGATCACAAATTCAATTCATTAAGCATCAATTAAATTTTTAAGAATTCATAATGATTATATGAAGAAGCGTCAATATAACTTAGAGTTTGATTAATCACAATTAGTGAACAAGCGTCACAAAATTGTCATTAACCTAATTACTGAATTCTATCAATCCAATAACGAAGCGTTAAAGAACCTAACAATCTTCACTCGGATATAAATTAAAACAAGCGTCTAATTTAATTAAAGTAACCCTAAGCAGGCACATGATTACAATTTTAGCAACATCAGATTGAAACAAGCGTTCAACATATGAAACTATGAATTATTATCGATGAAATCAAATAAGAACTGAAGCAAGCGTTCAATACATAAAGCATTCAACACATACAATTGAAGATTGAAAAGGAAAAGACATTAAATCATAGAACAAGAAATTGACATTGAAATCAAACCTCAAGACTTAAAACAGAACCCTTAACCAGTGAATTGATCAACGAAATTAAGCTTCCATAGGGTTGGTTTTGCACAAAAACGAAATATGAAAAGTGGCTGAATAGAAGATGATGTTCTGCTTGCAGCCTTATTTATAGGTCTAAACATTAACCTAATTAAGAAAAACCCGAGTTTCGGCAAGAGTTGGGTTTAGAAATACAATTTGGCCCATTACAAGAGATTAAATTGCCCAGAAACCCGCAGTCAGCTTTAGTGCTTCAGAGATTCGCCTTTTTTACCACGAAGACGTCCAAACTGGGCTTCGTTCTCAACATGAAAGTTGTAGATATTTTCCTTAGCTTTCCAACGCCTATTTTTACGCCTCAAAATGATAAGCGCAGCCATAGTTATAGCCTGCACAGTGAACAGCGGTCAAAACGCATTAAAAACGGAAATTAATCCACAAATTATATTAACGCTCAAATTAGACCCAAACACGAAAACATAATAAAATTATAATTTTATGCATAAAAAACTCTTAAAATATCAAAATACAATGATATAAAATATGTGCAAAAATGCACTGATCAGTAATCCCTAGTGTGGATATGCTTCAGATGTTGGAATGCTGCTTTGTGGGTGAACTTGTCATTGATCAAGAGGCAGAAGCTGTCCAGTTGAGTATGGTGATGGAGGGGATTTCGCAGGTGAAGGTCATCAGTATGGGGGTTGGAAGGGTGCTGTTGAAACTGGAGGATCAAGGTGACTTTTTTAGATTCAAGAATTGTCATCTTAACTGGTGGAATGCAACATTTAAAAGAGCTAAAAGATGGTCGCCAGAGAGGTTCGTTTTTAGTAGGAAGGTGTGGCTGAATGTTTTTGGAATCCCTCTACATGCATGGGATGAGCCTTTATTCAAACTTTTGGGATCTAAGTTTGGTGCTTTCTTGGATTTTGATGAAGCAACCATCAACAGGAAACGTTTAGATATATATGGCCATAATTAATGTTCTTACAGATAAGCAAGGAATCATAGATGAAAAGTTAATTGTGAGAGTTATGGGGGCGAAATTCACTGTTTGGGTGGTTAAGGAGGGTGTTTCATGGTGGTGTAGTATGATGGGTGAAGGAGAAGGAAGGATGATGTCACATCCTTGGGGTCACGTGATGGAGGTATGGTGCATGGGGAGGTGGGTGAGTTTTCTGATGAGGAAGCTATCAGTCCTAGGATCTATGAGGCAGAAAATGTTAGACAGGAAAAGGGGAAGGCAATTCACTACAAAAAACGCGCCTAGATTGCGGCGGTTTTTTTGCCATTTTGCGGCGGTTATTAACCTCCGCAAGATGTTTTGCGGGAGTTTTCAAAACCCCCGCTTATACTAATCCCACAAATTATTTGCGGGGGTTTTTGGTGACCGCTGGTATCTTATATAATTTGCGGGGGTCTTTTAGGCGGAGGTTTAAAACCTCCTCAAATTGTAAAAAATGTTTTAAAAAAAAAATTATCACAATACTCAAACTTTAACTAAAAAAATCCATTCAAAGTATAGGCATAGTAACAAAAAAATATACTATAAATATAAAATTTGATAATACAACTCATGATTCATAATACCAAAAATGAAATCTTATACTAAATGAAAAAAAAACATTAAACATTCCTAGAACTAGATGATCCTCTTGTTTCTCTTTCCAAGCTACCTGCACATAATGCAATCTTTCTACATAATCCCCAACAACATTCCTAGCAGACAGTATTGTTGCTACACCAGCTTCCAACACCAGGTGCCATTCCTTTCTTTGTAACTTTGGAACCTTCTTTCTCTGCAATCTTTCAAGACTTCTTCCCACTACTTGAAGTTCATTTCTTTCTCTTGTTCCTTGGTCCTGTTATAAAGTAAATTCTCATTCTCAGCATAATGACTAGTGATTGATGAACTCATAATAAATATCAGAAAATAAATTTGCCCATTCACAATGTATGAAAAAGGTAAACAAACCCAACTTTCATTATAAACCCAACAAATCAACGTAATAGATAAATCAATATAAACCCAACAAATCTACTTTTAACAATATAAACTCAACAAATTGTTTCAAATCTGGAAAATATGTGTAGCAAACTATCATTGATCCTTGCCTCTAGGAATAAAATTGAAGAGCATTTAAAATGGACCACACAATAAGGTATTCACAACCAATCTTTTATAATTCGAACCAGTTTCCAATTTCCCTAAAAACAACCTATTACAATAAATAAAAAAATCAATGAAAATCAAGAATGATGAACGGATAAAGGAACTGACCAAAAAATCCATTTCAAACAGAAGCCTCTCTATGCTTAGTGAGCAAATCAATACAACAAACTACAACAGAAATCTGAACCCAAAAAACCATAAAATGTGAGAATTGAATAGCCACTTTCCAAACTTTAACCCTCTAAATTATCAAAACTATCAAATAATAATCTGTGGTAGGGGGCCTTGAGCATTTGTTATCCCATATTTTGGACTCAAATTTACATACAAGCATGGTAATTGATACTTCAAATCTAACTAAATTAAGAAAACTTAGAGAAATAATATTGCCCATTACAAGATTGGAGTAAAAAATAAAATTCTTGAATAGTGCATACCTTTCATACTCATAACCAATATCCGGCAATTTATCCCTACTGTGCTGATTAGATACCTGATCATAATCATAAAATTAACATCTCATAAGCAATAAGTCAAGCTGTCAAAGAGTCATCACATGGAGAAGTATACAAGTTAACAAGTATACAAGCAAATCATATTGCTGCTATTCGAAAGACCACAATGAAGTATACAAGTTAACAAAAACCATAGCCATAACCATGTTCAACTAAAAAGTAAAATCTTGAATGAATTCATAATGAATCCAAAAGAAAATCAAATAAGCCTTGAGGTGAATCCAATTACTCAAGATCAGAACTTTCAATAACAATGTCTAAATAAGTGATTTACTTATTAGTTAAATAAGCAAGCATAAATTTCCTACCAGACAAAGTATAGTATGGAACTAGAATAAAATAACAACATTAGACTAGAGTAAGTAAATGGAACTCAGTCTCTTATATAAATCAAAAATCCCAAATCATAAACCCTAAAACCCAAATTGAAGGATCACATGAATAACAAATCCCAAATTAAAAACCCTGAAACCCGAAATCACAATCTAGCAGCAAACAAATCAATATTCAAAGATGGGTATTGTGATTCACTTACCTTTATAGATGAGTTTCGAGTAAGAAGAATGACTTAGCATCCAAATTAAGACTGTTCTTAATCCCAATTTTTCATTGAAATCAACCACATCAAACCCTAAAATTATCAATCTCATTAAACAATTCAAAGACAGGACAATTGATAGAACAAATTGATCAATGGAAAAAGAATAAAAATACCTTTGTGAGGGAAAGGGTGATGGAATGATGAGAGAGTTTCCTTCGTGGGGGTTGACAGCGGCGTAGGGTTTTTGAAAGGGTGAGAGTGAGAAGGGTTCCTTCATGAGAGGATTAACAGCGGCGAGAGGTTGCAGAGAGAGTGAGACGAGGTCGATGAGATTCTGGGTTTCCATAGTGAGGGAGAAGAGATTTCAGGAAAAGGAAGTGATAGGGTTTTGGAGAGAGAGAGTGATATTGATATATTTATTTTGTTTTAAGGAAATAAAAAACATAAGTTCGCCATCCGTGAAAATCAAGCGGGATAGATGAAAAAGCGAAAAAATCCCTTCAATTTTTTGGGGGTTTCAAAACCGCCGTAGATTGATTAGTATTTGTCACCGTAGTAAGTCTATGGGTCACTTATTCAACCATTTTGCGGGGGTTTTCTAAAAACTCCCTCAAAAAAACCGCCGCAATCTTACGCGTTTTTTGTAGTGATTGTGCAGTCAACAGAGGTGTCAAGAGTACAAAAAGGGGGGCAAGAGGTTCCTTGTAAGATGGATCAACTCCCAGGATCCTTTTTTAATGATGATAGTTTGATCTGCCAAAGGATTGGAGGACATGTGGAAAGTAAGGAGAGGTTGTCAGATGAGAGAGAATTAGAGGTTGACTTGTGTGTTTGACAGGAAGGAGGCTCTCCTGTTGTCTGTTCGGCGGGTGGCAGTTTGTTGTTGGGAGGTGAGTCACACGCGCCTGGGGAGGAGGAAATAAGTTGGTGGATAGAGTTGAAGCGCGCGAGGAGGTGTATGGGATGGCTGGGACCCATGTGGAGTAGAATTCAAATTTAAATTTAAATTTAAATTGTTTTGGGCTGAAGGTTGTGGAGGCTCATGTTATCTCATGATCAATTTTTTAATCATAGAGGTGCAAGGAGTATTTCTAAAAAACAGAATTCTCACATTAGATTTTTTTTTCCTGAGGAATTGGATGTGTCTGAGTTTAGTGTTTCTTTAGAAGATTTTAAGGGGAAGGAATACCGTGTTTTGAAAGCTAAGCAGAGGTTGCGAAGGAAGAAAAAATTGGGGGATTCGGAGAAAAACCAGTTGGTTACAGTTTGTGGTGAGAGATTGGAAGGAAGTCCAAAGAAGTGGAGAGGTGAGAAGAAGAGGTTCCAGTCAAGTTCATCTCAGAGGAGGACAATGTCTTGAAGGTGAGAAAAACACAAGAAGGGGAGGGGGGGTTGAATTATGTTAGCTTTTTCTTCAATTTCTCCTACTGAAGTCACTGGTTAGAAGCAGTTAGATTACAACTTTTGAAGTGATATTCAGATTCTAAATGCAGCGGATAAAAACAGAGAGAGAGAGAGAGAGAGAGAGAGAGAGAGAGAGAGAGAGAGAGAGAAAGAAGAAGGACACAAAGCAATTATACAGGTTCCTTCCACAAACCGGAAGTAGTCATTTCCCCCTTACACTTCCAAGGAGAGTTCACTAAAAATGTAATATCTGATTACAATTGCTCCCTACTAAAACTAGCAAGAGACTTCAAATTACTCAAGCACAACTGCAAGAGATTTCCTATGCTCCTGAACACAATCAAGATACTTCTATGCTCAAGCACAACTGCAAGAGACATCTATTCAAACATAATTACAAAGAAAAATATTTGAGGTTGAACACTTGATATACAATCAGTGGTGTTCACAATACAAATCAGATATAGACTCTTAAGACTCTAGAATTTCTAAGATATGAACTTTGATATGAAATTCTAAGTGAACTTTTGATGCATAACAATTTCAGCAAATGTTTGGCGCTTTTAAATTGTTGTTGAGTCTCTCACAATTCTCTAAGGCTTAACTCCTTTATATAGAGGTGTGAAAGAGGTGGCGCTTTTAAATTGCTCTTGTTCTTCCAGTACCTAAGCTTTAAGTAGACACAAATTTTTTGTCTATGGTCCTGTACACTTGAAAAAATATTAGCATATCCAATTGACAATTTTTAATACCTTGTTATCATCAAAACTCTAAAGAGGTAATGTTAAACATATTTTTTTCCAACATGTCTCATCCGGCGTATTTTGAAGAGTCTAGGAACGGAATTGGAGGGACAATGGGTCGTGGCCGTGGGAGGGAGGTGGGATGCTCTCGGATGGTGCAACTCCTTTTAATTGCTCAGGTGTGGGGTTAATTATGATTAATCAATTGGAGGTGGTTCCGAAAACTCAGTTTATTAATAAAATCGGGGAGGGTAGGCATGGTAAAGTACTTGCGGCTAGGAGAGTGTTAGAATTGCAAAAGGATGCTAGAGTTACTTTTATGGAGGAAGGAGTGACACCGGAGAGACTTGTGGAGTTAGAAGAGGTGGCGGTGAAACTTAAGGCTTCTAGGGAGGAAGTTAAGGTGCCTCAATGATAGTGTCGACTTTTAATGTGAGGGGGTTAGGTGGGAGGGTGAAGAAGAGTAAAATTCGTGAATTGGTGAGACAAAATAATGTGGATTTTTTGGCGGTTCAAGAAACAAAATTGGAAGCTATAACTCCGAATTTATGTTATTCCTTATGTGGTGGTCAATATTGTGATTGGGTGTTTAGACCTTCCGAAGGGAATAGTGGTGGCATTCTATCAATTTGGCGGAAATCAAGTGGTATAGTTTTGTTTTCTTTTCAAGGGGAAAGTTATGTGGGGGTGTGTTTAGAGTGGGGAGTGGAGAAAACTAGATGCTTTGTTATAAATGTTTATTCCAAATGTGACTTGGAATCCAAGAAAAGGTTGTGGGAGAGTCTCTTTCAGGAGCATCGTAGTAGGGGGAAGGGGCATGGTGTGTGGTGGGGGATTTTAATGTTGTGTGTAGGAGGGATGAGAGGAGGGGGTGTGAACGAGGGAGCATCATCATCACAACTTTTGGAGATGAATTTGTTTAATTGTTTTATTAATGAGGTGGAGTTGGAAGATTTGAATGTGTTGGGCCGACGTTTTACTTGGTATCATCCGAATGGTAGATCCATGAGTATAATAGATAGGATGCTTATCTCGGATGAGCGGTTTTATGTGTGGGGGGATAACACTCTTTGGGTGTTGCCGAGGGATGTATCAGATCATTGCCCGTTGGTGTTAAAAAATGGTGGATGGGATTGGGGCCCAAAGCCTTTTTGTTTTAATAACTTTTGGCTCCAAAACCGGAATTTTAAAGGGGTCGTAGAGGAAGGGTGGAGGAATCAAACCGTAGGAGGGTGGATGAGTTTTGTTCTAAAATAAAAACTAAATGAGTTAAAAACTAATATTAAAGTTTGGAATAAGGAGGAGTATGGTGGTATGGAGGAAAGGGTGGAGAAGTTGGTGGAAGAAATTAATGGTCTTGATGAAAAAGGGGAGGAGGGAGTGTTGAGTGATTTTGAGGTGGCTAGCCGGAAATTTAAATTTGAAGATTTATGGAGGCTTTTAAAGGCTAAAGATTCATTGATTGTGCAAAGATCTAGATCGAAATGGTTGAAAGAGGGAGATGCAAATTCCAAGTTTTTCCACTATTGCCTTGAATTGAGGTCAAGTAGGAATGCAATTAAGGCTCTAAAGGTGAATGATGGTTGGGTGGTGTCTCCTTCGGATGTTAGAAGGAAGGTGGTGGGTTACTTTACGGAGCATGTGGAGGCAAGTACATGGGAGAGGCCGAAGTTAGATGGTGTAAATTTTAGTAAGTTGTCCGAAGCGGAAAATGTTTTTTTGGTGGCACCTTTCTCTTTGGAGGAAATGGAGGCGGTAGTGCGGGATAGTGATGGAAATAAAAGTCCCGGTCCGGATGGGTATAATTTTGCATTTGTGAAGGAATTTTGGTACTTAATTAAGGATGAAGTGAGGATTATGTTCGACTAATTCCATGCTAATGAGTTGCCTACGAAGAATATGTTGGCATATTTTGTGGCTCTTATCCCAAAGGTGTAGTCTCCGTTAGAGTTAAAGGATTATAGGCCTATTTCTTTACTTGGATGTCTTTATAAGTTACTTGCAAAGGTGTTCGCTAGAAGATTGGCGGGAGTTATGAGTTCGGTAATTTCTACAACTCAATCGGCTTTTCTTAAAGGGAGGAATTTGGTGGATGAGGTTTTGGTGGTGAATGAGTTAATGGACTATGCGAAAAAAGCGAAAAAAGAATGTTTGATTTTTAAGGTAGATTTTGAGAAGGCATATTATTCCGTAGATTGGGGTTTCTTGGAGTATATGATGAGAAGGGTGGGAATGTGTGAGAAGTGGGTGGCTTGGATGAAGGCATGTGTGTTTGGTGGTAGTATGTATATTCTTGTGAATGGGAGCCTAACAGAGGAGATTAGTATCCATAGAGGTCTCAAACAAGGGGATCCTTTAGCCCCTTACCTTTTTTTTTGGTTACGGAAGGTTTTAGTGGGTTGACGAGGAATGCAGTGGATTTGAATTTGTTTGAAGGTTTTGTGATGGGAGGAAATGGGTTGGAGGTGTCACACTTGCAATATGCCGATGACACGCTTTGTATTGGGAAAGCTTCGGTTGAGAATCTTTGGATGATGAAGGCGCTTTTGAGAGGTTTTGAAATGGTATCCGGTTTGAAAATTAATCTTTTCAAAAGTTCGCTTATAGGAGTTAATATTCCGGGGGATTTTATGACAATGGCGTGCAACTTTTTGAATTGTAGTCAAGGGAGTCTTCCGTTCAAGTATTTGGGGTTACCGGTGGGGTCCAATCCAAAGAGTTTGTCAACTTTGAGTGGGAGGTTGAACTTTTGGGGACATAAGTATATTAGTTTTGGAGGTAGGATCGTTTTACTTAACTCGGTCCTTAATTCAATTCCAATATTTTACTTGACTTTTATGAAGATGCCGGTTAGGGGTGGAAATGGGCTAGGCCGAGCCAGGCTTTGTAAGGCCTAAGCCTGGCCTACTTCAAAAATTATAGGCCTGAGCCTGGCCTATTACCCGTCATAGGCTTATTTTCAAGGCCTAGCCTGGCCTTTTTAAAGGCCTGATGAAGCCTGAAAGCCTATTTAAAAGCCTATTTTACAATAAGGCCTATGAACATCTATAAGCTTACTACTAAATAGGCCAAAACTTATGAAGGCCTAAAACACACAAATACTAACGAAGGGTTAATCACACCAATATACCTGCTACTAAATAGCCAAATCATATGAAAGCTTGAGTTTATAAAAATAAAGCATCAACATTATCAATAATGAAATGTATATTATATATAAAAAGCTTAATAGGCCGGCCCGACGGGCTTAATAGGCTTTTTTGTAAGCCTTAGCCTAGCCTATTTAAGTAAATGGGCTTTATAAAAAGCTTGAGCCTGACCTTTTTATTAAACGAGCTGGGCCAAACTAGGCTTTAAGTTGGCTAGGCCATAGGCCCCTGTTGGACGGCCTGACCTGTTTTCACCCCTAATGTCGGTCCATGTGTGGAAGAGGATAGTTAGAATTCAAAGAGAATTCCTTTGGGGAGGAGTTGGAGGGGGAAAGGAAATAAGTTGGGTGAAGGGGAAGTCGGTGTGCCAAGCAAAGAAGAATGGAGGTATTGGGATCATAGATATTCAGTTAATGAATGCGAGTTTATTGGCCAAATGGAGGTGGAGGTTACTAGATGGGGAAACGGCGTTGTGGATGGAGGTCCTTGGAGAAAAATACGATATTTGTAACGGGAGCATGTTGGAGGGTGTCGGGTATACTTGGCCGCGGTTCGCTTCGGTGTGGTGGAAGGATGTGGTAAAGCTAGATGTTTTAGGTACTCAAGGTTGAAATTGAGCGTAAGGTGGGGAATGGTTTGAAAACGAGTTTTTGGAATGATAAGTGGTGTGGAGGTAGGAGTTTTTCTCTTAAATATCCTAGACTTTACTCAATCTCAACTCAAAAGGAGGTCATGGTGGGGGAACTAGGGGCGGTTATGGAAGGCGGTTGGGATTGGAATTTTACTTGGAGGCGAAGACTCTTTGTGTGGGAGGAGGAGTTGTTCACTAGTCTTTTGGAGGATTTGGATGGCACTAGATGGTTAAATGTGGAGGATAGGTGGACATGGAAGTTGGAAGACAATGGTATTTACTCCATGAAATCAATGTATTTGAAGTTGGAGGGAGTGGTGTTACACGAAGATGTTTGGGGAGTGGAGGAGAAACAGGTTTTTGAGAATACGTGGAAGAGTCCGGCTCCAACAAAAGTGATTGCTTTTAGCTGGATGGTTCTTAATAGAGTGCCTACAAGAGATAATCTTGCTTTGAGGAATGCTTTACCTCCGAAGGTTTCGTCATTGTGTGCATTGTGCAATTTGAAGGAAGAACCGGTCACTCATATTTTCTTGCATTGTGATGTTGCAAGTTTGGTTTGGACTAGTTTGATGAAGTGGTTTGATTGTTGCTTTTTAATCCCTCCAAATTTATTTGTTCATTGGGAATGTTGGAGTGTAGGTGGGAGTGCTAATAAGGTAACTAAAGGCCTTTGGCTAGTGTGGCATACAACAATTTGGGTTTTGTGGTCAAAGAGGAATGATAAGATTTTTAAGGGTCTTAGGTGTGAGGTGGATGTTTTGATTGAAGAGATAAAGGTGTTGTTTTGGAGGTGTTTGTTGGAAAGGTCTAGCACTCTGTCGTGCCTTTTCTATGAATGGTGTTGGAATCCAATGCTTTGTCTTGAGAGATAGTGGCTTGAGGTTGGGTGGTTCGGAACTGATGCTGTTTTGATCCGGACTGTTTTTTGCTTTGATGGTGCTGCAGCTGATGCAGTTTTGCTGTTGCTGGGCTTCGATTTTGCTTTGTTTTTCGTGGCTACCAATTTGTTGATGTTGGTATGCTATTAGTACCTATTAATTGGAGAAGGTATTGTATTTTTGGGAGGCTGGATTTTGTAGCCGTGTTGTATTGGGGGTCCCTGGGATGCTTTGGTTTTGTTTGGTGAGGCGTGGGTATGCAATTAGTGCTAAGCAGTTTTGTATACTCCAGCCTCATCTTTTTGGCTCTTGCATTAGGACTTCGTTTTGTTGGCATTCCGTTTATATGCGGTGTCATTTGTATTGCTTGTTTTCTTTTTTCGTGAGTGTCAATGCTTCTTGCATTCACTTGACGAGAATAATATTTGCCATTTCAAAAAAAAAAAAAGAATAACGGCGACGGGCGTCTTTCTTTTCTCTTTGTGCGTTCTTTTTGTTTTTGTGTTAAGTGTGACAAAGTTATATTATTTATATTGTTTTCTTGGGGAACATCGTGTTTCTTACTTTTTTTTGTTGACAAAATCGTGTTTCTTAATTAAAATGTTTGGTTGATGTTATCATACTAATCCTTTAAATTAATATATTTATTTACCGTCGTATTAGTTCATGAATGAGAACAACTATTGTCAACATTAAAATATTATTGTAAGGTCAAGAATTACTTTGACTAATGAAGGACACAATCAAAGATTATTTTAAAGTTCAGATACATTAAGATATGGGCGGAGCCTTTCATGGGCTAGGGTGGGACACGATCCACCCGAAAAATTAAAAAATTAACGACTGTATATCTATTTTGTGAGATTTTAAACAATTTGTTGTGGTTTTAGTGTTCGACAGATTTAAATCCCCATTGATTGGTGTAGTGGTCCACCTAAAAATAAAAAATCATAGGTCTACTTTACGAGTTTTTAAACAATTTTTCAACTGTTTGCGTTTTCGGCGGTTTTAAAAGTGACATATGTGATTTTTGTCATGCCTATACTTGGTTGGGTAGCGGAGGTTTAAAGACCTTCTAATTTTTTTGGGTTTCAAATCTTTTTTATATTGTCTTGTCAACTGAAAATTCCTCCAATTAACAGTTGTATTATAAAAGAAATTCGTAATTTATAGCAGTAATAACCTATGTAATTTATTTTCTAAAAGTACCCGAGCTTTTTAGTCAAACTTTTAATGGCCCACCCAAACTATTTTTTTTCTGGCTCCACCACTGCATTGACAGACTGTTGTGGCTAGTCGTTACACATTTCAAGGACCAAAATGACTATTATCTACTTTTTTTTACTAAGCAATTATGGTTATATTGTTTCGTGTCCGTCTTTCCTTTGTTTATATGACACTAATGTTTGTAAATTATGAAAGATGTTTCTATAAACTTTTATTTTGAGTTAAAGTATATGTATAGACTTTTAATAACTTTTAAATTATAACCAATCATGTTTATATTTTTAATGCAATCAACGATATAACATTATATAAGAAAATTTGTTTAAAAGTATTATTAGAAAAATAAAAAGTCAGTCTAAAATCCTTGACCAGAAACTCCATGTCTTCCACGTATCTGGATATTTGAAACCAACTTATTTACTAAATTAACTGCGTGTCGGATCGTGGCTTCTGTCAAATGATCTCAGTATCAGTCGAACTTAGCAACTTTCAATCACAGACTTAGAGAATTTTGCAGCTTTAAACTTTACTTCATCTGTCGAAAATACACAAGATAAATTACAGTCTAACACCTTCATTATTTTTGAAATTTATTTATTTTGGTTTTCATCTAATAGAATATTTACTTGAGATTTTTAAACCAATTGTGGTGGATAGAGATGGTTATACATTGTTCTCTAATTGTAGCTCAGGTGATAATTATATTTGTAGTAGTTGTGATTTGAACATCAGATTCTTCACTTATCTACATTGTTAACTTATTCTATGGATTTGGACCCCTTAAACATATGGTCAGGGGTTCGATGCCTGACTTATGTATGAAAAAAATCTGATTGAAAGGGAAGAACCTACATTATGTGTCCCACATGTTCTTCGACATAAATTAATCATAGTTAAGTAGCGATGAAAACTTCGTATCAATACCATGATAATAAACAAAATATCGTGCGAATCTAACTACTAGATTACTTAAAAAAAAGAGATGGTTAGACATTTCATCACATCAGTTCTGACTTGAGTGTGCTTCCCCTAATCTAATCTATCCATCTATTAGTTATGCAACTGCTAATTAAATTGTGCAACTCCTTTTACCTTATTCATTTTTAAGCTCCTTCCGCTACTTATATTTTTATTTTATTTTATTTTATTAAGAAATCACTATTATTAACTCTTTTAATTGTATGCATCCCCTTGACGTGACTTGCACATTCACACCAAACATATTGTTAAATGATAGTTTCCAAAATAAAGTTATGTCAATTTTTCTCGTGCACTAGAGAAAATAAAGAATGGTTTAGTATTATTTTCGGCTGAATTCTGACACACAACAATGTGATTTTTTGTCTATATTTCTGACTTCTTTTTTGCCTCCATAGTGTCTCTATTTATAGAGAAACTTATGTCCTTTGATGAAGAGAAACAACCCTTTAAAAGAGTTTGTTCATAAATGGTTACATTGCTTCAATTGTTAAGTATTACACATTTTCTTTAAAAGGTCTCTATTTAACCATTGCAATTTTCCAAACATATTTTAGAAATTTTCGCACAACATAGATACTCTATAAACTTTTGAAGTCAAGATCTTCTCCATTTTTATTCTCTCCATTTGTTCCATTATCAAGGTTTTGACAAAATCTTTCATGAGTTAATCTTTTATCAAGAAAATATAAAGAAGTCACTATCCATCATAGTACAATGCTAGCCAGCCACATATCCTATGAAAGCTTGGTAACTTTCATGTATGGATGTTGTTGTAAACTCAAAAATCAGTGTACTTTAATTGTTGCTTTTCCCTTATCCCCCCTTCTTATTTTCCTCATGATTACTTTTTCTACCTACTTATTGCTACCATTGGTGTAGTCAGCTATAAGATTAAGAACGTCCAAATTGCAATGCCTATAGTTTCATTATAGTAGATCCAGATAATACAATATTGAAATAACTCAAGAACCATGAAAAAAATATTGCCTAATATAAATTGCAAATCAATATGTTATACATAAACAATAGAAAACAATATTTGAAAATGTACTAATTGCCTCCATCACCAACATTAATCAATGACTTGACATGTTTCTGGAGATTAGAGAGGCTTGGGTTGCTCTTATAGTGGTACATGAGGGGAACCATTCTTGCAGCATTGAGACAAAAATTGGAAAATGATGATGAAAACTGATTTGCGGCCAGAATTTCTTGATTGAGACATTTCCATTCATTTGAAATCATGCAAGCAACATGTCTTTGCACGTCTTCGCCAGAAATATCTTGGTGTTCACTCATGAAGCAATCAAGATATGACCCATCAAGACCATTTTGATCTCCACTCTGCATAAATCAATGGATAATATTTCTTATCATTAGAACTTTACATTTAACAATTAAGTTAGTCGGTTGAACAATTTAATCAAATACTTATTAAATATTCTAATTTGGGAGACATATTTCTCACCTTAACTCCTTCTAAATCATCAGAGAGACGAAGAATTTTTGCTACCGAATATATGACATTTGAAAAATTTTCGTCCAAGATATCAATTGTCTCCTTTGTTATACCATTAACATGATCCAAAAGGAAGAATGCATGTACAAGCACAACATCGACTCCAGTGCTAACAATTCCATTGTTCAAGTAATCCTCTGCCCTTGGCAAGTGACCAGAATTCAACCAACGAGCCTCTTCCATGAAAGCGTTCAATAAGCGTATCCACTGTTTCACCCAAATAATTTTATATATACTCAGTCATTTGAAAGAATAATTTATATATATGATAAAATATAAAAAAAGGTTAGTCAGTATACCGATTTTTTAAGAGTGTCTATAGGGTTGAATCCATGCTTCTTGTAGACCTCTTCAGCAAAATTATTGGTAATGTCGTAAAGTGCATTCAAAGATATTTTCATGAAGTTTGGAAGTTTCTCTGTGCCAGTGATTTCCCATCTGAATCAAAATTTATTTCATAGTAAGTATCATAGTGATACATCAATGTAATATTTGTATATCCATGCAGAGGTATATGTGTGTGTATGTATTAACTAACTAATGAGATGTATATATTTGTTCAAAATTTAATACCTATTAACCGCATCTGTGAATATTGTAAGTTGATCCAATGTCCCGTGAACATCGAAAATGTCGTCAATAACATAAATTAAAGAGATGGGTTTTGTGAGCTCAATCCTTTGTTTTGAGAAGTTTGGATCTGTAAAGCATGCCATGGGCCATGTGTACCATTTCAGAGGTTGATACCGTGAAAACTTCACCTCCTTGGCTAGTCCAAGTTCTTTCCACCATCTATTAATTGAGAGAATAGTTACGTTAGAGACCCCTATGTAAAATTTGAATTATTATAAAGTCAACATATATTTTTAACTAAAAAACATACTTGGATACTTCAGTGGTCTCATTCTGGTTCATGAACCTAACTATGCTGGAGTTGATTTTAGAAAGTTCCTCTAAACATATCAAATCCTTCCCAGCCTTCAAATTATGGATGAATATGTTTTTATCCATAAATCTTGACAAGCCATAATGAAGTGGATTCTGAAGAGCATTTGCAACATATAAAGCTTCATTATGTTCTTGATTTCTTGACAACCATGCATGTAGAAGCTCACAACAGAGGCATCCTACATCGTTAAGACGTTCTTCTCCTTCAATACTTAGTTGTGATGCTTCGTAAAGGGCAATGAGACCTTTCACATCCTCACCATGTTTTTCTACAAACATTCTTTTGTTGTTGCACTTCAAGCTGTCAAATAAATCTACACAACAAATATAGTTAGTCACTATACTAAACTAAATACTCCTAGTAATTAATATATATCTGTGTGTGTGCACGCGTGGAGAGGGTACGTATTAAACAAACCTGCATTTACATAATGGCCTCCTTGTCTCAGCAAGCGGAATGCAAGTGCAACTTCATAGAGTTCATGGCTACTCACAAAATCAATAGGATTGGTGTTCACTATCAAATGTAGGTTTTCAAGAGCCACTTTGATCTCCTCATAAAAGTAGTGTTCAATGTCAAACCTTTGGATGATATCGATCAAATAAAAACACTCCATCGGATCTTCGGTTTTAACAAGTTTTTCATAAACTTGCTTAAATATCAAAGCTTGTTTGACATAAGTAACATCCTGAAAATGTAAAAGTGCATATTGATCAGAACATTGAAATATGAATATATTGTAAATTCAGAACAACTGTATATACATCTATTAAAATACGTACCATTCTGGAAATTAATGCTTTGATAGTAAAATAGACTTGATTCACCGTTTATAGTTGGGGATTGTTAAGATGTGAAGTGGTTTGCTATAATGGTATAACTCTGGAAGATGATTGATTATTTTGAAGAAATGGGGAATGATATGTGGACCTATTTATAGGATGACTGACGGTGAACATATGCGAATCTTTGTTATAGTATAACTTTTCAATACTAACTAAAAATAATTAGTTTAAAGGAGAACACGTTTAAAGGAGAACACGTTTCGTAAGGCACTTTAGTTCGATCTTAATTAATTTATTACTTTATTTTAAAGTTTCCATTGAACATCCAAATATAATACTCCATCATTTTGTAAAGGTCAAGAAGCCATTAGGTTAATTTGCATGGTAAATTTCTTTGGTAAACACGTCCCGAGCTTATCCAACTTGAGACACACCCGAGATTATCCACTTCTCACAACTAAAATTTGAATTTTAGCCGACACTTCAACTTGATCCAACTTGGTTTTCTTAACATGCATGATTTTTAATCAAATAAATACTTAGAAAATCTTATCATTACATTCTTTGTTTTGATTTTCAGTCTTTATGTGATGTTTTTTATTTTTCTTTCATTTTAGTTTGGTGTTTATTTTATTAAAGTTGAAAGATAATCTTGATCTAATGCAGATTCAAACAATGATTTTGACGTCGTCAACGTTACAGATCCAAAAACATATGTATTTTGGACTCTTTCAACATCTTGTTGTATTTTGAGGCGAATTCCAAATTTCAAAAGACCATTTATTTGTAAAAAAGAATCTTGGAAGAATTCAAATATACATGAAGGGATTATCATTATTGAAGGGATTATCATATACGATTATAAACCAGACACAACTTAACGTTATCTGGTAAATACAACTTCTTTTCGACCAACTTACACCGAATAATTTGGAAATACCAAAAAAAATGATGGGTTCAAAATCGTATCCATTAAGCTACTCATTTCAACTCAAAATACACTACTAAAAAAATTAAAAACAATATTCCTAGAAATCATCATACACATGAAAGTTAATAGTGAACTGAGAAAAAAAATTCAACCAATCATAAAATGAAAAACAAAACAATTGGTTGAAAGTGTCATTTCCTATTAAGAATATATGTTGCTCATTCACATGCAAAATGAACACCCATTCTTTCTTTCTTTTTTTTTACTTAAAGAGAACAACCATTCATGAAAACAGAAACATTGAATAATATTCTCCTTCCTCTAAGTTGTGGTTTTTATTTAAATTGATAGTTTTAAAAAAAGTATAGATAACGAAAAATAATCGAAAAAGATAAGAACACATGAGAATGAATACCTTTTTTAAAAAATAAGAATAAATCAACATAAAAAAAAAAGTAAATATGACAACAAAATATATATTTTTTTAAAAGATATAGAAATTAAATATGATTTTTTTTTTTGAATTTTGACTTCAATACTTATTAATGCTTTTTAATGACATCGATGAGAGAAATTATTGCGTAAACACAAAGATTTGGGCACCACATTTTTTTTAATATCACACACAAAAAAAGAATAAAAATAATATAAAAACAATAACTAAAGAATAAAAAACAATAATTAAAGAATCATTAGTTTTTAAATTATTATATGATATGCATTTTTTGTGTGTGACCAAACGAAGTGTCTAAATCATTGTGATCATCCAAGAACTATTTCATCAATGGTATATTATAATGATTTGAAAAAAAAAAGGAAGTCAGAAAAGTAGAAGAACAGATGCAAGAAAAAACAAATATTATTCATATCCTTTAACTTGTGTCTTAGGTAGAAATTTCAAATCGAAATTCATTTTGTATTTGTGAAAGTATGAGCCTACTACATAAATCAATATATTATAAAAAGATAGTACAATAACAATAAAAGGATTTATCAATGAAAAGAATAATAAATTTACATGAAATTTGTAATAAAAAGTGATGTATAGAGAAATATGATAGACATTTAAATCTTGCTTATGTTGTTGAAAAAAATGTTAATTCATTGTCACTTGTATCAATTATCTTCACATGAAAGAATTGATCATCTGAAGAAAAAAAAAACAAAATAAATTGATTCATTGGATGTGTGAAGAAAGAATATGTAAAGAAATAGTACAGAAAACATTCGAGTGACATGAGTATGTATAGTGAAAACATCACTAAAAATTTGAAGTCAAAATAAGTATTCAAAATCAATGCAAAATTATTGTTAGACGTTTTTATTTGCATTCAATACGTTCATTATTAAGAAGGAAGGCATTAAAAAAAATTACATTGACTTAGACAACTTGTATAAAATATTAGTACCAAACATATTATTACCAAAAAAAAAAAAATCACTAAAGTAATAGAGACATGAATAAATGGTAGCAATTAGAAAAAACAATTGAAAGCAATTAATGATAGAAAGCAAAATTATGTGCCAAGTGTACTTTTAAAAAAATTAAAGTAAATATTTATAATAGAGATAGAGATAGAGATAGAGATACGCACACAACAAAAAAAATGTACAAATTTTGATATGCAATAGATGAAACATGTGGGAGCGCAAATATAAGGAATAATGATCAATCTTTCAAATTTAAAATGCAAAAATATTTGCATCCTTATTTAATTTGAAATACATTGAAACCGTTTGATTGTTATTGATATTGCTATAAATACAATAATTAGCGGTTAATTGGTATTATATATTTCAAAAAAATGTTAAATTAGAAATATGATACTGTTTAATATAATGAATGATAATATAATTGAATTTTGAGGGGAGATAAAATTTAGTTTCGTATTCCTTCAAAAAAAAAAGTTTCGTATAAAATTTGAGACCCAATTTAGTCGCTAAGGAAAAATAAAAGAATCTTTTAGCTCCAAAAAAATAAATTAGAAAATCTAGTCCTCTATCTCACAATGCTTACCAATATTTTTTGTGTAGGAATCAATTTTTTTTAATGATTGTATTCATTTTTACTTATAATTTTCAACGATGTAATTATCAATTTTTTATTATTATCAATATATAATCGTCTCTTTAATTATTTTGATGACCTAATTTAGTTGTAGAATCCATTAACAGTATGAAGGTAAGCTAATGGACAATGAAGAGAATTTAAGCTTGAGTTTTCAGGTTCGAATCCCAAAAACTAACATTTTCCTTACCCTTTATAAATTTACTAACAACTAATATTTGTCTAATAAAAAAAAATAGAGTAAATTACACTCCCCTCCCCTCAAAGATACTTGAATTACACTCCCCTACCCTCTTATGTTAAAATATACACTCCCCTCCCCTCTTATTCAAAATATATTAGAAAATATTTCACTCCCCTCCCCTAAGAGAAGCTTGAATTACATTCCCCTCCCCTCTTATGTTAAAATCTACACTTTAATCCCTCAATATTTTTTTTATTTCTAATAATCTAGCAAAAAAATAATAATCTAACACACTTTGGAAAAAAATAGTATTGCGGGTCTATTTTAATATAATCAAAATTTGAATACATATTTTTCTTTATTTTTTATTCACAATTTCATTATCATATAGTTTTAAACTCTAATACAAAATATGAAACAACCCAAAATAAAATAAAAATATATGAAAAATTACTAAATACAATAAAGCATGGTTATTTAAAAGTTAGTTTTATACTATAAAATATGAAATTAATAGCAAAATATTTAAATTTAATTATCATTGATATTTAAATTATAAAGAAATGAATTTATTTTTCTTAAATGGTAGTTCAAAATTACTATATATCATAAAAATATTTATTTAAGTTATAATAGATTAAAGTGTAGTGGATATTTAATTATTAAGGGAGAGGATTGTAATACAAGCATCTTATAGGGGAGGGGAGTATACATTTTTCTTTTCAAGGGAGGGGAGTGTATATTAAAACATAAGAGGGGAGGGGAGTGTAATTCAAGCATCTTTGAGGGGAGGGGAGTGTAATTTACTCAAAAAAATATATTGCAAAGGTGAAATAAATGAGCAAAACAAAATTGTCTCTCTAAATAGGTTGTTATTAATTATCAACTAAATAACTTAATTTTTTTTAGGGAAGATAGCCTAGAAATTGTTAAAGTATCTTAAATAAAAACGATATCATATAAGCATTTACATGAAGGAAAATGACCATGACAAAGTATAATTTTTTTCTATAGAAGCAAAATCGATATGAGTCTCAACAGTATAATGTGCTACATAAGGACCATTTTTAGTAGTATATGAAACCTAAAGTAGGTTTTATAAAAAAAAAATGGTCCTTTGATGTGCTTTAATAGTTTTTTAAATTTATTTAGCCAATGATATAGGTTTTTTCATGTCAATATATTTAATACATGGTTATGAGTAATAAAACACATTAAATTATTTCTATTTTGGTTAGTTGAGGTACATTAATTTTTTTTTTGAAAGATTGTTTGTCTTGATTTGTTTTCTCTTATTTTCTGTCTATTTGTTGACTTTCTTTCCAATATAACTTGATTGTTCTTAAAAAAAACATTACGTACCAACGAAAAAGAAAAATAAATAAATTAATAAATTGATGAATTAGTTAACGCAAATTTTTGCCACAGTAAAAATTTGCTATAACTTGACAATTTTCCACATTCACAACTTTTTGTTGATCATAACTCACTCGTTTCTAAAATATCATCACATTACAGTTATTGATTAATACTCATCTTTATGTTGAGGTAAAGTCGTCACATGTCTAAAAACACACTGCTTTATATAATTATTATCACTTGATAAATGAAGCACAAATGTAAATGTTAAAAATAAGATAGATAAAACAAATTTGTGTTTGCTAAAATTTGCAAAATAAAGTAGTCCAACATAGTGTAAACATGAGCACTCATATGCCTCTAGTCATAGTGAGTACACCAAACACTATTAGAGTCAATATATTCGCCGTCGGACTTAAATTTTTGTAACATTAACATCTTACACCAAACACCTCTCTCACTCCTCGTGCCCAAACAAAAAATAATAAATAACTATTACTATTTAAATTATAGAAAATGGTTAGGAGAAATACCAAGAAAAACCGTTAACAACTTTGGTTTGATTGCTAGAAACTACTACTCTTATTCTATCATATAATTTTATTTATTACTTTTGGTTGCCCGTCTATAACTTTTACCCATCACTACACACTACCTTCGCTAACACATGAAAAAAATAATGAACTTATATTTTTGAAATTAAATTTAATCGGATGAGAATTTGTTAATCATATGAGAATGAAACTCTTTCAACATCTTGTTGTATTTTGAGGCGAATTCCAAATTTCAAAAGACCATTTATTTGTAAAAAAGAATCTTGGAAGAATTCAAATATACATGAAGGGATTATCATTATTGAAGGGATTATCATATACGATTATAAACCAGACACAAGTTAACGTTATCTGGTAAATACAACTTCTTTTCGACCAACTTACACCGAATAATTTAGAAATGCCAAAAAAAATGGTGGGTTCAAAATCGTATCCATTAAGCTACTCATTTCAACTAAAAATACACTAAAAAAAAAATTAAAAACAATATTCCTAGAAATCATCATACACATGAAAGTTAATAGTGAACTGAGAAAAAAAATTCAACCAATCATAAAATGAAGAGTAAATTACACTCCCCTCCCCTCAAAGATGCTTGAAATACACTCCCCTCCCCTCTTATGTTAAAATATACAATTTTCTCCCTTGAAAAATAAAATTTACACTCCCCTCCTTTATAAGATGCTTGAATTACAACCCCCTCCCTTGATAATTAAATATGCACTACACTTTAATCTATTTTAACATAAATAAATATTTTTATGATATATATTAATTTTAAACCACCCTTTAAGAAAAATTAATTCATTTCTTTATAATTTAAATGTTAATGATAATTAAATTTAAATATTTTGCTATTGATTTTATAATTTAGAGTTTAAAATTAACTTTTAAATAACCATGGTTTATTGTCGTTAGTAATTTTTCACATATTTTAATTTTATTTTGGCTTGTTTCATATTTTATAATCGGGTTTAAAACTACATGTTAATGAAATTGTGAATAAAAAATAGCAAAAAAATATGTATTCAATTTTTTATTATGTTAAAATAGATCTGCAATACTGTTTTTTTCGAAGTGTATTAGATTATTATTATTTTGCTAGATTATTAAAAATAAAAAAATATATATTGAGGGAGTAAAGTGTAGATTTTAACATAAGAGGGGAGGGAAATGTAATTCAAGCTTTTCTTAGGGGAGGGGAATGAATTTTTTTCTAATATGTTTTGAATAAGAGGGGAGAGGAATGTATATTTTAACATAAGAAGGGAGGGGAGTGTAATTCAAGCATCTTTGAGGGGAGGGGAATGTAATTTACTCTAAAATGAAAAACAAAACAATTGGTTGAAAGTGTCATTTCCTATTAAGAATATATGTTGCTCATTCACATGCAAAATGAACACCCATTCTTTTTTTTTTTTTTTTTACTGAAAGAGAACAACCATTCATGAAAACAGAAACATTGAATAATATTCTCCTTCCTCTAAGTTGTGGTTTTTATTTAAATTGATAGTGTAAAAAAAAGTATAGATAACGAAAAATAATCGAAAAAGATAAGAACACATGAGAATGAATACCTTTTTAAAAAAATAAGAATAAATCAACATAAAAAAAAAGTAAATATGACAACAAAATATATATTTTTTTAAAAGATATAGAAATTAAATATGATTTTTTTTTTTAAATTTTGACTTCATCACTTATTAATGCTTTTTAATGACATCGATGAGAGAAATTATTGCGTAAACACAAAGATTTGGGCACCACATTTTTTTTAATATCACACACAAAAAAAGAAGAAAAATAATATAAAAACAACAACTAAAGAATAAAAATCAATAATTAAAGAATCATTAGTTTTTTAAATTATTATATGATATGCATTTTTTGTGTGTGACCAAACGAAGTGTCTAAATCATTGTGATCATCCAAGAACTATTTCATCAATAGTATATTATAATGATTTGAAAAAAAAAAAGGAAGTCAGAAAAGTAGAAGAACAGATGCAAGAAAAAACAAATATTATTCATATCCTTTAACTTGTGTCTTAGGTAGAAATTTCAAATCGAAATTCATTTTGTATTTGTGAAAGTATGAGCCTACTACATAAATCAATATATTATAAAAAGATAGTACAATAACAATAAAAGGATTTATCAATGAAAAGAATAATAAATTTACATGAAATTTGTAATAAAAAGTGATGTATAGAGAAATATGATAGACATTTAAATCTTGCTTATGTTGTTGAAAAAAATGTTAATTCATTGTCACTTGTATCAATTATCTTCACATGAAAGAATTGATCATCTGAAGAAAAAAAAACATATCAATCACATTTATGGGGATTTTCTTATCCAAATATGATGATCCAACTCATTGCATGCTCACGTAGAAACTCTGAACATTATGATGAATTGCTTTCTTAGCTTGTTAATGTCATTTGCCTAATTTTTTATATTAATTAAAAAAATTATTTTAATTTTATTTCAAATTCCTTCACTTTTGGTCTTTGATAGGGAACAAACCATGAAAAAATGTTATGATGAGTTGACGAAATGCATAGTTAAATTATTTTAAATTCATTCACTTTTGGTCTTTGATAAATGAGTTATATACGCACGCAACAAAAAAAATGTACAAATTTTGATATGCAATAGATGAAACATGTGGGAGCGCAAATATAGGGAATAATGATCAATCTTTCAAATTTAAAATGCAAAAATATTTGCATCCTTATTTAATTTGAAATACATTGAAACCGTTTGATTGCCATTGATATTGCTATAAATACAATAATTAGCGGTTAATTGGTATTATATATTTCAAAAAAATGTTAAATTAGAAATATGATATTGTTTAATATAATGAATGATAATACAATTGAATTTTGAGGGGAGACAAAATTTAGTTTCGTATTCCTTCAAAAAAAAAGTTTCGTATAAAATTTGAGACCCAATTTAGTAGCTAAGGAAAAATAAAAGAATCTTTTAGCTCCAAAAAAATAAATTAGAAAATCTAGTCCTCTATCTCACAATGCTTAACAATATTTTTTGTGTAGGAATCAATTTTTTTTAATGATTGTATTCATTTTTACTTATAATTTTCAACGATGTAATTATCAATTTTTTATTATTATCAATATATAATCGTCTCTTTAATTATTTTGATGACCTAATTTAGTTGTAGAATTCATTAACAGTATGAAGGTAAGCTAATGGACAATGAAGAGAATTTAAGCTTGAGTTTTCAGGTTCGAATCCCAAAAACTAACATTTTCCTTACCCTTTATAAATTTACTAACAACTAATATTTGTCTAATAAAAAAAAAAAACCATCGCAAAGGTGAAATAAATGAGCGAAACAAAATTGTCTCTCTAAATAGGTTGTTATTAATTATCAACTAAATAACTTAATTTTTTTTAGGGAAGATAGCCTAGAAATTGTTAAAGTATCTTAAATAAAAACGATATCATATAAGCATTTACATGAAGCAAAATGACCATGACAAAGTATAATTTTTTTCTATAGAAGCAAAATCGATATGAGTCTCAACTGTATAATGTGCTACATAAGGACCTTTTTTTTTTTTTTGGTCAGGTAGCCTAGTGGCTGGAGCTCACACATTATAAATGTGGAGAAGTGGGGTGTCAGGGGTTCGAACCCCTGCCCCTGCATAAATTATGCAATGTCCCTACCAACTGAGCTAAGCTCACGGGGACCATAAGGACCATTTTTAGTAGTATATGAAACCAAAAGTAGGTTTTATAAAAAAAAATGGTCCTTTGATGTGCTTTAATAGTTTTTTAAATTTATTTAGCCAATGATATAAGTTTTTTCATGTCAATATATTTAATACATGGTTATGAGTAATAAAACACATTAAATTATTTCTATTTTGGTTAGTTGAGGTACATTAAATTTTTTTTTAAAAGATTGTTTGTCTTGATTTGTTTTCTCTTATTTTCTGTCTATTTGTTGACTTTCTTTCCAATATAACTTGATTGTTCTTACAAAAAACATTACGTACCAACGAAAAAGAAAAATAAATAAATTAATAGATTGATGAATTAGTTAACGCAAATTTTTGCCACAGTAAAAGTTTGCTATAACTTGACAATTTTCCACATTCACAATTTTTTGTTGATCATAACTCACTCGTTTCTAAAATATCATCACATTACAGTTATTGATTAATACTCATCTTTATGTTGAGGTAAAGTCGTCACATGTCTAAAAACACACTGCTTTATATAATTATTATCACTTGATAAATGAAGCACAAATGTAAATGTTAAAAATAAGATAGATAAAACAAATTTGTGTTTGCTAAAATTTGCAAAATAAAGTAGTCCAACATAGTGTAAACATGAGCACTCATATGCCTCTAGTCATAGTGAGTACACCAAACACTATTAGAGTCAATATATTCGCCGTCGGACTTAAATTTTTGTAACATTAACATGTTACACCAAACACCTCTCTCACTCCTCGTGCCCAAACAAAAAATAATAAATAACTATTACTATTTAAATTATAGAAAATGGTTAGGAGAAATACCAAGAAAAACCGTTAACAACTTTGGTTTGATTGCTAGAAACTACTACTCTTATTCTATCATATAATTTTATTTATTACTTTTGGTTGCCCGTCTATAACTTTTACCCATCACTACACACTACCTTCGCTAACACATGAAAAAAATAATGAACTTATATTTTTGAAATTAAATTTAATCGGATGAGAATTGGTTAATCATATGAGAATGAAACTCTTTCAACATCTTGTTGTATTTTGAGGCGAATTCCAAATTTCAAAAGACCATTTATTTGTAAAAAAGAATCTTGGAAGAATTCAAATATACATGAAGGGATTATCATTATTGAAGGGATTATCATATACGATTATAAACCAGACACAAGTTAACGTTATCTGGTAAATACAACTTCTTTTCGACCAACTTACACCGAATAATTTACAAATGCCAAAAAAAATGGTGGGTTCAAAATCGTATCCATTAAGCTACTCATTTCAACTAAAAATACACTAATAAAAAAATTAAAAACAATATTCCTAGAAATCATCATACACATGAAAGTTAATAGTGAACTGAGAAAAAAAATTCAACCAATCATAAAATGAAAAACAAAACAATTGGTTGAAAGTGTCATTTCCTATTAAGAATATATGTTGCTCATTCACATGCAAAATGAACACCCATTCTTTTTTTTTTTATTGAAAGAGAACAACCATTCATGAAAACATAAACATTGAATAATATTCTCCTTCCTCTAAGTTGTGGTTTTTATTTAAATTGATAGTGTAAAAAAAAGTATAGATAACGAAAAATAATCGAAAAAGATAAGAACACATGAGAATGAATACCTTTTTTAAAAAATAAGAATAAATCAACATAAAAAAAAAGTAAATATGACAACAAAATATATATATTTTTTTAAAAGATATAGAAATTAAATATGATTTTTTTTTTTAATTTTGACTTCAATACTAATTAATGCTTTTTAATGACATCGATGAGAGAAATTATTGCGTAAACACAAAGATTTGGGCACCACATTTTTTTTAATATCACACACAAAAAAAGAAGAAAAATAATATAAAAACAACAACTAAAGAATAAAAATCAATAATTAAAGAATCATTAGTTTTTAAATTATTATATGATATGCATTTTTTGTGTTCAAGCCTACTCCTTTTGTCTCATCTTTTGCATGCACTAAAGCATTCTACCGATGGTGGCGAAACTATTATAGGCGCCAATCCAATCGAGTAGATCCTGACACTTTGCTTCCTCAACTGATACTTGGTTTTCATGTGTAGAGAAAATCGAAGAAGAACAAAGGTACGCATATTCGAGAAATTCAAGCTTTCCAAAAATTCTTTCAAACTGCATATGATCCTTTGCATCTAAAAAGGACAGTTCATTATGCTGCTCAAACCTTACGAGATAAAATCTATGATAAAATCCCAACAATGACATTTCCACCTTTTACCCCTAGTAAATATCTTTTTGTATTACATTTCAAAATGAAACTTCCAGCTTTGCCAACCAGCAAGTTAGCCCTGGCTTGCCGCCATACCCAAAATGGCTACCTTGTGATTCACTGTTTGGCATGAGGCAAAAACTAATAACTAGAGAAAAGGACAAGGTGAGTTGGACCAAATACTATTTAAGTAACTTTAAAGGCTTCCTTCATTTAGATCTACCCTATATCGAAATCATTTCTCCAATAGGCATAGGTATGAAATTTTTCGATTGGTAGAATCAACACATAAGTATTTAGAGAAATGCACTACTTATCTGTTTACCCATTTGTTTGCAGCTCTTCCTCTACAGTCAGGGGATGAAGGACATGCTGAGGATGAAAGCATCCAACGATCCTCGAAGTCTAAATAAGAGAGTTCATCCAAGAAAAAGAAAAAGAAGGTTCAACACTCCCCTGAAACAACCCCTGATGAAGCTGGAGAACCTGCAACTGAAGAAGACGTAAGTCCCCCCTCTTTTTTTTATTTGAACGTCTTAGAATGGGACACGTTCTTAATGTAGAATTAGATTTGCAACCTGAAATCCTTCCTGAGGCTATTGAAGTCACTACTGTTTCTGAAGCACCAAAGGACAAAGAAAGTAGAAGAAAAAGGAAGCAAGAAACCCATAACATAACTGTCGAAGCAACTGCTGCTGATAAATCTCCTGGCGAGTCGAGCTCTAAGAGGAGGAAGCATAAAGATCTGAATCCCAATAGTGCCCATTCTCATGTTGGTGACAATGGCTCAAAGGTAGCAACCTCATTCGTCTAAACCAAGTTTTTATTCCTTTGGCTTCGAAATCCGAGATTTGCTTTAACAACCACGTTCTTTCTATACAGGGTATAGAGCACAGTCAGATTGACAAGTCTCAGCATGCACAACTCCTATCCACTGACCAAGCAACGACCTCACCAATTGCTGAAGAAGACGAGGGCGTCGAGACTAGTACTCCTCCGCCTCATTCGAAATAACTTCTCATAACCAGCTTCCATCAGCGCCTGGTGAAGATGTGGGTAGAGAAACATCGGTTGGCGATAGCGATCTCGATGATCGTGCAGACCAGTATATTCTTGCTTCAAGAGAAGAGAATGCTAGTTTGGACCAACCGAATACTCCCGGTGAAAAACTACCAACAGAGGTTATGCCCACGACGAACGTTCAACCTGCCAAGATCATTAGACGAGAACATCATTGCTGAGGTAAAAGAGTTACTCTGTAAACTAGGTATTCTTCTTTATGGCTCAAAAATTCAGGAATTTTCTCGAGCGTTGGAACCTCTCTTGGAGGGTATTGGCCAAGGATTTCAACAGAAGAAAACTGACCAACTCGAGCTCGAGGAGAAAACCCTGTGTTGTGACCAACTCTTAGATGAAGTTGCTGCTTTCAAAGTCAAGGTCGAGGTTTTTCGACAGGAGATTCCAACCAAACAGCAAAGAGTAGCAGAAATCGACTCGACCATTGCCAAGTACAAGGCATAAATTCTAAATCTGGAGACTCAGAAAGCCAACCTTTTAGCCAAAGAAGACCTCGTGAAGCAAGAAGCTCAAGTTGACAAGCTAAAGAATCGAAGTTGTCTCAACAAGAGATACCTGTGCTTACTGAGAATGGAAAAGCCCTTGATGAAAGGATTAGTGATTTTAAGAATCAACTTGACAAGCTTACCTCTTAATTTGTAATTTGAAAAAATCTTCGTGAGTTTTAAACTTTACGTATTTTGCTCCTTAAATTTTGTAAATTATAATGGTACAAGAACCATCTTTGATGATATTTTAGATTTCCTTTACATATCTTTATTTATCAATTTATTTTAAAATTACAAAATTGATACTTGGAACAAGTTTCAAGAAAAAGCAATGATGAGAAACTAAAAAGTTTCTTTTTGCTTAAACCATACATGTTAACCGGCCTAGAAAACCGTAAAACTTCCAATTTAATAATAACCACACAAATTGAATAAAATTTTACCACTTTCCTCTTTTTCCAAAGCACATCTGTAGACATTAATTTTTGCCACGTGTGTACACCCTGATATGGTAAAAATGGTAGAAATGCAACCTATCTCAACTTCCTCATCCATTATAAATACTTCATCTTCTCTTGCAAGCTTTGCCATCTCCACTTTCTCTCCTTTGTTCAAAAAGAAAAGAAAAAGACTTCAACAACAAAAAACCCCTTTTTCTTTAACGATGGATTTTTTGAGTGATGATTTGATAATCAACATTGTTGCAAGAGTTGCTACTCATAGCATGTATGATCTCTTAAACTTCCAACGAACCAACAAAAGGCATGCATCGCTTTGTAGAGATCCTATTGTTTCCAAGTCTGTTTACACCGATTGGGTTACTCTACTTACTGATCTGGACCTAACTCATGAAAAATTTTCTTTCATGAACCGTCTGTGGGATCATGGCAACCCCATGTTCTGCATTCTCCGATATTCTCAGCATATGTTGCATGCCACTTCAAACTTTGACACAATAAGGCGTTTGTTGTCGAATGTTGAGGCTGCCCCCTCAAATAGCGCTAAGTATTTCCACCTCCTGATAAGGGCTATTGCTCCGCCTCCTATAAAATAGGACAAACTTTTGGAAGATCTATGGGATCTTTTGGTGACTAGGCGCATTTCACGTTATCGAGTGGATATTTTGGGGGGGGGGCCGCTTCTTTCAGATTTCGCTGCACTTGGTACAAGAGATACATGCCATCAGGCATGGTTCGTCGTCGATTATGCAACAACTGGCTTAATTGCCTAGGAGATGGGAGGAGACCTAGGAACTTTCGTGGCTATCTTCCTGCTGATGATGATGAGTATGTTTTAAACGACTTCTGCATCCACTGCCATCTTGACTCTGAAGTTCGATGGCTTATCGAAGTTTGTGGCATCACCCACCAGATGTAGAATCTTAGGTTGTTCTTAGATTTCAACCTTTTAGATTTACGTCTCTTAGCATCTAAGCTTCTTTTGGTCTACACTTTGTTTTGTAATGGCTGGTTTGTTTTATCCATTTTTTGGGACTCTTAATGTAATCTGCCCATTAGTTGGCATTTGCTCTAATCAATGCCATGTTTCGTTCTTTCCTTTCGAACTACTCTTGTACAATTTTAATTTCTTGTAGCATCGGTTTATATTTCTTCAAATATTTCCCGTTTATGCGCAAAATTCTTTGATCATCGTTCAATTCTTCGATTTCATACGCATTGTTCGGAAAGACTCTTAATATGTGCCATGGTCCTTCCCAACTGGGAGACCATTTTCCCAAGACTTGGTTTTTCCTATCCATTGGCAAAATGACTTTCCACACCAAAGTCCCCTTGAGCGAATAACTTTGACTTCACTTTTTTGTTATAAGCCTTCGCCACCCCTTCTTTCTGTTTCGTAAGGACTTCTAATGTTGTTAACCTTTCTTCATATAAATCAACCAATTCGTCTAAAATCATATTCCAATAATGGTTTGTTGGAATCTCGAATTGCCTTTGAATTCTGATTGATTGAAGTAAAATTTCGACTGGTAATACAACATCATGACCAAATGTTAATCTAAATGGTGTTAATCTAAAAGTGCAAAATTAAATTACACCATTTCCTATATACACACTAAAAAATTAATGACAAGAATTAAAAATATGCATGAGATGATTCTATGTAATAATGCAAACATAAGACAAAAAATAATAAAAAAACAGTAAATTGGCAATTAAAACAAAGTAAAATATTTTTGAAAACAATGAGAAAAAATTTTAAAGGAAAAAGGTGCAGGAGTAAAAAAATAGTGGTGCATTTAACAAAAGAATAGAAAAATCAGAAAATAACTTGGGCCTAAAGACTAGATCCAGTGGGCTTACAGGAATGATCCTAGCCACTGGATCAAGATCTAAAGGTTCAAGGCAAAAGAAGTATGATATGCAGTAAAATAGGAGCATACATGGAAACAGCAAGAGAACAACACAGTGACCGTCAGATCTACGATCAAACGTTTTAAACAAAAGATACATAGCAAGGGACAAGCAGGGAGGTGCTAAGTAAAACAAACATAGAGAGAGAGAGAGAGTAGTGATCGTTAGATCTAAGATCTGACGGTCCACACTAACAGTTGGTTTATCTATCAAAAGCCGATTTAATTCGGTTTAAAAAAAAGGATGAACCGGTTTAATCAAATCAGTATAAAAAAGCTTTCACAAAAAAAACCAACATAACTTAAACTCTAGTCTCTCTCTAAACATTTCTAGTGAGAGAAGGTCTGCAAATGCAGCCTCCTTCTCCGATCTGCTTCACCAACGCCGGCGTGGTAGCTTCTCCATACCCCACTGTTTTCGAATTTGTTTAAATATTTAAATATCCTTTTTCACGTATAAGATGAATCCAACCTTGAAATTTCAAGAAAACAAGTTAAAAGTTGTAGATCTACAATTTAACGAACACAAAATTCTATACCTCTTTCTTCTCTTTCGATCTAGTTCTGACTTGGTCTTATCGACTTTGATTCGGTTCTTCTTCGATTTCTGCTATAATTAGGGTTTGCAGGTGTACTAGATGCTGAGGTGTCCCTGATGACTTGGACCAATATACCCTTGCTTTGCTTGGATCAGACTTGGATGAAGAAAAAAAAGGACCAATGGACAACTGACATGTGGACTAGACTAAAAGACTCATTGGACATTTATAAAAACAAATTTTATATTTAATTAATAAATAAAAACGAAAATAATTAATGGCAATAAGGAAATAAATAATAAATTGTCATAAAATAAAATATAATAAACTAAAAAATGACTAACAAAATAATAAATCAGTAAATAATAAAGGAAATAAAATAAAAATAATAAAACATGTAAAATTGTCTCTTTCGGTAACCAAAATGAGGTATTTTAAAATACCTTATACCGAAATTTCGTCTCAGACGACGGAAACTCTCGGCTTTTAAAATATGAATAGAAACTTTAAAAACGAATGAAATGAGAAATAAAATCTGAATCAAATGAGTTTTAAAATGCGAATAAAGATGAGAATTAATATGCGAATAAAATGAAAATTAAAATGCGAATAAAGCGAATAAAAATGAGAATTAAAATGCTAATGAAATGAGTTTTAAAATGAGAATAAAAATGTGAATTAATATGCGAATAAAAATGAAAATTAAAATGTGAATATTGCGAATAAAAATGAGAATTAAAATGTGAATGAAATGAGTTTTAAAATGCGAATAAAGTGAGAATTAAAATGCGAATAAAACGAGAATCATAATGCGAATGAAATGAGAATTAAAATGTGAATAATAAAAGAAGATTAAAGGGGGGATATTGGTCAAAAAATGAGGTATGACAATTGATAGACTTTTAGCAAGTGTACTAAGAATGCATTGAAGTAATAAAAATAAGTTCGTATCCTTGAGGATTGTGTTAATCTCAATTAGGCAATAAAATAAATATTTAGGATGTATAAATTATTTTGTAAAAGTATATTTGATTTGATTGAATAAAATTAAATAACAGAAAATATAGATTCAGTCAGAAAATATAAATTCGTTTAGAAAATAAAGATTTGATTAGAAAATATAGAGAGATGAGATCAGGTCTTTCAAATCCTCTAATGTTCCCCTAATTGGTATACTGCACTCTATTCTTATGAATGATTCTCTAGTCCCACGATAGTTAACAAATTAGTCCTAATCAATCCCTTGAGTTAAGACCCTTTTCTTAAACTACAACCCATAATTCCTTAGGTGGTCTAATAATGTTTGAAGGATTAAGCACGTCAACCTAATATCACTAACAAACAATTATCCATTCCTAGACTAATCATGTTTATTAGAACAATACAATAAGGTCTAGGTTGAAAGCTAGGGTCAGTAGTCATTCATTCTCACTAAATCATGTTTATATTTGATCAGGATATAAAAAGCATTAAGAACAATTGAATTGAATAAAAACTAGATTGTCATTCACAATAAATAAAGTTTCATCACATCAACATGGATCAATTAGGGTTACATAGAATCATCTCAGACCTAATCTCTGAGATTTAGCTACTCACAATTGATTTTACAAATAGCATAATCAATGAAAGAATTAAAACATACATAAACTGATAAAAGGATAAAGGAATCGCCCTCCTAGCCGTCTCTGGATGTCAAAATCGCACTTTGCTCTCCAAGATACGTAACGTCTGTTTCTGGAACTGACTTCTGTTTAAATAGGAAATATTTTCTGAGTAAAAAATCGCGCCACTCCAAATAAAATCGCGCCACGATTTCTTTGAAACCCTAGAATCCTTCCAGATCCTTCAGCAAAATCGCACCACGCCACATAAAATCTTACCACGATTTCAATGGCAGAACCAAACCTTCATTCTAGTCACAAAATCGTGGCACGCCATAGAAAATCGCGCCACGATTGTCAATTTCCAGCACTTCCAGAATTTTTGCTTTTCACACCCCTGGTTACCTCATATTACCTCAGAACTCTATCAAAATGTCAAAATAAGTCATAAAAAATACGTAATGACAACATGTCATCACAACCCCACACTTGAACTATTCCTTGTCCTCCAGGAATTTATTTGCAACATTGACAATCGAGAGTAAAATAACAATTACCTGATCAAGTGATAGTACACAAAAGTTCATCTCCCTACTAGCTAAAAATGAGCTAGTTTGACTTGCTTGCATCCATCAATTCACAACTCCACGCAACAATATGATAAGGGTTCACACTCAATCAACATGCATGTCTACATATTACCATACGCTTGAAAAGTTTTTAAACGTCAATCAAAATCAATGTCATTACACACTTTGAGGTCTTTAGGGGTTATAACGGGGCTTTAGGTGAAGGTGGGATAATATTTAGATAAGTAGGCTACACAAAATTTGAGTTAGGCATTCCTACGGAAATTAAAGCATGGATTCAATCCCTTCATTCACCCTTTGAAACAAACAATTGTAAAGGTACTAGAGAATACTTGTAATTTGTTGGGACAATCGAGTTTAAAGTTACTCAGATTTTTCATTGTTTGTCCCTTTTTCATTCTATTTTTTTTTCTTTTTTTCTTTTTATACACCATTTATCTGTGTATTTTTCATGATAATGTTCTTTGTTCTCTAGTACCCCCACCCCAAACTTAGTTGGTTGCAAATTCCAATAGCAACCCCATACTTATTATTTAGCAACATTCTACAATGCCTAACTCAGAAATACAATTCGGGATAAATCCTAAAAGTCTCTAAGCTTGTAATGTAGTTTGTCACTGAACAAAAAGTTCTAAACCTACCGCCTCAATTTTGCTAAAAAGAGGATAATATTTCAAATATAATCAGGGTAGGCTTCAAAAAGGCTCACAGAACCAAGCACTTTTGCCTCAATGTGCTAATGACAAAGATCAATCGACAGTAGAGAAAAATTGAAAGTTCTAGAACTGTAAATGCATGGAACACTGTATATAAGTAAATTGGAAAAATAAAATTTGGCCATGAACCATGGGAGTTGTGACTACCTATCCTTAATTGCCGTACTCTTCGCCTTTGAATCACAAGTCACTCCTCCTTTTGAACTTTTGGAATACCACTTGGACAAACATTTGTTACTAAACTGGAAAAAGTCAATAAAACAAACAAATTCATCAATAATAAACAAGTTCAAGAACAGTTACATAAACGGGGGGTACAACCGAGTTAAACCAAAATGAAAATTAAAGACAAATTGTTTGACTCAACAATAGAAATAAAATACTGAAAATAAAGACATAATAAAAAGGATGGGTTGCTTCCCACTAAGCACTTTCTTTTACGTCATTGAGCTTGACACTTCAACCACTGTTAGGGTGGAAAATATGATAGAAAGAATATATCATCCTTCTTCTTCCTCTTGTTTGGTAGGAATTCCATGAATTTGTAGCAAAGAAGTAGATGCTCCCATGCGCTCACAGTTAAACCTTTGGAATTTAAGCTCTACCACCTTAGAGAAGGACGTGCATCCATCTGCACACGAGTGATTTCCTTAACCTCTGTTGGTCCAGACTTCAAGAAAATATCAACATTCATCACTTTGGGTTTTTCTTCCACCACAACCTTGTGACACCCAATCTCCATCTAAACCAATGTCCTTTGAGACTCATGTGCTTTCTCAACAAGATCACCATACTGAAGATCAAACTTCTCAAATGAAACTTGATTTGACACCAAGAAATCATCTAAAATATTTTGAATTTGAGTATTGTAATCTATGTTGATCACCTCTTTCTTCCCTTCACAATTACTACCTGGTTGATTCGCCTCATCACGACCACATCTTTCATTTAATATCGAGATTTTACTGTCCACACATTTTATCTTCAAAGATAGCATATATTTTTCATATTGCAACGTACAAATCTCGTTTGTGTCATGGAGGTACAACCTGTCTATAATAGCTTCAAAACTTGGATAAACTTTTTAGTAGCACCGTACAATGAGAAGAGAATGAATAGCATAAATCATTTTTTTTTTATAAATATCTATACAAAAATATAAATGACATAAATCCTAAATAAAAACAAAATAGCCAAGTTGAAATGACTCAACAGTCCCCGGCAACGGCGCCAAAAACCTGATAGACTTTTCGCAAGTGTACTAAAAATGCATCGAAGTAATAAAAATTAGTTTGTATCCACGAGGACTATGTTAATCTCTATTAGGCAATAAAGTAAATATTTAGGATGTATAAATTATTTTGTAAAAGTATATTTGATTTGTTTGAGTAAAATTAAATAACAGAAAATATAGATTTAGTCAGAAAATATAAATTCGTTTAGAAAATAAAGATTTGATTAGAAAATATAGAGAGATGAGATCAGGTCTTTCGAATCCTCTAATGTTCCCCTAATTGGTATATTGCACTCTATTCTTATGAATGATTCTCTAGTCCCACTATAGTTAACAAATTAGTCCTAATCAATCCCTTGAGTTAGGACCCTCTTCTAAAACTACAACCCCTAATTTCTTAGGTGGTCTAATAATCTTCGAAGGATTAAGCACGTTAACCTAATATCACTAACAAACGATTATCCATTCCTAGACTAACCATGATTATTAGAACAATTCAATGAGGTCTAAGTTGAAAGCTAGGGTCAGTAGTCATTCATTCTCACTAAATCATGTTTATATTTGATCAGGATATAAAAAGCATTAAGAACCATTGAATTGAATAAAAACTACATTGTCATTCACAATAAATAGAGTTTCATCACAACAACATGGATCAATTAGGGTTACATAGAATCATCTCAGACCTAATCTCTGAGATTTAGCTACTCATAATTGAGTTTACAAATAGCATAATCAATGAAAGAATTAAAACATACATAAACTGATAAAAGGATGAAGAAATCACCCTCCTAGCTGTCTCTGGATGTCAAAATTGCACTTTGCTCTCTAAGAAATATTTTCTGAGTGAAAAATAGGAAATAGGAAATATTTTCTAGAACTGACTTCTGTTTAAATAGGAAATATTTTCTGAGTGAAAAATCGCGCCACGCCAAATAAAATCGCGCCACGATTTCTTTGAAACCCTAGAATCCTTCTAGATCCTTCAGAAAAATCGCGCCACGCCACTTAAAATCGTACCACGATTTCAATGGCAGAACCAAACCTTCATTCTGGTCACAAAATCGTGGCACGACACAGAAAATCGCGCCACGATTGCTAATTTCCAGCACTTCTAGAATTTCTGCTTTTCATACCCCTGGTTACCTCATATTGCCTCAGAACTCTATCAAAATGTCAAAATAGGTCCTAAAAAATACGTAATGACAACATGTCATCAACAACAACCATGTCCTAATATTTTAAAAAATATGAACCAACATGTTAATAGATGAATCTGAATGGAAAGGATGATCCGAAAAAAAGTATTTGGAAAGAAAGCCTTACGTGTAGAGTATCAAGCTCAACGACATACGTCATGTTCTTTGTACGGAGATCATTAACAACCTTCTCAAGTTCAGATGTGGGATTTGGGTTCAACGGGGCTGGCAACAAAACACCAACAAAAATGTCAGTATTATGATAACAAATTTTAATTTTGTATTACAGCATGATAAGAAATTTAGCAAACCATAAACCTGTTAAAGCATGATAAGACAACATAGCTTGTACGTCATTGTTGAACATGCTTCTGTGAATGTGATGTGATCTGAAAGGATGAGAGAAAAAGCAGAGTGAATAAACTTTGTTTATATTTCAGGTTTATTTCAACGGAATATAACAAAAAGAAATAATAGTTAGGCAATGGTTGTAAAAAAAAATGTTCGATTTTGTGTATGAAAAAGGCAATATTAGATAAGCAAAAATAAAATTTTGATTTTTTAATCATCTATTCATTGGAAAAAAATTTCGATTATTTCAAATATTAGAAAGACAATATTAGATAGGCAAGAATAAAAATTTGATTTTTTAATCATCTATTCATTATGGGAAAAAATCGATTATTTCAAATAATAGTTGACTATGCAAATTTATACAAATTAATTACACATTGATCCTCATTAAAAGAGAAATTATATTGGGAAATTTGAATTCAATATTTCAAGGTAATTAAAATATTAATTTAGGGGTAAATAAGTCATTAGAGATTGTAAAAGAGTTTAAGGAAGAAAATCTTAGGTTTGAGATCAAGGGCTGAGATTAAGTTTTGATCCATCCAACAGCCAACATTCATTGCCGCCAAAAGTGATTAGGTTAAAATTAGGTTAAATGTTGCTAGACCAGTTAAGCTTTATGCGTAAGAGATTAGAGATTATGTATTAGTGACACATCAATGTATATTGATTAGGAAATCATCTTGATGCGTCAACAGTGACTCAATATCATTGTATATATTGATTCCAGTATAATGAGAAAATCATCAGACTGAATTTTATTATGGTATCACGAGTCTATTCCCCTAAGCAACCCTATTTTCTCCTCCCTCCTCTAACCCTAGTCGCACCAACAGTATTTCTCCTCCCCTACCTTCAAACCGCGCCGTCGGCCTCCCTATTGTTGAGGCAAAATCCCTAAATAATTGTAAGGGTTAATAGTGTTTTTGTCCCCTGTAATATAGTGCACTTTTGGGTTTAGCCCCTGTAAAAAAAAAATTTAGATTCCACCCTTGAAAAATGAAGATTCTTCAGAATTGGCCCCTGACCCCATTGAGTCAGCAGAATCTCCTACGAGGCAGTGACGTGTCATTTTTTTTTATTTTTTTACCATGCCACGTGTGTAAATAACTACCACGTCATCTTTTACTTAAAGAAAAATAAAAAATAAAAAATAACAAAAAATTGTTTTTTTATTAAAAAAAACATTTTTTTTAAAAAACGGAATAAAACTTTTTGTAATTGTTTTTAATTAATTTTTAAAAATCAGAAAAAAAATTCGATAAAAAATCTAATTCAGAAAATTTAATTTCGAAAAAATCCAAATTATTTAATTTCGAAAAAAAATATTTGTTTTTTTATTTTGAAAATTAAATTTAAAAAATATGAATGTTTTTCGATTAAATTTTTTAAAATTTTTGAAAAAAAAAGTATGATTTTTTTTTATTTATTTAGAATTTTTTTTCGAGAAAATTTAAAATTTCAATTTTTTTAAATTTTTGAAAAAAAGTATGATTTTTTTTTTCGATTTATCGAATTTTTTTTCTGATTTTTAAAATAATTTTAGCTTTTTAAAAATTAATTAAAAACATTTAGAAAAAGTTTTTTTCCTTTTTTAAAAAAATGTTTTTTTTTATTTTTTAATAATTTTTTTTTTGTAATTTTAAATTTTTTATTTTTTTAAGTAAAAAATGACGTGGCAGTTATTTACACACGTGGCATGGTAAAAAAAATAAAAAAAATGACATGTCACTGCCACGTAGGAGATTCTGCTGATTCAATGGGGTCGGGGGCCAATCCTGAAGAATCTTCATTTTTCAAGGGTGGAATCTAATTTTTTTTTTTAGAGGGGCTAAACCCAAAAGTGCACTATATTACAGGGGCCAAAAACACTATTAACCCTAATTTTAAAGATAATAAACTTTAATGATTAAAGATTAAATGAACTTTGATTAATTCCTTGGTAGTTAACTTGTGCTCTTGAGTGTTTTACTAAGAATGGAACAAGGTTTAAATCATACCAAGATACAAGAAACCAATGGACATTGAATGCACAAACTAATTCTGAAGTTCAGAATGTTATTGCAAAATTGATCAGAACATTGTGATGATAGTTCATAAGGTTGTTCATAAGCAAACCCAAAATTATCAAGAACATGAAGAACAGGCAAGTACACTTAACATGAATAAAAAGTCCAGAAAAGTCCATCTTCATGGGTCAATCAAGCAATAAAGGCCTTTACAAGATTAATGTCAAAAAGGAACTTCAAGGTTCATTCAAGACTATGAACACTTGAAGAACTAGGAATATTCAAAAGAGGATATTAGCATATAAGTTACAATTACTGCACTTCAGTTTATGTCTCTACTATTAGGATTGATTACATCAAAAGTAGGTCTTACAAATCATCCTAAAGTAAGAACAAAAGGAACATTCTGAAGGTCAAAATGTTCATCTCAGCACATGCTTCAAACTATGATCAGTATAGTTGGTGAATAGATAAAAAGCAAAGCAAAAGGAGATCTTGTTCCAATCAATCAGAGATGGACACGTCCTCTGATCTGCATCAAGAAGAAATCTCCTAGAAGTATGGGTCTGAAGTTGCAGATCCACTATTCTCTCTCCTGCACATTGTTCAATGCAGATTTGGTTAAATTTATCCTACTTTATCCAACAACTTTTTGATGCATATGGAGAAGTTACTTTTTGAAGATATAACCCAGAAAATCATATGTCACGCATTGAACAAACTCAGAAACTCATCAATACATTCATCAATGATGAACCCAGATGAAGATCATGATGAACATCGAAATTCTGATGAAGAACACAACAACATTTTGGTGTTCATCTGAAGAACACAACAACATTCTGATGGTCAGAAGGTTCACCCAGATTTTCAAGTAAAAGCTAGTGGGGCCCAAGACACATGGCAAAATACCATTGGTCACCCTACAATGGCTACAAGAGCCCAAAAACTCTAAATAGAGATCAAAGGCTCAACATAACTTGCACCACTGCAAAGCATACAAGAAAAACAACAAAGATTGTTTTGAAGCTTTAGCAAAAATTAATCATCACAAAGATTCCAAGAAGTCTTTAAAAGTGTAAATCAATTCTCTCTTATCTTTCTAAAAGATAAACTTCTTTCTCCATTCTTTTCTTGTCTAATCTCAAATCATTCAAACTTCATACAAATTGTAAAGAAAGTCTCATCAAGCTTTGGGGGTACTAAAGTGTTAGTTTGAGCAAGAGTTGTAAAAGTCAAAGTGGCTAATTTAGCAAGAAAGGTGCAAGCCTGCTGAGGCTTAGAGAATGCAGTTGTTGTAATTGTTCAGGTGAAAAAGATTGTAAGGTGCAGGATTTGAGAGGTTATCTCAAGCATCATAGTGGAAACTCTCACAAGATTGTGAGGAGTGGACTAACCCACATTGGGGGAACCACTATAACCTTCTGTGTGTTCTTCTTCTCTTTCCTTTAACTCTTTACTTTATTGCAAACACAATACACACACAAACACATTTATTTTGTTTAAACTACTTTGCACTTAGACTTTAGAGTATTCTGAAGTTAACTTAATTAACTTAACTATTTCAAGTTTCAACTTGAGAATTAATTTTAAGTTACAAGATAAATTTTAAAGGGTCACAATTCAAACCCCCCCTTCCTTGTGACTATTTTATCTACTTCGCCTATCTCCTTCTTGCTTTCTTTCAATTATCTCACCAAAACCAAATCATGTCTACATCTGCACCAACTTCTCCAACAAAAACAACCACAACCGAACCTCCAGTTGTCAAAACCATCACTCCCTCCATTCATCCTGCCCTTACTGTCACCAATATCACCAACTTAAAATAAGGGATGTTTTTTATTTCACATTATATAGAGGAAGGGTTCAGATTATATATACTCCGAGCAAATGACATTTTCGAAATAAAAAAATAGGACGCACGAGAAACACATATAGAATAGAAAAAGTAATAGTCATATATCTATATATGTGATTGGTCCAAGAGTGGTAAGGTATTTGAGTCCCTTAAACATGTGGTTAGTGGTTCAATTTCTGGCTCATGCATATGAAAAATATCTCATCTGGTGTGTCCCACAGGTTCCTCGATGGAGGTTGGTCACTACTAAGAAATGGTGAAAACTTTGCATCAATATCATGATTACCCTAAAGATAAAATCAAACAAAATGAGATCAAACTCAAGTTCCTAGTGTTCTTATAATGATAAATGTTAATAATTGGTTGTTAGATTAGTTTTTCCTCCTTGATCCGGTTTGTTGAATGACAAGGCCCTATGTTGCTTACCTCTATGGTCGGTCGTGCACCCCCTAAGGGTCTATTTGGTTCGAGAATTATAAGGGGAGGGGAGGGGAGGAATTTTAACGGAGGGGAGAGGAGATATTTTTATTAAAAATGTGTTTCGTTCACAACAAGAGGGGAGAGATTTTAAAATTATTTTATTGTTTTACCGTTAAACTTAATTAAATAAAGTATCGAAACAATAACGATTTAATCGATAACAATACGTTGTAGACGATTGAATACTGAATTAGTAATAGGGTTGTTACAAGAAAAAGTTGTTTCAAGATAATATAACATATAACGTAATAATAATAATAATAATAATAATAATAATAATAATAATAATAATAATAATAATAATAATAATAATAATAATAATAATCATAATAATAATAATCATAATAATAATAATAATAATAATAATAATAATAATAATAATAATAATAATAATAATAATAATAATAATAATAATATCGGGGGGGATAGGGGGTTATTGGCTTACAGTGCGGTCGAGAAAGCGGAAAGCGACGGAACCGGTGGTTAGAGGACGGAACGGCGACAAAGGTTCAAATGGGCAACGGGATGCGGCTGTAGGTTATGGGACTGCTCGACGTTAGGTTTCCAGTAGGGTTTCTGAGGGTTATTATCGCGGTGGACAGGCTGCAAGTGCACGAACAGGAGGTGGTTTTTCCAACAATTCTGGAGTTCGCGTTGGTTCAGCAGAATGGCATGCTTCTGGTGCAACAATGGAAGGCAGTAATCAAGGGTTTAAGGCATCGTTTTATGTTACAAATTTCCCAGACAATACTCCTTTGTTTCGTTTACGGCAATCCTTCGAAGTATGTGGCATCTTGTCTGATGTGTATATCGCGTGCCGTCGGAATGCACGTGGTCAAGAATTCGGCTTTGTAAGGTATGTCAATGTGAAGAATAAAGTTAAATTGGCACAGGCTTTGAATAATGTTTGGGTGGGGGATTGTCGTGTTTGGGCAAGAGAGGCTAGGTTTGACCGTTTCGCGCATAATGATTTAACTTTCGCTAAGAATCAGACGGACGGGAGGTTGGACCGTGGGGATGCTGTGAAGGTTGTGTTGAGAAGAGATGAGAGAGTAAAACAAAACTTGGTGGGGGTTACGACGTTGGATCAGAGGGTGGTGAAAGACTTGTGTCTGACGGTGGGGAGCGTGGAGGCGCCGGTGGAGAGTTTACGTAATAACAAGAAGGCAAGGAGGGTGGAGGGCAGAGATGGTGGAATGGTGCGGTTGAGGAGGGAGGAGGAAAGTCTTGTGAAGGAGGGAAAGGGGAAGGTGCAGCAGCAGGCTGGCGGTGGGGCGTCTACAGACCTGTTGAAGGAGGGAAGGAAAGTGGGTGCGCAGGACACCATTCGCTCACAGGCATACGATGGTAACTTTAAATTCAGACCAGTCTATAATTCTTGTGTGGAGGATCGGAAATGGGCCAATTCCGGACTAGTTGCTACCGTAATTGCGGGGGAGTCGGCATTGGCACTGCAACAACGTGTCAAAGACGCCGGATTTCCTAATGTTGTTGTTATTCCTTTGGGCGGTGACTGGGTTTTCTTGAATTGTTTTGATGGGGAGGATGTTTGGCAAGTGTACAATGGAGCAATTGAATTTTTTGGTATGTTATTCTCAAATATTCATAAGTGGTCGGTTGCAGAGGCTAGGTATGAACGGGGGGCGTGGGTGCGTGTGTATGGTGTCCCTGTTCATGCTTGGAATGTTGAGTTTTTCCGATTATGTGTCTCGGGAGCTGGTAGATATATTCATGCTGATGAGTGCTCCGTTGACAAGGCACGTTTGGATTATGTATGTATTCTCCTTTCGACGCCTAATATTGACTTTATCAATTCGACTTCTGAATTCTTAATTGACGGGAGAAGATTTGTTATTAAGCTGGTGGAGGAATGCGGGTGTAACTTGGGGGAGGATGCTTTTTTGACGGAGGTTGATGTTGTATCTAGGCCGAAAACATTGTCGCAACCTATAAATGTTGTCGGCATGGATGAAGTTCAAGGGGAATGGGAGTTGGATGATCTTGTTAATGATTTGCATAAAGAATGGAGTCAACATGAAGGGCAGAAGGTGGGGTCACATAATTCGGATGAGGTTCTATCGATTAACAAAGATAGAGTGGTAAATAAGGAGGAATTTTTCGAAGTTCAGTTATCTCCCGTGTTACAACCTCTTTCAAATTCTAAAGGTGATTTGGTAAAAAATTCAGTTGATGGAAATATTGTTGAGCACGCAGAGAAGTTGAAGGATAGTCTAACTCCAGGTCCATGGAGTATTGATTGGCTTGCAAATCAGAAAGCTATAGCTGATAGTGGAATTGTTTTTACTTCGTCACTTAACAAAGGTAAGAGTGGAGATGTAATTGTTGCTGGTAGTCAAGTACCTTCTTCACCTTCACGCACGCTCCACAAACATAAGAAGAGTGGTGTTGTGAGACAGTCAGTTGGTTTTATGAAAAGAATTGCAAGGATGTCGGCGGTGGACCGTAAACAGATCTTACGTATGTTGAAGAAACAGAAGCGTAAAAGGAAGGGAGAGGTTGGGGCTCTTTTATCTAGGGCAACATCAAATTCTAACTCACTTTCGTCCAATAATTATAATTCTTCTGTTAATAACGATTGGGAGAATTGGGCGCATTTACATGGTAAAGCGGAAGGTGTGGCAGCGGATGTTCAGTCTCTTGGGAAGGCAGTGGGGGTGAATTTTCAGTGTGAGACTTCGAATAGCTTTAATTTGTTGACAAGGGAGGGGAGGAGAGAGTTGAGGGCAGCTTCTTTAGGTGCTAATGTGGGTGGGGTTAAGGAGGGTTTTGGCGTGGTTGTGGGAGAGGGATGAGGGAGGTAGTGTGTGGGTGAGTAGGGTTGGAGGGTGGTTTCAATGAAGATTCTTTTGTATAACGTAAGGGGGTTGGGGGGTGGAGAGAAGAGGGTGGAGGTTTGTAGGTTAGTTAAGGAGAAGCAACCTTTTTGTTGTGTATTCAAGAGTCTAAGTTGGCAATGATTAATGATCGGTTAGTTACATCTTTTTGGGGAGACACTATTTTTGGTTATTCTTATCAACCATCAAATGGGGCGTCTGGTGGCTTGGTTACGGTGTGGGATGCTTTCCGTATTGTTGTTTTCTCGTCCATGAGTATTGATCATGTTTTGGTGGTTAAGGGCATGGTTATTTCGTCTGGAGAAGAATTTGTTGTTTGTAATGTGTATGCGCCATGTGACTCGGTGGCTAAGAAGGATTTGTGGGAGCGGTTGCATCTTCTGGTTATTAACAATATGGATTTAAATTTGTGCATGTGTGGGGATTTTAATTCCGTTCGATGTATTGTGGAAAGGAAAGGCAGGGGCACGGTCTTCAGGCAAGGGGATGCGGATTCTTTTAATCAATTTATTCAAGACAGCTTTCTGATTGATTTGCCTATTTGTGGTCGGTTATATACTTGGTATCGAGGTGATGGTGTCTCTATGAGTCGTTTGGACAGGTTTCTTTTGTCTAATAAGTGGTGTGAGAAGTGGGCTAATTGTATTCAAGTTGCTTACCAAAGGGGCCTTTCTGATCATGTTCCAGTGTTACTGTTTGCTGGTGATGCTAATTGGGGGCCTCGTCCTCTTCGAATGCTTAAATGCTGGTCTGATTATCCTGGTTACGAAGATTTTGTACGTACCAAATGGGGATCTCTTAACTGCGAAGGATGGGGGGGGTTTTGTTTTAAAAAATAAGTTGAAAATGATGAAAGCTAGTTTGAAGGAGTGGCATTTGCGCCATTGTCAGAATTTGGATGGAAGGATGGCGGAGGTTAAAGGTAAAATGTCTATTTTAGATGAAAAGAGTGAGCTGTCGGCGCTACTTGAAGAAGAGGTTAAAGATCTTCATGATTTAACAGCGAATTTACACTCTATGGCCCAGACTCAAAAAAGTATCTCTTGGCAAAAATCACGTATGCTTTGGTTGCATGAAGGGGATGCGAATTCAAAAAAAATTCATGGTTGTATGTCCAGTCGAAGGCGTCATAATGCTATCAATGTGGTGTCTGTCGATGGTGTTAGTGTGGAAGGGGTGCATAATATCCGCGTGGCTGTCTTTAATCATTTTGCAACACATTTTAAGGCGGCCGATGCGAGGAGGCCAGGTATAGGGGATCTTCAATTTCGTAAGTTAACTTGTGGCGAGGCGGGTAATTTATCTAAACCTTTTTCTATGGAGGAAATTAAGCAAGCAGTATGGGATTATGATAGCTTTAAAAGTCCGGGACCCGATGGTATCAGTTTTGGCTTTATCAAACAATTTTGGGATGTATTAAAGGATGATTTTTTGAGATTTATGACGGAGTTTCATCGTAACGGAAAGCTCACAAAAGGTATAAATTCCACTTTTATTCATTTAATCCCAAAAGTGAATAGTCCTCAACGGCTTACCGATTTCCGGCCTATCTCCTTGGTCGTGTGTCTGTATAAGGTTCTTGCAAAAGTTCTGGCTAATAAGCTTCGTTTAGTGGTGGGTAGTGTGGTTTCTGAGTCTCAATCAGCTTTTATCAAAGGAAAGCAAATTTTAGATGGTATTTTAATTGCTAATGAAGTGGTTGATGAAGCAAGGCGCTTGAATAAGGAACTGCTCTTATTTAAAGTAGACTTCGAAAAAGCGTATGACTCTGTTGATTTACGGTATCTGGATTCGGTTATGGCCAGTATGAATTTCCCAACTATTTGGCGGAAGTGGATTTTTGAATGTGTAGGTACGGTAACAGCGTCAGTGTTAGTGAATGGGTGTCCAACGGACGAGTTTCCTATTGAGAGGGCCTTGCTTCTGTTGGCAGAACGTTCGTACTATGCGTGCAATGCTTATGTTGTTTGCGGATATTTTGGGTCTTAAGGTTAATTTCGACAAAAGTATGTTGACGGGGGTGAATATTCCGGTTTCGTGGTTGTCGGAGGTGGCTTTGGTGATGAATTGTCGTAGGGGAACCATTCCTTTTGTGTATCTGGGTCTACCTATTGGGGGTGACTCTCGGAAATTTTCCTTCTGGAAACCTGTTGTTGATCGCATCGTCTCTCGCCTATCGTCGTGGAATCATCGGTTTCTTTATTTCGGTGGCCGTTTGGTGCTTCTTAAAGCTGTTCTGTCCTCTCTGCTGGTTTACTTTCTTTCCTTTTCCAAAGCCCCTGCAGGTATAATTTCCTCTATTGAATCTATTTTTAAAAAGTTTTTTTGGGGGGGTTGTGAGGTTAATAGAAAGATTGCATGGATTAATTGGGAATCCATTTGTACTGCAAAGGAGGAGGGAGGGTTGGGGGTTAGGAGGGTTGGTGCTTTTAATATAGCTTTGTTGGGTAAGTGGTGTTGGAGGATGCTGGTTGATAGGGAGGGCCTGTGGTATCGAGTCTTAAAAGCTCGGTATGGTGAGGAGGGGGGGAGGTTGAAAGAGGGAGGTAGGAATTGTTCGGCTTGGTGGCGGTCTTTGAGTAGGATTAGAGAAGGGGTTGGTGAGGGTGTAGGGAGTTGGTTTGAAAATAATATTCGAAGGGTGATTGGTGATGGGAAAGGTACGTCCTTTTGGTATGATATATGGGTGGGGGAAGTTCTGTTGAAACTGAAATTTCCCCGCCTCTTTGCGTTGTTTGTGATTAAGGAGAGTTCGGTGGAGGAGATGGTGAGGGTGTTGGGGACGATTAAGGAGTGGGAGAGCTTGTGGCGTCGTCGTTTGCTGGCGTGGGAGGAAGAGAGTGTGAGGGAGTGTTCTGTGTTGTTACATAACATTGTTTTGTAGGAAAATGTCAATGATGCATGGCGGTGGTTGCTAGATCCTTCCAATGGTTATTCAGTGCGGGGAGCGTATCGCTTTCTCACTGGTTCTGGCGAGTTCGTGGATAGGTCTCTAGTCGATGACATTTGGCATCAGCATATACCTTCAAAGGTTTCTGTGTTTGTGTGGCGCCTTCTTCGCGACAGACTCCCCACCAAGGCTAATTTGATGAGGCGGCATGTTCTTCTTCAGGACGATGCGGCTTGTGTTTCAGGATGCGGGAAGTTAGAAACAGCAGCACATTTGTTTTTGACTTGTGACATTTTAAGCGCTCTTTGGTTTCACGTCTGGCACTGGTTGGGTATTTCTTCAGTTTCCACAGGTGATCTTCGTCAACATTTCATTCAGTTTACTAATATGGCGGGATTGCCTAGATCAACTCATTTGTACTTCAAAATCATTTGGTTTGCCTCTGTTTGGGTCCTTTGGAAGGAAAGGAATGACCGTATTTTCAAAAATATGGTTTCTGATACTTCAACTCTATTGTCACAGGTTAAACTAAATTCTTTCTTATGGTTAAAAGCAAAACAGGGATTATTTAGCTACAGTTACCATAATTGGGTGAATCACCCCCTTCTTTGTATGGGAATCTACTTGTAATTTTTTTATCTGTTTTGTTGTTCTGGTGGTGCTTCTCTTTGTTTTGCACCTTGTGTTTGTAAATACTCTTGGGTGGTTTGCCTTTGCACGCCTTTTGCAAGGCAAATCTCGTTTGTTCTAAGTTAATACCATTTTAGTTTCTTCAAACAAAATAATAAGTTTTATATAATACTGTAACCTAATAATAATAAATTTGTTATAAGGATAATATTGAGATTTTAAATTAATGTAAGGATAATTTTGACGGTGCAATAAAATTTGCTCCATCGATCCTCTTCTCTCTCCTTCCCTTCCCTTCTAAAAATTGAACCAAACATTTCAAATTAAAAATATTCCCTCCGCTCCAAAACTCTCAAACTAAACCGACCCTAAATTTTGGCTGCTAAAAAAATGGGAGAGACTTCAGTGACTTTGTGTTGGATGACTTTGGTGACTTTAGTGTAATTTTGATGAAAGAGAGTGATGATTGAATGATTAAAATAATATATTTTGATGAGAGAGAATTATTGGTTAAGAGAGAGATGGAGACAAAGACACCCAATAACACCGAAGCCAAAGTCACCAACGTGCTTCCCAAAATATATTCCCCAACTACTTCAACGGCTCATCCCAGCTACCTACATTATTTATTATTAGAATCATTATTTTTCTTTTTAACGCATATTTGCTCGTCTTCCACAATCTCTTTATCTTATCATCATATCTCTATAAATATTATAGATAGATACTTAGATAGTAGAAAGACAAAGAGAGACACAAACAATTTGAACAAAATTCAAACCAAATAGAAAGAGAAAGAGAAAGAGAAAGAAGCAATTAATTAACAACAATGGCGTTGAAGGATACATTTTTCATATCACATGGATCACCAACGTTGTCAATAGATGAATCAAATGAGGCAAGGAAGTTTCTACAATCATGGAAAAAAGATGTGTTTGAAGAAAGACCTAAATCTATTTTGGTTATTTCTGCTCATTGGGACACAACCGTACCAACCGTTAACGTTATTCAGACAACCAATGATACCATATATGACTTCGATGGTTTTCCTAAACCTATGTACCAGGTTTCTTCATTTTTTATTTTATTACGTGATAAAAAGGAATTAAAAATAAGCGTGTTAAACGTAATAAAAAGGAATTAAAAATATAAGTCTGTCATATATTACTCTTTTTTATCAAGTAGCTTGTTAACTATTTAATAATTAACACATTAACTATTTAATAATCCATAATACATGTCGAAGTTTAGGATTCAAACACTGTATAATAATAATATGTATGGAGTACCAGTCGAGGTGCACTTACAGAACATTTATTTTAACTATTTAATAATTTAGAGTATGTAAAATTTGACTAGTTTTTTTTTTTTGGTCAAATATAATTTGACTAGTTATTAAACTGGTATATATAAACTATAGAGCATCAGATAGTTAGAGTTTTTTTTTTTTTCTGTGTTTTGATAAATGTTATAAGCTCGAACTGAGTTATGCGAATGGAACAATGTTAAATTTTGAGACAGTTTTACTATCTGTTACAAACCTATCATGCTATAAGGTTAATTTTTGGTGGACCGATCGGTTTTTATTCAAGATTGTGAGTCAGTTCTTTGATTCAAGTTTGCTTTGGGCAAATTATGGTGTAGAGAGGTGGTGGAAGTCGAATGAGCGTTGGAATAGAACATTTTCGGGTGTGGCTCGGCTATGGTGATCAGAAGAGGGTGTTTGTTTTAGAGAGGTTTATATTGGGGTGAGCAGTGGGTGATGGGTGTTTATGAATTTCACTTTCAGTGGTTGTTTGCGATATAGTTTGATTTAGAGGGTGATGTTGGTTTTGGTGGTTGTTGTTCTCATGCATGTTGAAGTTTGTTTGGTAGTTGTTGAAGATAGGTCTTTGTTAGGTGATGTGTGTATGAGTGTCTTTTATGGTGTTTCTTTGGTGTCCACCTATATACGGCGTCTTTGTTATGCAGTCTATGATTTCCCGATTTTTGTTCATCTTGAGAGATATTTGGTTTCTAATAAATTTTGCCGTTCAAAAAAAATAAAATTAAATAAATAAATACGTGGTATGACATGCATACATGACAAAACAACTGAGTCTTGAAAGATGTAAGGAAAAAAAAACTTGTTTTTACCGAAAATACATATCCTTTAAACTCAATCTTATGCAAAATAATTGTCCATAAGTAGGGCTTGAAAATTACAACCGCATCAATTACCTTTGTACACAATTATGTCCAGTTAGGGCTTGAAAACTCAATCTTGTACAAAAAGCTCAACTTAATATGATTCCTTTACCAGCTTAAATATCCAGCACCTGGAGCTCCACATTTAGCTAAAAGAGTGAAGGAACTACTCAACAAATCCGGTTTCAACCGCGTCGATGAAGACAAAAAAAGAGGACTTGATCATGGTGCTTGGGTTCCACTAATGTTAATGTATCCAGAAGCTGACATTCCGGTTTGTCAGCTTTCTGTTCAATCTAACTTGGATGGAACTTACCATTATAACTTAGGAAAAGCATTGGCACCTCTTAAAGATGAAGGTGTGTTAATAATGGGTTCTGGAAATGTTGTTCATAATATGGGATCAATGAATCTTCCTTTGGCAGATGTTACTCCTTGGGCCTTAGAATTTGATAATTGGTTGAAAGATGCTCTTCTTGATGGAAGGTTTGTAACCCTTTTTTATGTTTTGATGTTCAAGTTTAAAGATTACATGTGTGTGTGTTTGGTTTGGTTCTGCGATAACCGATAACGAATACTAATTTTAGTCAAAAGTGAGTTGATTTTAAATTGTTTATGTTTGCATACATTCACTTAAATGTGAGTTGAACAATAAATTTGAAGTAAAATAAATTATAATCGACATCAATCAGATATGAAGCGAAATCTATTTTATGTGTTGAAATTACTTTTGGCTCTTCCTAAGATGAAACCAAACACACACATATGGTTGATTTTGTTGAGGGTATTAACAAGGTTTTGAGAATTGGGTAGCGACTTCAATTCTTGCTTGGATGTCAAGTCTTATGATGTCTCCACAACCAAGGATTTAAAACAGTTCGCGACTGCAGTATGCAGGTTTTTTACATCTGATCACATTGTCATATTTGACCACAATATCAAATACTGCAATGCAGTCGTGACTAATACAATCGCAAATTAAAATTGTGTCCGATCAGCTGCGTCAACTTTATTTCATCTCAATTTTATGCAATATATAAAGAATCAAAACGCTATCGTATCTAAAGACACCGGGTGCTCAGTATATGAATTTGTATGGTTTGATTCTTCATGGATTAGTTGTGAATGTTTGATTTAATTTGCTCTTATAGATATGAAGATGTGAATCATTATGAACAAAAGGCGCCGCATGCGAAAAAGGCTCATCCATTCCCAGATCATTTTTATCCATTGCATGTTGCTATCGGTGCTGCTGGTGAAAATTCAAAGGCCAAACTTATACACGATGGTATTAAATTGGGAACTCTCACTTATGTCTCTTACCAGTTTACATCAGATTCCAGCTAAACTTGTATTTTATACATAAATTCAGTTTCAGTTGCATAATTCTATGAAGATGTGTTGCTTGGAAGTAAGTTACTTATGTTATTGGTGTTTGTGTTGTGAAGCAATTAATGTAAGAATTGAATTCTGAATAAAGAAATTTTTTAGTACTTTCCTTAATGTTGAGATGTTAGATGATTCATTTGTCATTTTTTTTTTAATTTGGTTTCAATAAATGTTCACACAATTCTAGGTTGAAGATGTTTGTAATGTGACAACTCTTGGATACAACCTTGAAATTATAAGTTCTTTCACTTTCAAAAACTACTAAAGAATGTTAGTGATTTCAACAATTGTTCTAATACTATATTTTTAATTATCTCTCTTATTAGGTGAAATTTTATGTAAATCTCACTATATTAGAAATAAGTCATGCATAAGGTTGTGAAAAGTGAATGTTGCTAGTTTTTTTTCTTCCTAATATGTTGACATACTATTCCTTGTGATTTTACGATTATGCTTTTTCTTTTATATGTTATGCATCTTGCATTTTGGGTTTCATGTTATTTTTGAAGAAATAGGCTAATTAAGTTTGCATTGAATTTAACCCTAAACCCTAAACCCTAAATATTACACTCGTCCCTGCAAATATGTCTCGTTTGAGTGTTGGTCCTTGTAAAAAAAAAATTCAGAAATCCATCCTCGCAAAATTTTCTGTCTTTTAAAAAAGTCCCTAGGCCCATTAAAGTTGCAAGGTGGCACTCAGATGCTGATGTGGCACATGCTGACTGTGCATAATTGTCCACATGGCATATGACGTGACATTTAAATTAATTTAAAAATGTAAAAACAATTTAAAATTTCTGGAAATGAATTTTCGAAATAAAAATATAATAAAATCGAAATTAATAAAAAAATATTATTTTTAAATAAAAAAATATGGTTTTTAATTTTCCAAATTAAAAAGAAAAAAATTAGAAAATATTTTTTGAAAATTATAAAAACAAATTCGAAATTAAAATAAAAGATTCTTTTATTTTTTCGTAAATAAAAAAAAACAAAAAGTTACATAACATTTTTTGAAATTTTTTAAAAAATTAGGCAATTTATTTTCAGATTTTCTTTCAAAATTAAAAAGAATTAATTAATTTTTTAAAAAAATATTTTTTGTTATTTTTAAAAAAAATGTTATTTTAATTATATAAAAATTATGAAAAAAATTCCAAAAAATAAAAAAATAGTTTTTGAAATAATTTTTTTCCAACAATTCTAAATGTTAATTTTGAATTTGTTTTTTGTAAATTACGAAAAATAATTTCCAAATTATTTTTTTTAAAATACTGCTAATTTAAAAAAACAAATGAAAATTTTTTTTTCGTAATTGTTGAAAAATATAATTTATTTTTGGTTTTTTTATTCCGAATTTTTTTTCCAGATTTTTGAATATGTATTTTTTATTTTTTTAAAATTTATAAATTATTTTTAATTTTTAAACAAAAATTTGAAGATAAATTTTCTAATTTTTTAATTTTTTTTTAATTTACAAAAATTAATTTCCGAAAAAAATAAAAAAAAACTTTTATTTTAATTTCGAATTTGTTTTTATAATTTTTAAAAAATATTTTCTACTTTTTTTATTTTTAATTTGGAAAATTAAAATCCATATTTTTTTATTTAAAAAAATAAACTGATTTTTTTTATTAATTTCGGTTTTTTTCTTTTTTTATATTTCGAAAATTAATTTCCAAATATTTTAAATTGTTTTTACATTTTTAAATCAATTTTAATGCCAAGTCAAATGCCACATGTGCAATTATGTACAGTCAGCATGCGCCACGTCAGCATTTGAGTGCCACCTTGCAACATCAATGGGCCCAAGGACTTTTTTTAAAAGACAGAAAATTTTGCGAGGATGGATTTCTGAATTTTTTTTTTACAAGGACCAAAACTCAAACGAGGCATATTTGCAGGGACGAATCAAATATTTAAGCCTAAAATGAATATAAGACTGGAAAATAAAAAATGACATAGGGTTCGAAATTAATATCTAGAGAAGCACAATTGTCTTGATAAAATAAATTGAATCGATGCAATTTTTCATGGGGATAGTGCTCATTTTTTCTTCATGTACCGTAAAAGTGTTCTCAGATGTCGGCGCACTTGTTAGATATTTGTGTATTGCCTTCATTATTGCTAAAATGTTGGATATGATGTTCCAACATCTTGGCACGGTTCAGTGTACCCTGTTTATGTGTCTTGGTTTACGCGCGCTTTATCTTATTAAGGAATTCACGCCTTATTTCTTGTTGGCCAAGTAGCATGTTTTTTGTCCAGAATCGGCTATTTTTTTATTTCCTAAAGGAGAAACAATATTTTAGGAAACTTTGGATGTGTATGGTTTGTTCCTAAAGATGTTCCGACATTTTAGGAGTTGCTTTATTTGTTACTGATTCTTGTTAAGTGGATCGGCTTAAGGATCTACATTGTTCTGAAGCCTAACAAGATATTCAAGCCCGTATTGCTTCAGTATATATACAAGACTGCAAGACCTAATTATTCATTCAAGCCGTCATTTTCATATTAGTGCTTTTAGGGTTTTGAGTCATTGTGAATTGTGAGTCTTTCTTGTATCACTTTGATGCAAGTTTAGGACTGTGCTATTGAGTTGTAAGTTGTATACTACTCTTAAACTTTGAAGTACGGAGTTAGTTTGTGTTTGAAAGTGTTTTCATCATATTGGTTGTAATCATATAATCACAGGATGTGTGATTAAGTGGAAGTGAGATGGGATCTCAGATCTAGGAGTTCCTAGGTTGAAGTCAAGACGGGTAGGTACTAGGTGATAAGTTGTACACTTGGAGTTTGCTGAGAACTTAAAACAAGGACTACACTAGTGGATTTCCTTCATGTCTTGGTAGCCACACAAAGTAGGTGTGTTTGTCACCGAACTGGGTTAAAAAACCTCATGTGCCTTTTTCTTTTTTGTCGTTTATATTTACCTTGTTCAGTTTGTTTTTCGCTTGTTAAATGTTTAAACATTGATTTCAACATTACACCCGTGTCACGGTGTTAGAACATCGCATAGAACATTATAAAACTAGCGTGCCCGAATTTTTAGCACTAGCTTATGGAGTGATTTGATGGTTGTTTTCAATCCTGATGCAAATTTCCCGACTAATGTGTTTGTCATTTGACAACATCTAAATCAGTACTAGAAGCAAGTCTTTGATGTGACCCTCTAGAGTATTTGAAAATATAGGAACAACAAGGTCTGGAATAATACTATTGATTCCACTCAATCTATTTGTGAACGGGCGGGTTCCCTCCTCACTGGTTGGATGAATGCCCAAACTGTGTGCAATCATGCTCGTGTGCTGCAATGACAAAAACCAAGTCCCGGGAGGTATAAATGTAATGTCGATGCTTCCTTTTCTCATGCGCTGAATAGAGTTGGAATTGACATGTGTATTCGGGATGAAGATGGTCATTTTGTGCTAGCTAAAACAGAGTGGTTGGCTCCACGGACTTTGAGGTTGATTCCAAAATTGTGGTGGATAGTTTCTACGATAGTAAAAGTGGTGTTTCTAATTATAGTGTAGTGACTAGCGACTATAGACTCATGTTAGATTCTGATTTAGTAACCTCTGATTTTAGGTTCATTAGGAGACAAGTCAATGAAGTCGCTCATAGTTTAGCAAAGATGGCTCGGTATCATGCTAGTTTCAGTATTCATATTAGGATTTCATCTTGTATCTCAACTATTATTATAAATGAAATCCTCTAAGTTTCTCTTTGTAAAAAGATAAAAAAACAAAACAAATCTTACACTAATCCAACTCCATTCTCCAATATATTCACCATCATCAAATCCTTCATAGTCATCTCAAGTCTCAACCCCTAGTGATGTCTTTTAACTCACACTTTGATATTTGTTCACACAAATTTTATCTAAGAAGGCAATATCACTCGTTGTTACCTACCACGCCTCCGTAGGAGACCTATTCCCAGGCCATACATCCTTCTCCCGACTCTTCTAGTCACTCTCCTTACCCATCAATGTGGTTTTCGTTGATGGCCTTAAGATCGACCAAGCCCAAGATGGAGGAGTGTGTTGAACCAAAATTTTTTTGATGAATGGTTTAATGATAACAAACCTTATGAAATAAACGCTAAGTTTTATGAATGGTGATCTATCGATGTTTTCACTTGTCTTTTCAGAGAAGTAGACAAGAAATAAGGCTCTTGCAAGTGCATATATATATATATATATATATATATATATATATATATATATTCAATGAAAGAATACCAAAACAGTAGCATCACAAACTCAAAGAAGATATAGAAAGAATATTGTTTGAATCAAATGAGTGTTGATTGAAGATTCAACAAGATGTATTTTATGATCAATTGACTCATCCTCGTCACCACATGGTTTTCAACAAAGCCTTAAAAGATTCGAGGAATAAATGGTTAGAATTTGAAAGACACTCAATGAACAAAAAACATCGTGTGGAATCACTGAGATAAATTATGAGAAGAATTGCATCATCAAACAATTCAAGGTTGATTGATCAAGAAGATATTGTCTTCTTATATAGAAGAGAACATTATCAACTTTGATGAAAAGAATGTTCTCATGATAAAGATGATTGTTACATTCAAAATTATTTTCATTACTTCATCAAAATAATTAGAATCAACTCTGAAGAAAAACCAATCCATGAATGAATTATTCATTAAATCATTCATTAATTGGAGAATGATCATATGGAAGAAAATTCATGATCATATGGACGAAGATTCTATCATAAAAGACTTAGGAAGATCCAAGAATCGTCCATCATTGTTCAAGATATGCTTTAGGAGAATAGAAATCAATCAAAGGAATTTTTACTTTGAGAAAGGTTTCTCATGTTCTTACAAAGAACATTCTGGTCATACAAAGTGAAGAGAACATCCTCACTTTATGTTTTTAAAGATAACACATATTTACTTTTATTATCTTGTTATCTACTAATGTGTTTTGTGAGAATGTTTAGTAAGAATGTTCTCGAGAACGTTCTGAGTTCACAAAGATAAATAAGCATCTCCATCAATGATAAGGACAAATATGATCTTTTGATAAATGACAAGAGTATGCAGAATTAAAGATCAAGAATAATGGTTATTCTATTTGTAACGCCCACTTTCGTTTAATTATTTATTTAAATCAAGTTTAGGTGATTATATTATATTTATATAATATAAGTGTGATTTTGGTATGTTTTGATGATTTTGGATGATTTAGTTGTTGATGTGATAAGTTATGATTTTTGTGGATTTGATAAGATTAAGAGACTTATTTTATTGTTAAATAAAATAAGATTTGAAAATAAAATAAAATATTTAGTTGTGGGTTAGTTTTGGATTTTAGAGAGTTATGTGGGAGAAAGAGTAAATAAGATAAGATTTGTTGGGAGTATAAATAGGGAAGCTAGGTTTAGGAAGTCAGTAACGTATCAGACTTTTGGGAGAAAAAGGGAGCAACGTGTGAAGAGAAGAGAAGGAGAGAGAGAGCTGCGATTTCTTCTATCCAGGTAAGGGTGAGACTAATGATTTAATAATGTTAATTAACATAGTTCTGATGATCAATTAACAAGAATTAGGATTGAGTTGGGAGAATGAGAAAACTAGGTCAAATCCCTAGAATTGATGAATTGAACGGTAGAATTTGTTTATTTGATGTAGGAATGGATTACAGAACCTATAATAGGATTAATGTTGTTATTTCAGTCGAATTTGGGGTCTAATATGGTGAAAAATAGGATTTGGGGTGAAAAAGTTCGTAAACTCGTAACCTGTTCTGACACCGTTCCGCCGGGCAGGACATATCCCGCCATGGCGACAAACTGTTCATCGCCCGCCAGGCGAGATTTTGCTCGCCATGGCGACAGACCTGTAATTTCCCCGCCAGGCAGGATTTCCTCCGCCAGGGCGACAGAGACCTGTAATTTCCCCGCCAGGCAGGATTTCCTCCGCCAGGGCGACAGAGACCTGTAATTTCCCCGCCAGGCCAGCATCTGAGCCCGCCACGGCGACATGTGCTGTGACAGAATGTCACATTCCCTATGCTATTGCGATCTGTTTCGCACAAGACTTTGAGAGGGGATCCCTAAGGGTTAGTGAGACCTAATGGTAATGTTGAGAGTAATCCGTATAGTTGAATAAGATATATTCATGATATTGAGCAAGAATTAAAGTATTATACCTTGTGCAAATATGATAAAGTTTATGTTGATTTGAATTGTAATTGATATAATGATATCATTCTGTTCTCGATGATTGAATTATGCTGCTGTTGTTATTAAACTGAAATCGTATGATATATATATATATATATATATATGTATATATGATGATAAGTTATTGTTTAGCTCCAATTTCTTGGATGCATATTGATGAAGTGATTAAGATAAGTTGTTGATTTGATTTGAGTCCATGCATTAGCATACATTGAGCTTAGTCCTCACCATGATAGGAGCTTTGTCCTCCGCACGTTTATTAGGAGCTTTGTCCTCCGCACGTTTAAAAGTATATTAATACTTATGATGAAGTTTGGTACCACATGCATATAAGGAGTCTAAGAGCATTGTTGCATTGTTGTGTCTAAATGATGCATTATTGATGAAGATTGATTATGTGACTACGTGCTAATTGTTATTTAATTATGCAAAAATGTTAAGAATGTTTTGATGTTAATTATTATTCTAAATTATGTTGATTAACATTATTTTGTTATGAAATCTCACCCCTTCTGCTGGAATTGTCGCCTTGTGGGCAAGTGCAGGTGATCGTGCTTAGTGTGCAGTTGCTTCGTGAGTGGCCTTGCCTCACTGTGTCGTCTAGGTCGCTCTGATACGTAACGGGATGGGGTTGTTTTATAAGCATGCTTCATTCTTTTACGTGAATCTTTATGATATTTGCAAATAAAGGAACTAACTCTTTTGAGATATTTTTATGGGGCCTGCGTGCCAAATGTTTTACGGATTATAAGTAATTTTCCGCTGCTATATTTTGAAGTTATTTAGTTAAATTATAATATAGCTGTTTTGGATTACGTTGCATGTGATATCCCGTTGTTATGTTTGTGTACTCTGATAAATGTTTTTAAGAAATTTTTATGTTGGGAAAACGGGGTGTTACACTATTTGTCCCACCAAAAGAAGGATCAAAATCATAAGAGATCAAGATTCCTTAAAATGGCATTAAAAAACAAAGCAAATCAAGGGTGTATTTGCACATGGGCCTTAGAACTTCTTAAGGAAAAAAATCAGCATAAGTCTTATGCATTTATCGACCCAATAAGGAATCAAATGGAAAAGATCTTCAAAGGATTGATCACAAAGTGTTCCTTAAAAATAAAGCATATGACATCATCGTATGACATCAAGGTGACATTAACAAGTGACCAACAAGTTTCTACAGCCTTTCTACAGCTCATGACTACTTGCAAAACATGTTTCTTCTTTGCTCAAGTTTGGTTGTACATAGAGAATGTTCTGGAGAACATTCTTGGTAAGCAAAACCATCAAAGAATGATCTCAAAGTTGTTCCTTGTGATAAAAGCATGTGACATCATCAAAGACATCATCTTATGACATCATGCAATGACATCAAGCTTGCATCATCTTAAGTGGCCTCCAAGACTTCTACAATCAGGCATACAACTCACAACAACTTGCAAAAATGTGTTGCTTTGTGCCCAAGTTATGGCTGAAACAGAGAGAACGTTCTGGAGAACGTTCTCGGTGAACAGTTTTCATGCTTTCTCTCCAAGCATCAAGTGGAGCTAACTTTTTCAGTTTGAAATAAGTTCCAACAACTCTTTTTTAGCTTGATCTCCAAGACATACATCTCATATAAATAGAGGACGTCTATGAAGGTTAAATGCAAGAGTTTTGATAATAAAAGCTTATATTTCTCTCTATTAAAGCTAAAGAAATCATTCTCTTCAACAAATGATGACATGTTGTCATTACGTAATGTTTTGGACTTATTTTGACATTTTGATAGAGTTCTAAAGCAATTAGAAGGGTCCAGAGGAGTTAAAAAGCAAGAAAAAACCAATGAGCTGAAAGCAACAAATCGCGGCACGATTGATGGCATCGTGACGCGATTTTCTTGGCAGAGAGGCATGTTTTTTAGCTGCCTAAACCGTGACATGATTGCTGGAAGCGTGTCACGATTGGTAAGAAGGATCTGGAAGGATTTTTAGGTTTAAGGAAATCGTGACGCGATTGTGAGCAGGCGCGGCGCGATTTTTCACTCATAAAATATTTCCTATTTAAACAGAAGTCAGTTCCAGAAATAAGGGTTACGATTTTGGAGAGCAGAAGTGCGATTTTGAGACCTGAAGACTGCTAGAAGGGCGATTTCATCCTCCTTTACTCAGTTCATGTATGTTTTAATTATTTCATTGATTATGCTATTTGTAAACTCGATTATGAGTAGCTAAATCTCTCAGAGATTAGGTCCGAGATGAATCTATGTAACGCTAATTGATCCACGTTGCTGTGAAACTCTATTTATTATGAATGACAATCTAGTTTTTATTCAATTCAATTGTTATTAATGATTTTTATATCTTGATCACATATAAACATAGTGAGAATGAATGACTACTGACCATAGCTTTCTACTTAGACCTAATTGAATTCTTCTAATAAACAGGGTTAGTCTAGGAATGGATAATCGTTTGTTAGTGATATTAGGTTAACGTGCTTAATCCTTCGAAGATTATTAGACCACCTAAGGAATTTAGGGTTGTAGTTTAAGAAGAGAGTCCTAACTCAAGGGATTGATTAGGACTATTTTGTTAACTATCGTGAAACTAGTGAATCATTAATAAGAATAGGGTGCATCATACCAATTAGAGAAACATTAGAGGATTCAACAGACCTGATCTCATCTCTCTCCATATTATCTTAATCAATCTTTATTTTCTGTTATTTGATTTCATAAAATCAAACCAAATCAACTGCCTAGTGGCAAACCAAAATAACCTTTATACATCTTATTTAATAACGCGGTTGAATTATTGAGATTAACATAGTCCTTGTGGGAACGATATTTTATTACTTCGATAATTTTTGGTACACTTTCCAAATATCTATCAAGTTTTTGGCGCCGCTGCGGGGGACTGTTGATTATCTCAACAAGGCAATTTCGTTATTACTTTAAGATTTCTTTAATTTATTTTTCTGTCAAAAATAATTCTTTTCTTGTTTCAGTATTCATTACTTATTTTGTATCGTGCAGTGCTACCAAGGTATTTTGCTGTTTATGCGAGGTAGAAGAAGTTTGGACGACCTACAGTATGATCATGCGATAGAAAGGACTGCAATAGCCAATCGAAAAGCTGGCTGGTTGTCAAAGTCAGTTCCACCAAGTGCACGAGAGGAGATACCAGTAATTACTGAAACTGAAACAAACTGTTCTCCAAAGACAAGCATAATGGGAGACGAGAATCCACCACCGAGGCCGATGTTGGGAGACTATGTTTAGCCAATCACCGTGGTCGCCTAACCCATACTTTCAAGTCTGCTAATCCTATTGTTTTTGATATCAAAACTAATGTTCTGAATGGGTTGAGGGAAAAACAGTTTGATGGGGATTAGACATACCTGATCTCATCTCTCTCCATATTATCTTAATCAATCTTTATTTTCTGTTATTTGATTTCATAAAATCAAACCAAATCAACTGCCTAGTGGCAAAACAAAATAACCTTTATAGATCTCATTTAATAACGCGTTTGAATTATTGAGATTGACATAGTCCTTGAGGGAACGATATTTTTATTACTTCGATAATTTTTGGTACACTTGCCAAATATCTATCAATAAACACGAAGCAAACTCCATAATCTTTTCACTATATTTATTCTCTTTATCTCTTTTGTTTGAGATATCTTTTTGAGTTTGTGTTTGTAAAAATCTCTTTTGTTTGAGATATCATTTTCTATCTCTTTTGTTTGAGATATCATTTGCTACCAAAATCCATCATCCTACAAAGTGTAAACTAGATCTCAAGTCTATTGGGCTTAATAGTTTGAGATAGGAAAGTTCCAACCTTTCTTGTGCGAAAGCAAAGAATTGTAGAAGCCTGCTGAGGTTGATAATACAGTTGTTCTGGACTGATATAGTGTGATCGATACATTATAGTGCTAGTTAGAAGTTTCTACCAGCTGAATACTATAGTGGATAATCTCACACGAAGTGTGGGGACTGTAAGTAGCCGAGTTTGGTGAACCAAGATAATTCTCCTGTGTTATTCTTCTTCTCTCTCTTTTATTTAAGTTACACAATACACACACAATATCACACTCATATTAATATTTATTAATATCTAGAATATTCTGGTCCTAATTAATCACAACCAAATTAATCCAGAGTTCTCTAGTCCTTAAATAACCATTAATATTGTTTTATCATTCAGCTTAATAATTAAATATAACTGCTTTATATTTATCCAGAGTTCTCTAGTCCTTAATTAACCATAATATTATTTTATCATTCAACTTAGATAATTAATCTTATAACTGTTATCCAGAACATTATGGTCCTAATATAACTGTTTAACATTTATATTCTTCTAGAGTTCTCTGGTCCTTGGTAATTATTAATATTGTTTTATTATTTCAGTCTCTTTATTAATTATATAATTATTATCCAGAACATTCTGGTCCTTGATGAAACAATTGTTTAAATATCTATATACTTTATAATCTTCTTTTATCTAACATTTACCAAGAATTTTCTTGAGTATATAAACTTGTTAAGTTTCAGGATTAAATTTAAAAAGGGTCACAATTCAAACCCCCCATCTTATGATTATTTCTTCCACTTCAGAGTGCCCATAATAGAAGGTCGCACCATCACAGGGAGTCGCAGACCCACCAATATCGTCGTTCTTTTTTACCTTTTGCATTCCTTAATTTCTCCAAACCCAAACCATGGAAATTTGGGGAAGATGACTCGTATTATCTTTTTGTTTTTTCTTTAAATCACAACGTCGATTAATTTATTTTTATTTATTTTAATTGATATTTCAAAATGTCATTGCCATATCATTTAATTTAACCATGTATGCGCCCTCAAAATTAAAGGAGAACAAGTTTGGGGCATAGTTAATTGTTTGTTAGAATGTCATATGTAGCCTTATAGGATGGGGACCAACACCTTATGATTAATTTCATATTTTTAATGCAAAAACACCTTCATACCTAATTCGGCAAGTTTTATAAAGAAAAAAAAAGTAAGATGGGGACCAATCCCAACACTGTATGCCACCCAATACCTTATGACTACCAAATTAATTTCATATTTTTAATGCAAAAACGTGGTGTATGCACCTTCATACCTAATTCGGCAAGTTTTATAAAGAAAAAAAAAGTAAGAAAAAAGAGAAGGTGATCTCATAGGCTTGTCAGACAAATTTTTTTGAAAAAGCTAAATTGGCATCAGAGGAAATCGAACTTGAGACCTCGATGAGGAGCAAACTCACAGGTCACAAGCCAATACCACCAAGCAAGGCGGATCTGGACTTTCAATACCAGTGAGACAAAAAAAAATTATGAAATAATTAAATAATATTAAATTTAATAAGAAGTTATATTAAAAATATTTTTAGCAACCAAAATTACAAAGAAAACAATATTAAATTTAATAAGACATGAATAAAGAAGAAAAACGAGTCACGATTTGACAAAAACGTGACACGATTTCATAAGGCAGAATGCATGCTCTCGACATTGGACAAAATGTGTCACGATGACAAAAACGTGACACGATTCTGGAAACCCTAATTCATATGGTTTGTTACACAAGGCAAAATCGTGTCACGTTTTTGAGCCTATTTATTTTGAAGTTATTATGAAAATAAGGGTTAGAAATTGAGAAGAGCAAAGTGCGATTTTGAGACCTAAAGACGGCTAGGAGGGCGATTTCTTCAACCTTTTATCAGTTCATGTATGTTTTGATTCCTATATTGATTATGCTATTTGTAAACTTGATTATGAGTAGCTAAATCTCTTAGAGATTAGGTCTGAGATGATTCTGTGTAATCCTAATTGAAACATGTTGCTGTGAAACTCTATCTATAGTGAATGACAATCTAGTTTTATTCAATTCAATTGTTCTTAATGCTTTTTATATCTTGATCAAATATAAACATGATTTAGTGAGAAAGAATGACTACTGGCCGTAGCTTTCAACTTAGACCTAATTAAATTGTTCTAATAAACAGGGTTGGTCTAGGAATGAATAATCATTTATTAGTGATAATTGTTTAACGTTCTTAAAATCTTCAAAGATTATTAAACAACCTAAAGAATTAAGGGTTGTAATCTAAGAAGAGGGTCCTAAGTCAAGGGATTGATTAGGGCTATTTTGTTAATCATCGTGAAACTAGAGACTCATTCATAAGAAATAGGTGCAGTATACCAATTAGGAGAAACAGAGGATTCGAAAGACCTAGTCTCATCTCTCTTCTTATTTTCTAATCAAATCTTTTATATTTTGTTTTTAAATTTTATGCGATCAAACCAAATCTACTACCTAGGGCAAACAAAATAACTTTTACACATCCTTTAAAATAACACAATTTACTTGTTTAAATTAACATGGTCCTGTGAAAATGAACTTATAAATTGTATTACTTCGATAGTTTTAATACACTTTCTAAAAGTTTATCATTCACCTGAGATAGTGTTTACACTGATTTTTGGTAAACAATCGTTGGTTTAGAATTAATTACTTGCAAGATCAACCACTAAATCTTAGGGACATATTGTGTTTGTTATTTCCAGAAGTTTAATATTGTTCTTGAAGAACTTGATAAAAGAAAGTAAAAAAGCAATCGAATTCAACCCAATTGAACTCTATCAAAATTAATGTAAATAAAAGTAAATGAATTACTCAAAAGAAACAAGTAAATCGCAAAGACATTTAAGAAAACAAACTTAAATTCCATTGATTGAATATAAATTGGTACACATGTTCATACATTGCAACTTGTGACTCGTTTCTCTCTTCCATGCGGATAATTTGAGTGTAAGTTTTGTGTATGATTGGATTGTGACCCTTTTTCCATAGGGAAAAACTACTATTTATAAAAATAAAAATAACTACCTAGATTCGAATTCAAAATGATAACTGCAGTAAACTAACTTATCCATTCGATTTGAATTTCGAACGTTTCTTGGAAATATTCGTTTCTTTGACCTTATCCAAAAAAAAAAAAAAAAAAACTGCCCTTCGAGAATTTCCATCTGTCGATAAGCAAAAGAGAACAATTCCTTCGTTTACAAGGTCAACTTTTTGACTGTATTTAATGATAGCTTTAATGATAGCCTTGAAAATATTGGCTAACAAATTGCCCCCCATAAACGTCATTTTCGACTCATCTTTCGATAGGGAGAAGAAGATGTTTCTGACCCCTAGCTTCAATCGAAATAAAATTCTTGACGTCATGGTCTAGAGAAGCAGTTCAAAGAAACCTTTATGGTGTCCCCACCATGGCTAGTGGGCCACGTTCTCAGTCATTGGGGCGTTCTCAGTCATTGGGAACTACCAACTTTTATTGAAAAAGAATAAACTATTACCTTTACCTTTCCAGTTTCTACCTTCAGAAAATTTTCACTTTTCACTATTCTTTCTTCTTCTTCGCAACTACTCTCATCCAAAACCCATGCAAATTTCAAAAAAAATTCAGAAAAAAGTTATCATTTCTTTCGCCGTTTATACTGAAGAAAAAAAACTTCAATCATGGCGCATGCAGAAGGATCAACTTCCAAAACTTCAACTCATGATGAACCCATCAATTTTTCTAAAGAGGTTCCAAGCGGTCATCTTCAGTTCATCGTAGAACCAGACGTGAAGGAAGCTCAAGACAAAACCTGGAAAACCCAGGTAATTATCTCTTGCCCTAATTCACTGCATGCATTCCTAGGACCCTTCCCAGATGACAAAGAAGACCTAGAAAACCTTAGCGTTGTTTTCCCTAGTTTTGAAGAACGATCTCCTCTGATTTTCACCAAAGGTCCTTATGACCTAAGTTTCTTGAAATCCAAATTTAGGACAGAACCCAAAAATGAGAACAATGAGAAGTATTTGTGTTGGTTAGACAAAATGGAGAAACAAAAGGGTCAATTTTGGAAAGAGATAGGAATTTTCGATCTCATTTAGCTGTCGAGACAAGGGCCAAAATATCATAGTGAAATGATAATTGCTGCATTACATTTTTGGAACCCTTCGACCTGTAGCCTCCATTTAAAATGTGGCATGCTCACGCCCACTCTATTAGACGTTGCTGGTCTTACCAGTCTAAAACTTGTTGGCCAAATTTTCGATCCAGACAGCCATGTCTCAGAGCTTTCTTTTGATTTTACTAGACCTGCGTATGGCAATTTCATACTAGATCACCACGTTACTTCAAGTAATGAAGTGTCTGACATAGAGCACATTGCCTTCCTTACCTATTGGTTATCCATGTATATTTTCTGTTCAAGATCCCTACAAATTCCTAAAAATTTTACAACTCTTGCCATACAATTGCATGAAGGAAGAGACATTTTCTTAGGCAAACTTATCTTAGGATCTTTATATGAGAATCTGAATTAGGCAGTAATAAGTATAAGAGAGTTCCAATCTGGTTGCAGTCTGATCATACCTAGCCCCATTTGGTTGTTTCAATTGTGGCTCTTGGCCACTTTTAAAACAAAACTAGCAATCAACCTTCCTCCCAACCTTTCAAAGGCACATGAAGAGAGATCCGTCGAAGGAATAGCTTTAGCCATGCTTCAATATGGTAATAGGAGTTCTCAAGATTTGTTCTCCATTGCTTCAATATGGTATAGGCGCCAATCCAATCGAGTAGATCGTGACACTTTGCTTCCTCAACTGAAACTTGCTTTTCATGTGTAGAGAAAATTGAAGAAGAACAAAGGTACGCATATTCGAGAAATTCAAGCTTTCCAAAAATTCTTTCAAACTGGATATGATCCTTTGCATCTAAAAAGGACAGTTCATTATGCTGCTCAAACCTTACGAGATAAAATCTATGATAAAATCCCAACAATGACATTTCCACCTTTTACCCCTAGTAAATATCTTTTCGTATTACATTTCAAAATGAAACTTCCAGCTTTGCCAACCAGCAAGTTAGCCCTGGCTTTTAGGCTGCCACACCCAAAATGGCTACCATGTGATTCATTGTTAGACATGAGGCAAAAACTAATAACTAGAGAAAAGGACAAGGTGACTTGGACCAAATACTATTTAAGTAACTTTAAAGGCTTCCTTCATTTAGATCTGCCCTATATCGAAATCATTTCTCCAATAGGCATAGGTATGAAATTTTTCGATTGGTAGAATCAACACATAAGTATTTAGAGAAATGTACTACTTATCTGTTTACCCATTTGTTTGCAGTTTTTCCTCTACAGTCAAGGGATGAAGGACATGCTGAGGATGAAAGCATCCAAAGATCCTCGAAGTCTAAATCAGAGAGATCATCCAAGAAAAAGAAAAAGAAGGTTCAACACTCCCCTAAAACAACCCCTGATGAAGTTGGAGAACCTGCAACTGAAGAAGACGTAAGTCCCCCCTCTTTTTTTATTTGAACGTCTCAGAATGGGACACGTTCTTAATCTAGAATTCGATTTGCAGCCTGAAATCCTTCCTGAAGGTATTGAAATCACTATTGTTCCTAAAGCACCAAAGGCCAAAGAAAGTCGAAGAAAAAAGGAAGCAAGAAACCCAGAACATAACTGTCGAAGCAACTGCTGCTGATGAATCTCCAGGCGAGTCGAGCTCTAAGAGGTGGAAGCATAAAGATTCGAATCCCAATAGTGCCCATTCTCATGTTGGTTACAATGGCTCAAAGGTAGGAACCTCATTCGTTTAACCCAAGTTTTTATTCCTTTGGCTTCGAAATCCGAAATTTGCTTTAACTGCCACGTTCTTTCTATACAGGGTATAGAGCACAGTCAGATTGACAAGTCTCAGCATGCACAACTCCTATCCACTGACCAAGCAACGACATCACCAATTGCTGAAGAAGACGAGGGCGTCGAGACTAGTACTCCTCCGCCTCATTTCGAAATAACTTCTCATAACCAGCTTCCATCAGCGCATGGTGAAGATGTGGCTAGAGAAACATCGGTTGGTGACAGCGATCTCGATGATCGTGCAGACCAGTATATTCTTGCTTCAAGAAAAGACAATGCTAGTTTGGACCAACCGAATACTCCTTGTGAAAAACTACCAACAGAGGTTATGCCCACGACGAACGTTCAACCTACCAAGATCATTAGTCAAGAAGACTTCGATCAGCTCGAGAAAGCCAACCCTCTTGATGCCTTTGACTTCTTAGCACAAGACGATCTCTTTTCCATGAGCACTAGAAAATCTTCCAATGTTTCTGCTGATGATCTGTCAGAAACTTCGAAGGAAAACCTTCTAGCAGAGTTTCGAAGTAATGTCTTGGGAGCCAATCTGTTTGAAGCTATAGAGCAAGAAGAGAACATCATTGCTGAGGTAAAAGAGTTACTTTGCAAACTAGGTAATCTTCTTTCTGGTTCAAAAATTCAGGAATTTTCTTGAGCGTTAGAACCTCTCTTGGAGGGTATTGGCCAAAGATTTCAACAGAAGAAAACTGACAAAGCCAAGCTCGAGGAGAAAACCCTGCGTTGTGACCAACCCGCATATGAAGTTGCTGCTTTCAAAGCCAAGGTCGAGGTTTTTCGACAGGAGATTCCAACCAATCAGCAAAGAGTAGCAGAAATCGACTCCACCATTGCCAAGTACAAGGGAGAAATTCTAAATATGGAGACTCAGAAAGCCAACCTTTTAGCCAAAGAAGACCTCATGAAGCAAGAAGCTCAAGTTGCTATACAAAAAGCTAAAGAATCGAAGTTGTCTCAACAAGAGATATATATGCTTACTGAGAATGGCAAAGCCCTTGATGAAAGGCTTAGTGATTTTAAGAATCAACTTGACAAGCTTACCTCTGAATTTGTAATTTGAAAAACTCTTCGTGAGTTTTAAACTGTAAGTATTTTGCTCCTTAAATTTTGTAAATTATAATGGTACAAGAACCATCTTTGATGATATTTTAGATTTCCTTTACATATCTTTATTTATCAATTTATTTTAAAATTACAAAATTGATACTTGGAACAAGTTTCAAGAAAAAGCGATGATGAGAAACTAAAAAGTCTCTTTTTGCGTAAACCATACAAGTTAACCGGCCTAGAAAACCGTAAAACTTCCAATTTAATAATAACCACACAAATTGAATAAAATTTTACCACTTTCCTCTTTTTCCAAAGCACATCTGCAGACATTGATTTTTGCCACGTGTGTACATCCTGATATGGTAAAAATGGTACAAATGCAAACTATCTCAACTTCCTCATCCATTATAAATACTTCATCTTCTCTTGCAAGCTTTGTCATCTCCACTTTCTCTCCTTTGTTCAAAAAGAAAAGAAAAAAACATCAACAACAAAAAAACCCTTTTTCTTTAACAATGGATTTTTTGAGTGATGATTTGATAATCAACATTGCTGCAAGAGTTGCTGCTCATAGCATGTATGATCTCTTCAACTTCCAACAAACCAACAAAAGGCATGCAGCACTTTGTAGAGATCCTATCGTTTCCAAGTCTGTTTACACCGATTGTGTTATTCTGCTTACTGATCTGGACCTAACTCATGAAAAACTTTCTTTCATGAACCGCCTGTGGGATCATGGCAACCCCATGTTCTGCATTCTCCGGTGTCACTCCAAAATTTGACACAATAAGGCGTTTGTTGTCGAATGCTGAGGCTGCCCCCTCAAATAGCGCTAAGTATTTCAACCTCCTAATAAGGGCTACTGCTCCGCCTCCTGTAAAAGAGGACGAACTTTTGGAAGATCTATGGGATCTTTTGGTGACTAGGCGCATTTCATGCTATCGAGTGGATATTTTGAGGGGCGCCGCTTCTTTCATATTTCGCTGCACTTGGTATAAGAGATACAACAACTGGCTTAATTGCCCAGGAGATGGGAGGAGACCTGGGAACTTTCGTGGCTATCTTCCTGCTGATGATGATGAGTATGTTTTAAACGACTTCTGCATCCGCTGCCGTCTTGACTCTGAAGTTCGATGGCTTATCGAAGTTTGTGGCATCACCCACCAAATGTAGAATCTTAGGTTGTTTTCAGATTTCAACCTTTTAGATTTGCATCTCTTAGCATCTAGGCTTCTTTTGGTATGTACTTTGTTTTGTAATGGCTCGTTTGTTTTATCCATTTTTTGGGACTCTTAATGTAACCTGCCCATTAGTTGGAATTTTCTCTAATCAATGCCATGTTTCGTTGTTTCCTTTCGAACTACTCTTGTACAATTTTAATTTCTTGTAGCATCGGTTTATATTTCTTCAAATATTTCCCGTTTATGTGCAAAATTCTTTGATCATCGTTCAATTTCATACGCATTGTTCAAAAACACTCTTAATATTTTCCATGGTCCTTCCCAACTGGGAGACCATTTTCCCAAGACTTGATTTTTCCTATCCATTGGCAAAATGACTTTCCACACCAAGTCCCCTTGAGCGAATAACTTTCACTTCACTTTTTTGTTATAAGCCTTCGCCACCCTTTCTTTCTGTTTCGTAAAGACTTCTAATGATGTTAACCTTTCTTCATCTAAATCAACCAACTTGTCTAAAATCATATTCCAATAATGGTTTGTTGGAATCTCGAATTGCCTTTGATTTCTGGTCGATTGAAGTAAAATTTCGACAGGTAATACAACATCATGACCAAATGTTAATCTAAATGGTGTGGTATTCGTCGATTCTTTAGGAGACGTTCGACATGCTCATAAGGCTTCGCCAAGAACTTCATGCCAATTCTTGGGTTTCCTTTTAGTTTTCCTTTTAATAATGGAAATAAAGTTCTTATTCGCTGCTTCAATTTGACCATTTGCTTGAGCATAATATAGTGTCGAAGTTAATAATTTAAAACCCGTGTTCTCATCAAGTTTTACCATTCTTTGACCAGTGAACACAGATCCTTGATCCGTAGTGTCGCGTCATTTTTCAGGAGATCAAGGCTATTTGACTAGCTTTGACTCACTATTTTTTTATTCACAACTGAACTTTTTAATTTTTTAAAGAAAGGGGGAAAAAGTTCAAATTACCCATTTGAAAGAGATTTGGGTTCGGGGGTTAGTTATATTTAGGGAAGGTATTAGCACCCTAAATATTCGTAGTACTCTACGAGAACCTTTTGACTTTATTTTACTTTTTGTGCTATAACTTGCTTAACTTTGCTTAAAAGACGGAATTGAAAAATAGAGATTTGAAAGAAAAAAAAAGAAGCCTATTATCTACATTTTTTATTGATTTGAAAGGACGAGCGTCATTTGCCTACGTACCCGTGAGGGATCAAAACCTCGTAGTTCGGGGTAGAAATTGACGTTAGATTGGTTTTGTATTTTTTATTGGTTTTGAAAAAAAGGTTTTAAAATAAAAAGCCAAGTGGCGAAATAAGCTTGTTTGTATTTTTTAATGTTGAAGAAAATAGACTCGAAGTAGAATTAAAATTGATTTTAAATTTGATTAAGAAAGAAAATAAACAGAACGGTCACTTGATTAAAAATCAAGGTTTATTATGAAAATATTTTGTGATTTTTGTTATTTGAATTTTTTTTGTTGTTTTTTATATTATTGTGTTTGTAGGAAAATGTTTTTGGTTTTTTTTTATTATTGTGTGAAAATGATTTGGTCGCGCTTGGTGCAAAAAGATTGCTTAAAAAGAGGCGGATTCGCACTTGGGCGATGGCATCCGTTTGAGAAAAATTAAACGCGCATGGCGTGAAAAGAAGGTTTTTTTGTTTATTGTTAGTTCAACAAAATAAATAGTAGTGTATATATATATATATATATATATATATATATATATATATATATATATATATATATATATAAGACCAGAACATTCTGGAGAAGGATTATATAAACAGAATGAGAAAAATTATATTAAAATGAATTATGAAGTTATTTTAACACGGACCAGAATATTCTGGAGAAATATAAAATAAAAGGTAAAACAATATTAATGATAAATACTGGACCAGAGAACTCTGGATTAATTTGATTATTAATTAGGACCAGATTATTCTGGAGAGCGATTAAACTTAATTGCAAGACAATATTAATATTTGATTAGGACCAGAGCACTCTGGATTAAGATGCATGTATTTAGTGTAAAATAAATGAATATATATATATATATATATATATATATATATATATATATAGAGAGAGAGAGAGAGAGAGAGAGAGAGAGAGAGAAGAGAAAAGGAGAAGAAGAAGGAGGAAAAAAGAAAAAGGAAGATGATATACCTTTGTGGGGAGAATGGAAGAAAGAAAAAAGAATAAAATGAGGGTTGTTTTGTTTTTGGTAGTGATGATGTGATTTTTTGGTTTTATGTTGATTTGTAGTGATGATTTGTGTGATTTTTTTGTTGTTTTAATAGTGGTTTATGTGGTTTTAATGATGGTTTATGTGGTGGTTGTGTTGTTGATGATGAAGAAAAGAAACATGCTAAGCCTAAAAAAATTGTAGTGGTGTGTTGCTGATTTTTTTCTCTCTAAAACTTCCCCCTTTTTGTGGTAAAACCTCCTTTATTTATAGAAATAAAGAAACTTGAGAAACAAGCTATAATGGAAGCTTAGAGATTAAGTTTTGAGCTAATGAGAGCAAGTTGTCATGTGATGTCATCTTAGTGATGTCACTTGATGATGTCACTTTGATGATGTCACTTTATTTCATTTGTAGTATGACCAGAACATTCTCCAGAACGTTCTCTAGAACGTTCTGGTATATGCTCCAGATCATTCTTGATAAATTTTCAGTTTTATGTTTCTTTTCTTTTTAAAAATTAAAAATTAAAAAAGACAATAAAAAGAGAAAATATTAATAAAAATAAAAATAAAAAAATAAAAAAAGGACTAAAATAGAATAACTAAAAAGGTAGACAAAATGAGGTATTTTAAATAACCTCTGCCAGAATTTTTTCTAAAAAAGACAAAAAAAAATTCGGGCCAAAAGACAAGTGAAAATGGTATCTTAGGTCAAAAATTGGGGTATGACAGATGCCCCTATTTAAGTTTCGTCGTCCGGAGATTTTGAAGATGGAATCTTTGATTTGACGGGTCGAAGAGACTTAAATACAAAGTACACCATTTTTGACCTACGATGCTATGAATGCATGTGATGCAATTATGAATGCAATGTTATGCATATAATGATGTGAATGTCGTGTTATGAGCGCCGGACGGCGACGATGACCTGACTGAGGATAAAACAAGTTCACTGGGGAACAAAAAGCTCGAAGATGGTAAAGGGATAAATTTGTTTGCTGTCAATGTAGGAGTTGGAGACACAAAGTAAAAGTAAAAGTAAAGGCAATGTTGGTGTCTGCTATCATTGTAGGAGAGCGAGACACAAGGTAAAGATAAAAGCAATGTTAGTGTCTGTTGTCATTGTGGGAGAGCGAGACACAAAGTAAAAGTAAAAGTAAAGGCAATGTTGGTGTCTGCTATCATTGTAGGAGAGCGAGACACAAAGTAAAAATAAAGGCAATGTTGGTGTCTGCTGTCATTGTGGGAGAGCGAGACACAAGGTAAAGATAAAGCAATGTTAGTGTCTGCTGTCATTGTGGGAGAGCGAGACACAAAGTAAAAGTAAAAGTAAAGGCAATGTTGGTGTCTGTTGTCATTGTGGGAGAGCGAGACACAGAGTAAAGGTAATAGGCAAATGTTGGTGTCTGCTGTCATTGTGGGAGAGCGAGACACAAAGTAAAGGTAAAAGGCAATGTTGGTGTCTGCTGTCATTGTAGGAGAGCGAGACACAAGGTAAAGGTAAAAGGCAATGTTGGTGTCTGCTGTCATTGTAGGAGAGCGAGACACAAGGTAAAGATAAAGCAATTTTAGCTGTCATTGTGGGAGAGCGAGACACAAAGTAAAGATAAAGCTGAAAGGTAAAGAAACTTGGATAAATATTGGGGAATTGAAAATGTGTATTTGTAAACTTGACTGTCTGTGGAACCTGCCACTTGAAAGCATATACTTGGTGATATCTTTGGATCAAACACACTAGGGGTGACATTTTGTTTTGGGGGAATCTGTTGAGGCAAGACTGAGGGTGGTCAATGCAATTATGTACGATTGATGTTGTTTGTATGTATGTGCATGAATGTGTGTATGTATGTGTTTGTGAATGCATGAGTATGTGAATGTATGTGACTGTGTATGTATGGATGTATAAATGTATGTATGTATGCATGTATGTACAAATATATGTGACTGTAGATAACTTGATGAGACAAAACGGGACGGCTGGGGTGAGAGTGGGACCCATGTCGCAAACACACACATTCAGCAAACTTCCTTAGTAATACTGGAGAGAGATCATGTTACTGTCGGGGTGCAGCCTAGTATGAAGTAATAGTTGATGATGGAGTAACCATGCCTCGAGAATAAAAATCCGTTAATCAAAAAGCATGGCAGGAGTTGCCCTTCTTGAACCAACCCTGAGCACTATCTCGTGGGTACACTTCACTAGTCATGCTTCTCTTTTGCTTTTTCTTTTTTTCCTTTTTTTTTTTTAATCCCTAACTTTTGCCTGGAGCGCCCTTTCGGATTTTCAATCCACCGGGACGCTCATTTTTGCCTAAGCCGCCTTTTCAGGTTTTCGACTTAGCGAGCTCTCTTCTTTTTTTTGTTTTTTTGAAGTGATGACTAGGTTCGTACCACTGAATCTAACTGCTCTTGAGACGCATCCCGAGCACGTTTCTGTGAGTTTAAAGATGATATGTTTGTCATTTAGGGTTTTTTTCCAAGAAAACATAAAAGGAGTTTTTCGAAGTATTTGCAAAGTTTTTGCTTCAAGTATTAACATGAAAAATAGGAGAAAAACTACACATAGAAATAAATAGGAATTCTAAAAAGAAGCATAGGCTCAAATTGATTTAGAAGAGTGGTAACCGGCCAAAGGCATGACTCCATGGATTACAAAGTTTTGAAAAGTGGTAATTATATTGGGAGGTACATTGAACATGAATACTGCTACATTCCCTAACAATTTCGAATTTCGTCGTTTAGATGCTTCGCTTTGGAGAATTTCTGACAGTTATAGTGCCTTGAACGGGTAGTGCTTTTTCTGATGCAGTTACTTTGTCATAAATTCTTAACTCTTGCATAGATCTCCCTTTCAGGTTTTCAACCTATCAGGATAACTTCTTTCTTTTATTTTTGTCTCTAACTTTTGCCTGGACCGCCCTTTCGGGTTTTCAGTCCACCGAGACACTCATTTTTGGTTTAAGCCGCCCTTTCGGGTTTTTGACCTGCCGAGCTGTTCTTTTATATCTTTAGACAAAGTATTTCTTGACTGCATCAAAATTCACAGGACGAGGGAGTTCGTCACCGTCCATAGTTGTAAGAATCAAAGCACCACCAGAGAAAGCTCTCTTGACCACGTAAGGACCTTCGTAATTAGGTGCCCACTTGCCCCTGGGGTCTGGTTGAAAAGATTTGATACTCTTGACCACAAGATCTCCTTCTTTGAATTCGCGGGGGCGAACCTTTTTATCAAACGCTTGTTTCATCCTTGTCTGGTATAGCTGTCCATGACACAAAGCGGTCATGCATTTTTCTTCAATCAAATTCAACTGGTCATACCGTTGCTGACACCAATCTGCTTCTAACAATTCGGCTTCCATCAAGACTCTCAAAGACGGGATTTCAACTTCCACAGGGAGCACAACTTTTGTGCCATATACCAAAGAGAAAGGGGTTGCCCCTGTTGAAGTGCGCACCGAAGTACGATACTCATACAAAGCATAGGGTAACATCTCATGCCAATCTTTGTAGGTGACCACCATCTTCTGAATAATCTTCTTAATGTTCTTGTTTGCAGCCTCAACTGCACCGTTCATCTGGGGACGGTAAGGAGAAGAGTTGTGATGCTCAATCTTGAATTCGCTGCATAGCTCCTTCATCATGTTGTTATTCAGATTTGTACCATTATCAGTGATGATCTTGTTAGGAACACTGTAGCGAGAAATGATGTGATTCTTGATAAAATGAACCACCACTTGCTTGGTCACATTAGCATAGGATACAACTTCAACCCACTTTGTGAAGTAATCAATAGCCACTAATATGAAACGATGTCCATTAGAAGCTTTCGGTTCAATTCGGCCGATCATGTCAATGCCCCACATAGAGAAAGGCTAAGGGGAAGAAATGACATTGAGCATAGACGGGGGTACATGAATCTTGTCCGCATAAATCTGGCACTTGTGGCACCTTTTGGCATAGTGATGACAATCTGCATGCATAGTTATCCAGTAATAGCCTGCTCTCAACGCTTTCTTAGCCATTGCATATCCACTGGAATGAGTTCCGAACGAGCCTTCATGAATCTCGTGCATCAACAAGTCTGCTTCTCGTCGATCTACACACCTGAGCAACACTGCATCGAAGTTTCTTTTGTACAACACTTCCCCATTCAGAAAGAAATTGCCAGACAATCTTCTTAGGGTTCTCTTGTCTTTGCGAGACGCTCTAGGAGGGTACTCTTGAGTTTGAAGAAACACTTTGATATCATGAAACCACGGCTTGTCATCAAAAACTGCTTCAGCTGTAAACACATAGGCAGGCCTTTCAAGGAAACGGATACTGATCAAGGGCACCAGATTGTGGCGATTCACTTTGATCATTGAGGACAAAGTTGCTAAAGCATCGGCCATCTGATTCTCATCACGAGGAATGTGATGTAACTCAACCTTGTTGAAGAAAGTCAATAATCGTCTTGCATAATCTCGATAAGGAATCAGACCAGCGTGGTGAGTCTCCCACTTCCCTTTGATTTGGTTAATTACCAGGGCTGAATCACCGTATATGTCAATGTTCTTGATCCTTAAGTCGATAGCTTCTTCAATACCCATGATACAAGCTTCATATTCCGCAATGTTATTCGTGCATTCAAAACGCAGTCTTGCAGAAAAAGGGATGTAATCTCCCTTAGGAGTGACAATAACTGCTCCAATTCCGTTCCCGTAAACATTAACGGCTCCATAAAAATCAAACCCCATTGAGACTCCGGATCAAGACCTTCACCGAACAAGGGTTCATCACAGTCTTTCATCTTCAAATACATAATCTCTTCATCAGGAAAGTCAAACTTGATTTGTTGGTAGTCGTCAATCGGTTGATGGGCTAGATGGTCAGCGAGGATACTACCCTTGATTGCTTTCTGAGTGCGGTACACAATGTCATATTCAGACAACAACATCTGCCATCGTGCAATTCTACCAGTTAAGGAAGGCTTCTCAAAGATGTACTTGATTGGGTCCATTTTGGATATCAGCCAAGTGGTGTGATTGATCATATAATGACGAAGATGCTTGGCAGCCCAGGCAAAGGCACAACAAGTCTTCTCAAGTACAGAGTATCGAGTCTCGCAATCAGTGAATTTCTTGCTCAAATAGTAAATTGCATGTTCTTTCTTACCAGTCTCGTCTTGCTGCCCAAGTACACAACCCGTGGAGTCTTCTAACACGGTCAGGTACATAATCAAAGGTCTTCCCTCAACCGGAGGAACAAGAATCGGAGGTTCTGACAAATACTCTTTGATGTTGTTGAAAGCTTTCTGACAGTCTTCTGTCCAAACAATCCTTTGGTCTTTACGGAGCAGCTTGAATATGGGCCCACACGTAGCAGTCATGTGAGAGATAAACCTAGAGATATAATTCAGCCTTCCGAGAAAACCTCTAACTTTCTTTTCAGTTTGCGGAGTGGGCATGTCCTGAATGGCTTTGACCTTGTCGGGATCAACTTTAATACCCCTCTGACTGACAATAAAGCCCAAGAGCTTCCCTGATCTTACACCGAAAGTACACTTATTTGGATTCAAATGGAGCTTATACTTCCTCAGCCGCTGAAACATCTTCAATAAGTACTCGACATGCTCTTCTTTAGTTCCTGACTTGACGATCATGTCATCCACATAGACTTCAATTTCCTTATGCATCATGTCATGGAAAATCTTGGTCATGCCTCTCTGGTAAGTGGCACCAGCATTTATTAGTCCAAACGGCATCACCAGATAGCAAAAAGCACCCCACGGCGTGATAAAAGATGTCTTTTCCCTATCCTCTGGAGCCATTTTGATTTGGTTGTAACCGGAGAAACCATCCATGAAGGAGAAAATCTTGCATCTAGCAGTACTATCCACCAATACGTCAATGTGAGGTAAAGGGAAGTCTTCTTTCGGGCTTGCCTTGTTCAAATCTCGGTAATCAACACACATTCTGACCTTACCATCCTTCTTCGGAACAGGCACTATGTTGGCCAACCACTGTGGATATTCTGACGTGATCAAGAACCCTGCATCAATCTGCTTCTGTACTTCTTCTTTGATCTTTAGCGCCATCTCGGGATGGGATCTTCTTAACTTTTGCTTGACTGGAGGACATTCAGGGTTCAACGGCAGATGGTGCTCCACAACTTCATGGTCTAGACCCGGCATGTCTTTGTATGTCCATGCAAATATGTCAGCATATTCCTTGAGAAGCGCAATTATTCTTTCCTTAACGGTCGCATCCAGTAACGCACCGATCTTGATTTCTTTCTTATCTTCCTCAGTACCTAAGTTGATAATTTCTATTTCTTCTTGATGCGGTTGAATGACCCTCTTTTCTTGCTCTAACATCCACCTGATCTCATCAGGTATCTCTTCATCCTCTTCCACCATAGCCTTATAGACGGGGAATTCAAAGTTGGGGGGTAGCATAGAGTTATCATGTTCAACGGGCTCAGTTATGTTCAGTCTGCATATGATTGATTTTAGTTAAAAAGGTACATGCAAACTTTTGAAATTGATAAAAAAAAAAATTTGGTTTTTTTGTATTACCATTTTTCCAGAAAAAGCAAGAAAGTAACAACGAAAGTACAAATGTATATATAAAAAGAGTAAAAGGTCGTGATAGACACAACATTTTTCATTGATTAATATAAGTTCTTGAAGCAAAAAAACAGCAGCCCTACATGATTTCACTTTCGCCCGGGGCAAAACGAAAGGAGTTTCCTTAAAAAAAGGAAAAAAAAACAAAGGACAAACATATTACTCGGCCAAAGATGTCACATAAGGGATGTCGGTAGCGATCCAATTGCAACAAATTCCTCCTGGTGTGACGAAAGGAGATGCTTCCTCTTGAGATTGGTCTTCCACAACTGCGTCGATCTCCGGCGGAACATTAATGAACCTGGCGCTGTGGAATGTGCCTTCAGCTGGACTGGTCATCTTTGTCTTGTGGGTAGAGAAACCCAAACCTTCTTTCCTCTGATTCTCTGGAAACTGTACTAGCTGACCCTAACCTGCGGTCTTACCCTTTTGTACCAACCTTTGGGCATCTTTCAAGGAGGCCATGCATGTCTCTCCCTTCTTAGCATTTTCTTCGGTAGAGAAACCTTGAACTGAGGCCTCATCTACATCACCCCCGCTGATATATGAGAAGGCCGACAGATGACTAACCAACAACGTTGATTCCCAACTCACAGTTATCAGCTTCCTGTGACTGACAAACTTCAGTTTCTGATGCAAAGTGGATGTGACTACCCCAGCCTCATGAATCCAAGGTCGGCTTAGCAAGCAATTGTAAGACGCCGGAATGTCCATCACTTGGAATAATACTTCAAATTCCTGGGGCCCGACTGAGATAGGCAAAACCACATCGCCTAGCACTGTTTTCCTTGATCCATCGAACGCTCTTACTGACACAGACGTGGCCCACAGTTAGACATCGGGGTACGAAAGCTTTTTCAGAGTGGCAATTGGCATCACATTCAGGGATGAGCCTGTATCGATTAATACATTAGAAATGGCATCCGATTTGCAATTGACTGAGATGTGCAAAGCCAGGTTGTGGTTCCTTCCTTCAGATGGGAGATCTTCATCGCTGAATCCCAAGTTGTTGCATGCAGTCACATTCCCTACTATGTTTCCGAATTGCCCTAGGGTCACATCATGGTCCACATAGGCTTGGCTTAATACCTTCATCAGAGCCTCCCTATGGGCATCTGAATTCAACAAGACATAATTGAGATTTTTGAAGGAGTTTGTAAGAGTTGATCTACCACTTTATACTCACTTCTTTTGATCAACTTCAAGATCTCGTCGCTGTCTTCATACACGATTCCACTTGGCTGACCGACATTCTTCCCTTTACCAGAGTTTTGCACTTGTACTAGCTTAGAAACCGGTTCAACAACTCTCTCTTGGAAAACAGCGGGGAGGATACGTCCACTCCTCAAAAGCTTGCTATTTCCGACAATATTACTCACTGAAGCTAGTGGAGGTATAGGCATCTCCCGGCCGTTTTCCAAGATCGTGGGACTGTACCTGTATGGTATAGCTTTACTAGATGTGTACGGCAAAGGCCCAGGCACACAAATCACCAAATGAGTATCCACTGGTTTGTTGTTGTATATCACTTCAAGTGATTCGGGGTCATCAAATTCCGGAGTAATAACACAAACATTATGTTCCTTCTTCATGACCAAAAGCTCTCCTCTATCCACCAGCCCTTGTATGTCGTCTTGTACACTTTTACATCCTCGAGAGTCCACAGAACATACTTCACAAGCATCATGGTCATGACTGAATAAAGCTGCCTGACACATTCTGGCGTGAATCGGGACCAAAGGAGTCTGGATGTCTTGTGTATTAAGGACGAGACCACCTTCTTGACATTCTTGTACCATGTTGACAGCCGGTCCATGGTTTGGCAGAGGGTCATCTTGAATATTGACACCGTTGTTTGTGAAGCGTAGACCCCTAGCACGTATCAAATTCTGAACTTCAGTCCTGAGAGCATGACAGCGTTCAATATCATGTCCCGGTGCCCCTTGGTGGAAAACACACGTCAGATCAGCCCGGTGTCCAGGAGGCAGAATATCTGGCACAGGAGGAGGTGGCTTGGTTTGGACGAGGCCCTTTTGGAGTAAGGCCGGGAGCAATTCTAGATATGTCATGGGTATAGGGTCATATACTAGAGGTCTTTAACGGTTTTGTTGTTGGAGGGCTTGGGCTCGAGGTCGTTGTTGATTTTGTGGTGGGCGATATGGTTGTTGAGGAAATTGCGGTGGATTTTGTGGGTAATATGGGTGTTGGGGGAATTGTTGATTTTGTGGATAGGGTAGCTGGTATAGAGGAGGGTAATATGAAGGGGGCCTCTAGGGCATTTGTGGTGGGTAGTAAGATTTTTGGGGAGTAGGGGTAGCTGGTGATATATTGGCAACATATGGGTAAGCTGGGTATCCTGGCTGGTAACCTCCGTGTGCCACCATACTGATCTCTTGTTCCTTCTTCTTCGGGTAGTTGTTTCCGAACCTCTTGGCATTGCTGGACGAAGCACTTTCTTTCCCCAATCGTCCTTCTCGGACTCCTTCCACAAGACGCATTCCCATTCCTACCATTTCGGCAAAATTACCCGGTGCACTAGCAATCATTCTCTCGTAGTAAAACGGACTGAGGGTTTTGAGAAAAATTATAGTCAGCTCCTTGTTCTCTAATGGTGGAACAATTTGAGCAGCAAACCCCCTCCATCTTTGAGCATATTCCATGAAGGTCTCTTTGTCTCCTTGAGTCATTGCCCTGAGCTGCTCCTTATCTGGGACCATGTCTGAGTTGTAACTGTACTGGTGGATAAAGGCGTTTGCCAAGTCATTGAAAGTACGGATCTCGGCACTGTCTAGGCTCATGTTCCATTTTTTAGCAGCCCCGGCCAAACTATCTTGGAAGAAATGGACAAGCATTTTGTCATTGTACGCCTGGGTAGACATTTTCCTCACATACATTGTCAAATGAACCCTGGGACAAGTATTTCCTTTGTATTTGTCAAAATCTGGAACCTTAAACTTCGGCGACACCACCACATTAGGCACCAAACAGAGTTCCTGCACACTCTGTCCGAAAACATCCTTTCCACGCAGAGCCTTCATCTCACGCTTCATTTCCTCAATTGCGTCTTGCAAACATTCCACCCTGTCAAATGCTTCAACACTTTCAGTAGGAAAAACGGCCTTCCAATCTTGTCGGTCCGTGTGAACCAACGGTGCAGAATAAGTCACAACATGTTCGGGAATAATTGCACCGGACTGAGGGACCGATGTTGACTGCTTAAAGATAGGAATGGGGACCTCCGAAACCGTAGGCTGGAACCCTTCATTGAATCCGTGCGGCATGCCCCATGGATAACCACCTGACGGAACGGGCTTCGTAGTGCTAGTAGAACCAAAATGACGGGGATCTTCGTGGAACCCGTGTGGCATGCCCCAAGAAAAACCTTTAGGTATGATGGTATGAGAGATGCCAGTGACCACGGTTGAGTTAGGGATGGTCGATGTGACAGGCTCTAGGACAGTGCTGGTAGTTTGCGAGACCTAATTCTGGGCGGCCAAGAGAGTACTTACTAAAGCAGTTAGCTTCTCCACCTCAGTCTGCATGGCAGTCATTCCTTCTCGGAGTTCCATGTTCTCTTGTTCCAGATGTTCCATCTTCTTCTTTATATTTGCCCGAGTGCCGTGTACGCGAGTTGGTTGAGGACGTTGGGCCACTTTTGAAACGGGAGTGTCCTTTTGAGGGAAAGAAAAAAACTTGTGAGACTATGATATGCAAGATGATGATGTTATGCAAAAATTGACACATTTTTTATTTATCGAAGGACTTACACAAGTGATTTTGCAAAGATTTTGTTCGAGAAATTAGAAAATTACAGCCAACCCCCCCCCCCCCCCCCCCCCCCCCCCCCTTTTTTTACAAGCGAAACCAAAGGGTAAGCTTTAAACAAATTTTGAAACATAGAAGCTAGCGGTCTAACAGTGAGTCCCTAAAGAGCAATATTTTGAATCAGGTCATTCAAAGTCCGGATGTGGGCCATCAAATAACTCCATGAACTTCCTTTTCCTGCTAACATCCTGTCCGAGCAGGGCATCCTTCCTCCGGAGTAAATCATCTTTCTCTATTAGTCGGCGGTTCTGATCAAGGAGTTGGTGTTTTAGTCGTTCTATCTCCCCACTCAGGGTCTCATTTTTGAGTTCGGCCTCACGGGCTTTTCTTTGCCAGGTGTCTCTTTCGAGCTTCGCCTTGGTCAACTGCTCTTGGAAATCTTCCCGGGTTTCAAGGGGTATGGGTGAAGGTGTTGATGGGGCAGTGGAAGAGGGGGCCCTCTGTGAGGGGTAAGGCATCCCACGTTTTACGATTCTATCGATGACCCACTGAGTGTATGATTGATTGACCATCGATGACCTTCTTCCTAACTGGCCTTTTCCTCTTTTATGAATTGTACGCCAAGCTCGTTCGAATTTCCCCCTCATGCCCGAGCTATCATGTTGGTTGAGGTAGAAAATACCATCTAGAGAGATGTAGCGAGGCCTTTCCATCGGGTATTTGAATTGACGCCTGGCCAAAGCAGGGTTGTAGTTGATTCCCCCGCGTATACCGATGAGAGGCACGTTGGGAAATTCTCCACAGCTGTCGATGATAGTTTCAGTGTCGTACGCTGCATTGTACCAAACTATATCGGCTGGAGTGAGGGACATGATTTTCTGGGACCAACGGACATTGTCAGGATTAGTTCTGAAGTGGTCGGGTAGGTGTAAAGTAAACCATTCGTATAGCAACTGAGCGCAACAAAGTATGGTGCCTTGGCTTTTATCAGTTCGATCATGAATGGAATGGTACGTGTCGGAAAGCAACGTAGGGACAGGGTTTTTGGTCAGGAAAATTTTGATAGCGTTAATGTTGACAAAACTGTCGACATCTGGGAAAAGCACAAGGTCATAAATGAGTAGGGCTAGGAGGGAGTGGAAGGCATCAGTTTTCTTGTTTTGAGCAAAGGCAATGGCTTTTTGATGGAGGAAGTTAGTAGTTAGGCCTTGGAAGCCACCCTTGGTGGTGTAGTGGGGGTGAACCATGTCAGAAGGTTCGAGAGAGAGGGCTGTTGCAATGGTTGCGGTTTTAGGAGTTGGTTCAGAACCGTTGAAAGGTTCCTCGTCGGACAATGGTAAGCCAATTAGGCAGGAGTATTCTTCAAGGGTGGGAACAAGCTGGTAATCGGGGAAAGTGAAGCAATGGTAGGCCGGATCATAGAACTGGACCAGGGTGTTAAGGAGTCCTTCTTCAACATTTGTCTTGAGGATTCTGAGTAGATATCAGTGACATTTGTTAAATTCCTCATGATTAGTTACTAATGACCCTAACTTCCTTAAGTTCGACAAATCTAGTTTCCTGAAGTAATATTTCCTAGTGCTTCTTGTTACAGGGTTCATACCTGCGATGTTTACAAAATAATTTGTTTAAGTCCTTCGACATCTTAATGAGAAAAGGTTTTATGAATGTGTGTATGTATGCATGATTTATGCTATGCAAATGGTGAAAACATAGTTAGGTTTAATGATGGAGTCAAAAATGCGCCATGGGTGAGGACTATGGTTCCCTTTATACATGTATCACGGGTTCTATAAGTTCTCGAAGTCTACAACCACTTCCAAATGTCATCGAGTTGCAAGATTACTCTTGGCCAAATAAGATTTGTAGGAAAGTCTCGTTCGAGTGTAGCATCGCGTAACAACCAATTCAAGATTACTCTTGATTAGTCACCGCACTACGTCCTAAAAGGCTGAGATGGGTTGAAGGTAAACTACGGTCCTCAACATCGACGGTCACTTAAAAATAATAATGTCAAACATGATTACTCGTGTCAACATAAATTACTTCCAAGGTCCCTCCATTGAGTGGGGTTATCACATGAACCAAGACTCAAGATTACTCTTGGAATGGAACTTTGATCATACCCCGTCCTATCTTAGTGTTCTCTCAAGTCCGGGTTAGGACTTATCTCACCACTCCCGTTAAGAACGAAAAAAAATGAAGGAAGAAGACATATATATATATATATATATATATATATATATATATATATATATATATACCTGTATTTCCATCTTTTATTTTTGTTTTTGTTTTTGTTTTAAGCAAGTGATAGCACGAATTTTTAAATAAAGCCAAGTTAGGCTTAACCCTTGAACATTAGTCCCCAGTGAAGTCGCCATTTCTGTGCTCATGATTTTTGGGTATCAATCCATTTATTGGTTTTGAACCTTCAATCTTTGAACTCTCAATTTTTATTCATGGGAAGGGAAAAAAATGAGTAAAAACCCTTATGAGATCAAGGTCCAGGGGTTGGTTTCGGTTAGGGAAGGTGTTAAGCACCCTAAACGACTTCGGTACTCCGAAGGAGCCTCTTACCTAAATTATATTGTGCTAATTACTTGCTTATTTGTAAAATAATGCCTAAAGTCTAACTGAAAGAATGGAGGGAGAAGAAGCATGTTTTTTTGTTGTTTTTATTGATTTGAAAATGCAATGTTTTAAATATAGAGGAAAAGGAGAATGGTGAATAGAGAAAATAAAGAAACCTATTATCTACATTTTTTATTGATTTGGAAGGACGAGTGTCCTTTGCCTACGTACCCGTGAGGGATCAAAACCTCGTAGTTCGGGGTAGAAATTGACGTTTGATTGGTTTTGTGTTTTTTATTGGTTTTTGAAAAGGTTTTAAAATAAAAAGCCAAGCGGCGAAATAAGCTTGTTTGTGTTTTTTAATGTTGAAGAAAATAGACTCGAAGTAGAATTAAATTGATTTGAAATTTGATTAAGAAAAGAAAACAGAAAGAACGATCGCTTGATGAAAAATCAAGGTTTATTATGAAAATATTTTGTGATTTTTGTTATTTGAATGTTTTTGTTGTTATTGATATTGTTGTGTTTGTAGGAAAATGTTTTTGGGTTTTTTTAATTATTGTGCTGCAAGAAAATATTTTTGGGTTTATTTTTATTTATTGTGCTGCAAGAAAATATTTTTGGGTTTATTTTTTATTTATTGTGCTTGACAAGAGTTTCATCTTGCTCCTACGTATCTCCTGGTGCGATGGAGAAATCAAAGCTACGTAGTTCTGGTTTTTTCTGATTTTATTAGTATAGTGCTTGACAAGAGTTTCATCTTGCTCCTACGTATCTCCAGGTGCGATGGAGAAATCAAAGCTACGTAGTTCTGGGAAGAAAATGTTTTTGTGTTGATTGATTTTATTTATGAAAATGATTTGGTCGCGCTTGACGAAAAGTTTGCTTAAAAAAGGGGGACGGACTCGCATTTGAGCGATGGCGATCCGTTTGAGAAAAAATTAAACGCGCATGGCGTGAAAAAAGATTTGTTTTTGGTTAATGTTAGTTCAACAAAATAAATGGTATTTTATATATATAGGACCAGAACATTCTGGAGAAGGATTATATAAGCAGAACGAGAAAAATGATTTTAAGCTGAATTGTGAAGTTTTTTACATGGACCAGAATATTCTGGAGAAAGATAAATAGAATATAATAGAATAATATTATTGATAAATATTGGACCAGAGAACTCTGGATTAATTTGATTATTAATTAGGACCAGATTGTTCTGGAGAATAATTAAATTAAACAAAAATATAATATTAACAGTTAGTTTAGGACCAGAACACTCTGGATTAATTTAATTAACAAGGACCAGATTGTTCTGGAGAATAATCATGTTAAACAAAAAACATAATATTAACAGTTAGTTTAGGACCATAGCACTCTGGATTGAGATGTGTGTATTTTGTGTAAAAATAAATGATATATATATATATATATATAGAGAGAGAGAGAGAGAGAGAGAGAGAGAGAGAGAGAAACGAAAAGGAGAAGAAGAAAGAGGAAAGAGGAAAAAATATACCTTTGTGGAGAGAATAAAAGAAAGAGAAAAAAAGTATAAAATGAGGATTGTTTTGTTTTTGGTAGTGATGATGTGATTTTTTTTGTGTTGATTTATGGTGGTTTATGTGGTTTTAATGGTGGTTTTGTTGTTGATGGTGAAGAAAAGAAACATGCTAAGACTAAAAAGATGTGTAGTGGTGTGTTGCTATTTTTTGTTCTCTCCCAAAATTTTCTCTCATGAAAAACTCTCCCCTTTTGAATGACAAACTCTCCCTCTCTTTATAGATGAAAAGAAACTTGGGAAACAAGCTAAAATGGAAGCTTAGAGATTAAGTTTTGAGCTATTGGGAGCAAGTTGTCATGTGATGTCATCTTAGTGATGTCACTTGATGATGTCATTTTGACGATGTCACTTTATTTCATTTGTAGTATGACCAGAACGTTCTGGAGAATGTTCTAGAGAATGTTCTGGTGTATACTCTAGATCTTTCTTGATAACGCAAATCTCCTTTTATGTTTCTCTTTTTTTTTTAATTTTTTTGGAGGAAATTATTAATCGATGAAAAACAATTAAACAAATTAACATTTATATATTTTTTTGTGAATTTTGGGATTTGTTTGTGAAGGAAAATTTTCAAATAGAAATAAAGAAACTAATAATAATAATAGAATAAAATGAAAAGACATAATAAAAAAACAACAATAAAAAGACTAGAATAAATAAATAAAAGTGGGCTCGAAAGCAAAAAAAGTTATCTTTAAAATACCTCTCTGTCGGAGTTTTGTCTGAAACGACGAAAACTTATCAACTTTAAAAGACTACTAAAACGAGAAAATAAAAGTGAAGCGTTGAAAAATAAACAGATAAAATGTTGGGAAAAAGTTGAGATTTAAATGGATAAAAACTGCAGAATAAACGAGTAAAATGTTCGCAAAATAAACAGATAATATGCCGAGACATAAACTGGTAAAATTTTGGGTAGTGAAAAGATGAAATGTTGGGAAATAAACTGTAAATTGTTGAGAACATAACTGGGTAAAATAGGTTCAGAAGACGAGTAAAAAGAAAGTAACCGGTCCAAAAATAGGGTATGACACGTAGTAATGATTTCTGGAATGCCAAACCTATATATAATATATTTTTGGATAAAATTTATAACCTCATCTTGGGTAACCTATTTTAGGGGAATTGCTTCTATCCATTTGGTGAAATAATCTATTCCAACCAAGATATAGTTATGGCCCTTCGATGACTTAGGTTTAACTTGTCCAAACACATCTAAAGCCCAACCCCTAAATGGCCAAGGTTTGACTAACGAATGTAATTCGCTTGCAGGCACACGCTGGATTTCAGCATGTTTTTGGCACTCCTGGCAACCTTTGGCAAATTCTATGCAGTCTTTTAGCATAGTTGGCCAATACACGTCTTGTCGAAACAAAAGCCATTTCATTTTGTGGCCTGCTTGGTGCGTACCACAAGCACCACTATGCGTGTTGGAGACAGTCAAATACGCCTTTGTCTCTCCCAGGCACTTAAGCAAAACTCCTTATGGAGTCTTTTTGAACAACTCGTTGCCTATTATAACATAGCTTAAGGCTCGATACTTTATTTTTCGACAAGTTGTAGCATTTGGATTCCCTAAATAATTTACTATGGGTTTTCGCCAATCATTGTCGGTTAAATTGTTGATGACCAAAATTTCAACTAAATTAGTACCTTGTGAGTGTCCTTGAGATGTTCCTATCCCCCCGAGTTTTGGTTTCAACAATTTCTTAGGGAGAGCGTCAATCGAACTGGGCTTGTTCTTGATTTCAATTTGCTCCTGCATTTGGTCTTTTGAAATTTTGTATCCAGAAGCCATTTGGGCTAGGTCGTTTGCCTCTTGATTCTCTATGCGGGGAAGGTGTCGAATCTCAACATGAGTAAAACGTTTCAGTAGTGTGTTAGCCATAGTGTAATACATGACTAGGCTTTCTTTGACACATTTGTATTCCTTCGTTAATTGTCTCAAAACTATCTCTGAATCACCTTTTATCTCAATGAATCTTGCCCCCAATTCGAGTGCAATCTCTAAACTCGTAATCAAGGCTTCATACTCAGCCTCGTTATTCGAACAAAATTGACTAATTCGAAACTTGTGTTTTGCTTTATCATTCTTGGGCGAAACAACCACAATTCCAATCTCAGTACTATTTTTGTGGCTGGATCCATTGAAATACAACTTCCAGGGCTGGCTCTCGATGCCCCCAGACAATGGTTCATTTATTGAGTGATCAGCAATAAAATCGGCGACTATTTGGCCTTTCACTTACTTCAAAGATTGATAGGTCAATGAATATTCTGTAAGGGCTAAAGCCCATTTACCAACTCTGTTGTGCAAAATTGGTTTTGATAACATGTGTTTAATTATATCAAAGTGAGAATAAACATAAACATCAAAAGGCTTGATATAATGCTTAAGTTTTGTATATGAGAAATACAAACAAAGACATAGCTTTTCAATAGGATGATATCTTGTTTCAGCATCATTTAACACCCTACTAAGGCAATAAATGGCTCTTTCTACGCCATTTTCATCCTCTTGTGCTAACATGCTACCTATAGTACATTCTGAGACTGCTATGTACAACTTCATTCTTCTATCTTTCAAAAGAGGTGAAAGTATAGGAGGATTAGTCAAATATAACTTAATTTCTTCAAAAGCCTTCTGGTGCTCTGGCTCCCATTTGAACACATCTTCTTTCTTCAGATGAAGCAATGGCGAAAAAGCTTATGCTTTGCCACTTAGGTTTGATATGAACCTCCTGAGAAAGTTGATTTTTCCTAACAAAGACTGCAACTCTTTCATTGTCGAAGGGGCTTTAGTCTCCATTATTGCCTTGGTTTTGTTTTGGTTAATTTTGATTCCCTTCTTGTGGACAACAAAACCTAGAAAATCATCTGCACAAACACCAAACGCACATTTTAATGGATTCATTTTCAATCCATATTGCCTCATCCTTTCGAATGATCGGCGTAGGTGATCTAAGTGTTTATCTTCTGAAGATGATTTTACTACAATATCATCGATGTAAACCTGCATGAAATCCTCTATGAAGTCATGAAACATCGAATTCATCGCTCTTTGGTATGTAGCGCCAGCATTTTTTAATCCAAACAGCATCACCAGCCATTCATAGAAACCTAATGCCCCCGGGCATCGAAATGCGGTTTTGGCGACATCCTCCTCAGCAATAAGGATTTGATTATAGCCTGAATAACCATCAAGCATACTCAAATATTCGAATCCTGCCGCTGAGTCCACTAGCATTTCTGCCACTGGCATAGGATACTCATCTTTGGGGGTGGCGAGATTTAAATCTCTGAAATCAATACAAACTCTTATAGTTCCATTTTTCTTTTTAACAGGAACTACATTTGCTAACCAATCTACGTACCTTGCAGTTCTGATGAAACAACATTTCAAGAGTCTTCCGATCTCTTCTTTAATCTTTGGCAAGATTTGTTGCGCAAACCTTCTGGGGATCTACTTTATGGGCTTCTTGCCTGGTTGAATTGGCAACTTCAATTCCACCATTTTTCGGCTTAAACCAGGAATTTCGTTGTAATCCCAAGCGAAACAATCTTTTTGTTCCTTCAAAAGCTTCACAATTCAATCTTTGGACTCCTTGGGAATCTTTGCACTAACATCCTTGGCCTTTTGACAATGCCATCCCCTAGATCCACTTCTTCAAGGGGATCATGTGCCCTCATTTTAGTAGTAGATCCCATAGGATCTTCTTCGAACCCCAAAGGTTCATCATCATATATGTAGTCTAACTTTTGATCATCGACGATATCCCACCCAGTTGGTGAGAGTGCATACCCAAGAGACTTTGGAGTGAGGTTGTTAGTCACCTTCTTGTATGCTAAAGCTCTTGTCCTGAGCACATCTTCCTCTCTCAAAGGAGTTTCTTCATGATCCACAATTATGTAATCATGATCAATAGTGAGCTTTGGTATCTTCCTCATAAATTCTACAACTGCTCACCAGCTCGGAAAAATTACGGATCTTCTGGTACCCAATTGCTCTCTTGATTTCAGCACGCAATCCATTTTCAAACTTGATACACTTAGAGAATTCAGCAGTCTCAGCAGTATAATGTGGATAAAATTTAGCCAACTCCACAAACTTAGCAGCATATTCAGTCACCGACATATGCCCTTGTTTCAAATCAAGAAACTCAATCTCTTTCTTCCCACGGACATCCTCTGGAAAATATCTATTCAGGAATTCTCTCCTAAACACAGCCCAAGTAACAACAGCACCTCCATCTTCTAAAATCGGTCGAGCACTTACCCACCAGTCATCAGCTTCTTCCGCCAACATGTGTGTACCAAAACGCACCATCTCAACATCAACACATTGCATAACTCGAAAAATTCTCTCAATCTCTTTGAGCCACGTCTGAGCTCCGTTAGGGTCGTACCTTCCTTTGAACGTAGGAGGATGATTTCTCAGAAAAGTTTCCAGCATCCTCACTCCTTCATTACCTCCAGCGTTGTTCTGATTACCCACAGCTTGGGCCATTACTTGTAAGGCAGCAGCAAGGGCAACATCGTTTCTACCAGCCATCTTAGTCCTCTATAAGGTAAACATCAGTTAGAATAAAATAACTATAATATTCTAACTCTTAGACGACGTCACTCGACTCTCTACTAGGTCGGACGGACCAACCTGCTCTGATACCAATTGTAACACCCCGAAATCCCAACATAAAAAAAATTCCATATATTATCAGAGTTAAACCCATATTCAGGATGTCACATTTCATAAAAATCACTAAACAACAATGAATAATATTTTATTCTTCATCAAAATATTCAATGTAACAGCGGAATTATAAACTCAAAATATTCTTTTAAGTAAATCTTGGCACAAGGCCACATCAACGTCTCAAAAGGTTCAACAACCATTTTAAAGTCATAAATAGTTCATAGAAAATACGTAAAAGAATAGAAACAACGACAAAGTCCCATCCCGTTATGTATCAGAGCATCCTAAAACACCACACACAACGGATTCCTCACATATACGCACCTAAGCTTGATTACCTGCACTTGCCCACAAGGCGGCAATTCCAACAGAAGGGGTGAGAAACACAATCAATAATATATATCATATAATTCAATAATTAATGACAAACCACATAAAATCATCACTTCAATCACATCGTAAATAGATAGTATTTAACATAAACACATCACAATTCATCACATTTATTCACTTTAACAACATCACAAAATCATCTTCACATCATCACTTAAACAACATCACAAACGACACGACTCGACAATGCAACTCTACACTTAGACCTCATGCATGTGGTACCATTATTTTACGCGTTAATATGCTTCACCGCCACTTTGAGCAAAAGCTCCATCGTCACTTTGAGCAAAAGCTCCATCGCCACTTTGAGCAAAAGCTCCATCGCCACTTTTATGCATATGCAATGGACTCACACTTATAACTTAAATAAGTTAAACAACTTAACACTGACTTCGACAACAATAATAATTGTGCCTAAACTCTTTAAGACTCCCTCCCAAACCTTGACGTTGACAAGGACTTCTCTCCACAATATTCTTAATTCGTCACCTAACTTCATAAATTCATATAAAATTATTCGCAAGGTATTTTTGTGTCAAACAACCGCCATTGCAAATACAATTCAACTATCTACAACTTTCATGTTTACAACTAAGGCCAATTCTGTGCCGATCAATACCAGTTTTTATTTAAAATTCGGGTACAGAAACTGAAATTTCACTGTGACCTACGTGTAGTAATTTGACGATAATTTAAGTTCTAAGAATGATTTTGAAGTCAAACCAAAGCCATTAAAAAGATAACATTTTTGTCCACAACTTTCGTGTTTACACCTAAGACAAATTCTGTACCTATCAGTACCAGTTTTTATTTCAAATTCAGGTACAGAAGTGGAAGCGAAAAGTTGTGCTGAAATCTCATGAAAATTACTGTGACCTACGTGTAGTATTTTGACCATAACTTACGTTATAAGAATGATTTTGAAGTCAAACCAAAGCCATTAAAACGCTAACACAATTATCTACAACTTTTATGTTTACACCAAAACCCAATTCAAAACAGAAACATGTGAAAAAGGCGCAAGAACATGAAACAGGAGATGTTGTCACTGTGCAGCTCTCGGGAAAAGTGACATTTTCCACCCAAAAATCCCATTTTTAATCCCTTAATCACCCCAATGTATTTGAAATCTTGTTTACAGATCATATATGCAGCAAAGGAGTCAAAACAACATACAATTATGCATGAACCGACATAAATCATCACATTTATCATAAACCTAACCCTAGAACATATTCATCCATCAAAAATCAAATTAACATATATATTATTGAAAGGAATCCCACCCTTACCTTAATTCAGCAACGCAAGAAAATTCTGCAGCAAAATCGATCCCTTTCCTCTTCTTCCTAGCTTCCTCTTGGTCCTTCTCAAAACTCCCTCAAAACTCACATTTTCCCAATTGCACGTGAAAACGTTTTCTTCTTTTTTTTCTTAACCTAATTCTCTATTTATATAACTCTTAAACAATTTATTTTATTTCCACTTAACCCTTAATCTTCCTAAAATTTCATAACAACCAAATCTTAAACTCTTATTTTTACTAAAAAGTAACTCCCCATATTCTTTTAACTCTCATTTAATTTCTATTAAACTCACTTAATTCCCTTTTATACCAAATAATACCTTTTTCCTCCTATTTTGTTAAAATAATACAATAACTATATAATAATAATAATAATAATAATAATAATAATAATAATAATAATAATAATAATAATAATAATAATAATAATAATAATAATAATAATAATAATAATAATAATAATAATAATAATAATAATAATGCACCACATATCACGTAAATCAACATAAAGTCATGTAATTCATTTAAATAAAACACATCACACAAAGGTCATATGAAAATCATAGAAAACTACTCAAAAATTTACTAAAAATAGTTGAATAAAAAAAAATGGGGCGTTACACCTGGTAACTTTTGTTCGTATCTTGGATTAAGGGGTTAATTACTGCGCCTATCTGTTGAGTCACCATATTAACCATCTCGTGGTTGGTTTCCTCCATCTGCTGTCTTAACGCATTTAAAGAAGCATTAGTCAACGATTGTTGGGGAGACCCAAATGGAGTGAACGATTGTTGGGGCGTTCCAAATGGAACGCTTACCCCAGGATTGAACAATTGGGGCAATGGTACGTTAAGACTTTCCGAAGATGCAGACGGGTTGGTATGTAGGCCTTGCATCATCGAAGTTGGCATGCCATATGGCATCCTACGAGCTGCCGCAAGATTCAAAACTCCTGATGTAACGCCCTACTTTTAATATTTAATATTTTATTGATTTATTGTATTTTTAGTGTATTATTATTTGATTTATCATATATAATTCGATGAAATATGCTAATATGTGTTATTTGGTGTAAAAATATATTTTTTTTATTTTGCGTAGAAATATATATGTTATTTTGTGTGGAAATATATATGTTATCTAGTATAGAAATATATATGTTATTTTGTGTGGAAATATATATGTTATCTAGTATAGAAATATATTTGTTATTTTGTGTGGAGATATATTTGTTATTTGGTGTATTATTATGATTATTGTTAAGTGGAGGAGAAGTATAATATTATTAGAAATAATAAGATAATAGGGAAGAGAGTAGTTTTTGGTGAGAAGGGTAATTATAAATTAGGTTAAGAGTCAGTAAGAGTTTAGAAAACATAACACGTTCAATTTTTGGAGAAAAGAGGAGAAAGAGGAGAACTCAGAGAGAACCCTAGGAAAGAAGAACGCTGCTGTTGATTTCAGAAACCAATCTAAGGTAAAGGTGGGACTAACCTTCATTAATATCAAGTTGTAATTCATAGAAATTAATCGTTGTTGAGGTTTTAAGAATTTGGGAAATTAGGTTAAAATCAATAAAGATGGTAGAAAGTGTATGAATTTCATGAATTAACGTAGAGAAGTGATGTCTAAGCTGTAGAATAATCATAGGTAGAGTTTCCTATCAATTTGAGGATTTGGGTTGATGAAATTAGGGTTTTTGGGGTGAAAACTGATCTATTCCCGTAGAGTTGTCTGTCGCAACTCGCCACAGCGAGTAAACCTACTCGCCTGACGAGCTGCATAGTTACAGCATCGTCTGTTTCGCGTTCTTGCGTCTTTTTCACCCAATTCTGTTTTGAACTGGCTTTTGGTGTAAACATAAAAGTTGTAGATAATTGAGTTAGCTTTCTAATTGCTTTAGAGTGACTTGAAAATGTTTTGTGAATCTCGAGTTATGATAAAAACACTTCAAGTGTGTTTTGGGAAAACCATCCTCTGTTTCGCATTCTTGTGTCCTTTTCACCCGTCTCTGTTTTGAACTGGCTTCTGGGGGTAAACATGGAAGTTGTAGATAATTGAGTTAGCTTTCAAGTGGCTTTGGTTTGACTTGAAAATAATTCTTAGTTTTTTGAGTTATGATGAAAATACTCCAGGGAGGTCTTGTGTACTAGGAGTTTAATTAAGGTGTTTATGAGTATTTAACCTATGTTTTAATGAATCTAACTTGGTTTTATGTGAGTATATTTGATTGATGAATATGATGCTATATGGTGTTGTTCGTGATTTAATATTGAATTATGAAGTTGATGTTGCTGTTTTAAGATGGTGTTGTTGCATTTGAGTCGTGTCGTTGCATTGAGTCGTGTTGTTGCATAGCATAGTCAGCGATGGGGGCTTAATGTCTGACAAGTCCTTTTATGACCTTAGGGATGGGGGCTTAATGCCTGACAGGTTCTTTTATGACCTTAGCGATGGGGGCTTGATGCCTGGCAGGTCCTTTTTTACCTTAGCGATGGGGGCTTAATGCCTGACAGGTCCTTTTATGACCTTAGCGATGGGGGCTTAATGCCTGACAGGTCCTTTTTTACCTTAGCGATGGGGGCTTAATGCCTGACAGGTCCTATTTGACCTTTAGCGATGGGGGCTTATGCCCTGATGGTACCACATGCATATTGCATTGTCGAGTCGATGTGTTGTTAAGATGAGTTTTTGTTGTCGTTGCATTGTAGAGTCGTCATTGCATAATATAAATGATGATTATTGAGAAGTTGTTGTTGTTGTTGCTGATGATGTTGTTGTTGTTGTTGATGATGTTGTTGTTGTTGTTGTTGATGATGTTTTTGTTGTTGTTTTACTTTTATCAAATGATGATTTATGTGATGTTTAATTAATGTTGGTTGTATGTATTGTTGATTACCTTTTATGAATTGTTACCTGCTATTAATGAATGTGAAATCTCACCCCTTCTGCTTGGAAATGTTGCTCTTCGTATGAGTAACTTGCAAGTAACGAAGAATAGTGCAGTTGTGAGTAATCTCCGTCGTTTCGTCTAGGATGCTCTGATACGTAACGGGATGAGGATTGTTTTATTGCATGTTTCCTTGTTACGTATTTCCTTTTTAATGATGTTGAACTATTTTCATGAGAACTATTTAAGATATTGATGTTGTGACCTTTAAGAGCCAAAAGTTGTTATAAGATGTTAAAAACTATTCCGCTGCATGATTATTGGATTTTTATAAAGACAGATTGTTTTAATAAATAGTACTTTTATTCTATTTATATTGTGGAATTTTGTAAGTTGAATGTGATGCTCCGTTTATGATGAAAAACTCTGATATTCTTTATATTTATTTTATGTTGGGAAAACGGGGTGTTACAATTGGTATCAAAGAAGGTCGGTCCGTCCGGCCAAGTAGTTTGAGTCTAGTAGTGTCGTCTAACAGTTAGAATACCGTCATTGTATTGTCTTAATTGTTGTTTGTTTTGTAGTGAACACTGAATTAAGATTGTCTGACTAAAGGTACATTTTCGAGGACGAAAATATTCTAAGTGGGGGAGAGTTGTAATGCCCTACTTTTAATATTTAATATTTTCTTAATTTATTGTATTTTTAGTGTATTATTATTTGATTTATAATATATATTTTGATGAAATATGATAATATGTGTTATTTGGTGTAAAAATATATATTTTTATTTTGTGTAGAAATATATATGTTATTTTGTCTGGAAATATATATGTTATCTAGTATAGAAATATATATGTTATTTTGTGTGGAAATATATATGTTATCTAGTATAGAAATATATTTGTTATTTTGTGTGGAGATATATTTGTTATTTGGTGTATTATTATGATTATTGTTAAGTGGGGGAGAAGTATAATATTATTAGAAATAATAAGATAATAGGGAAGAGAGTAGTTTTTGGTGAGAAGAGTAATTATAAATTAGGTTAAGAGTCAGTAATAGTTTAGAAAACATAACACGTTCAATTTTTGGAGAAAAGAGGAGAAAGACGAGAACTCATAGAGAACCGTAGGAAAGAAGAACGCTGCTGTTGATTTCAGAAAGCAATCTAAAGTAAGGGTGGGACTAACCTTCATTAATATCAAGTTGTAATTCATAGAAATTAATCGTTGTTGTAGTTTTTAAGAATTTGGGAAATTAGGTTAAAATCAATAAAGAAGGTAGAAAGTGTATGAATTTCATGAATTAACGTAGAGAAGTGATGTCTAAGCTGTAGAATAATCATAGGTATAGTTTCCTATCAATTTGAGGATTTAGGTTGATGAAATTAGGGTTTTTGGGGTGAAAACTGATCTATTCCCGTAGAGTTGTCTGTCGCAACTCGCCACAGCGAGTAAACCTACTCGCCTCACGAGCTGCATAGTTACAGCATCGTCTGTTTCGCGTTCCTGCGTCTTTTTCACCCATTTTTGTTTTGAACTGGATTTTGGTGTAAACATAAAAGTTGTAGATAATTGAGTTAGCTTTCTAATTGCTTTGGAGTGACTTGAAAATGTTTTGTGAATATTGAGTTATGATAAAAACACTCCAAGTGTGTTTTGGGAAAACCATCCTCTGTTTCGCATTCTTGTGTCCTTTTCACCCGTTTCTGTTTTGAACTGGCTTCAAGGGTAAACTTGGAAGTTGTAGATAATTGAGTTAGCTTTCAAGTGGATTTGGTTTGACTTGAAAATGATTCTTAGTTTTTTGAGTTATGATGAAAATACTCCAAGGAGGTCTTGTGTACTAGGAGTTTAATTAAGGTGTTTATGAGTATTTAACCTATGTTTTAATGAATCTAACTTGGTTTTATGTGAGTATATTTAATTGATGAATATGATGCTATATGGTGTTGTTCGTGATTTAATATTGAATTATGAAGTTGATGTTGCTGTTTTAAGATGGTGTCGTTGTATTTGAGTCATATCGTTGCATTGAGTCGTGTTGTTGCATAGCATAGTCAGCGATGGGGGATTAATTCCTGACAAGTCCTTTTATGACCTTAGCGATGGGGGCTTAATGCCTGACAGGTCCTTTTATGACCTTAGCGATGGGGGCTTGATGCCTGACAGGTCCTTTTTTACCTTAGCGATGGGGGCTTAATGCCTGACAGGTCCTATTTGACCTTTAGCGATGGGGGCTTATGCCATGATGGTACCACATGCATATTGCATTGTCGAGTCGATGTGTTGTTAAGATGAGTTGTTGTTGTCGTTGCATTGTAGAGTCGTCATTGCATAATATAAATGATGATTATTGAGAAGTTGTTGTTGTTGTTGTTGATGATGTTGTTGTTGTTGTTGATGATGTTGTTGTTGTTGTTGTTGTTGATGATGTTTTTGTTGTTGTTTTACTTTTATCAAATGATGATTTATGTGATGTTTAATTAATGCTGGTTGTATGTATTGTTGATTACCTTTTATGAATTGTTACCTGATATTAATGAATGTGAAATTTCACCCCTTCTGCTTGGAAATGTTGCTCTTCATATGAGTAACTTGCAGGTAACGAAGAATAGTGCAGTTGTGAGTAATCTCCGTCGTGTCGTCTAGGATGCTCTGATACGTAACGGGATGAGGATTGTTTTATTGCATGTTTCCTTGTTACGTATTTCCTTTTTAATGATGTTGAACTATTTTCATGAGAACTATTTAAGATATTGATGTTGTGACCTTTAAGAGCCAAAAGTTGTTATAAGATGTTAAAAACTATTCCGCTGCATGATTATTGGATTTTTATAAAGACAGATTGTTTTAATAAATAGTACTTTTATTCTATTTATATTGTGGACTTTTGTAAGTTGAATGTGATGATTCATTTACGATGAAAAACTCTGATATTCTTTATATTTATTTTATATTGGGAAAACGGGGTGTTACACCTGATGCTGGAATGGCCTGTGAGGTCTGTGCGGCCATCGAAGTCGTTGGGATGACCTGAAAAGTTGATGCGGCCATAGTAGTTGTTGGAATGGCCTGGGAAGTTTGTGCGGCCCTCGTTGATCCAACTAGTTCTATCACGGTTTCCATGGTGCTACTTTGGGTTGATTGTGTAGTACCTGATGGTACTAGTGGGTTGGTTGCTGTCCCTGACGCACTGGCGGCATTCGAAGCCGCTGCGTTCGGATTGGGAGGAGGACGCGTCATTTCAGGATGTTGTTTTTTATTCCTCAATTGCCTACACAACACAAACCAACAATATCAACAGTTTAAACTCCAATAGGAAATTTATAAACAAAAGCACAAAAGGTCCCACTGGGCGTGCCAATTTGTTTACACTGATTTTTGGTAAACAATCGCTGGTTTAGAATTAATTACTTGCAAGATCAACCAGTAAATCTTAGGGACATATTGTGTTTGTTATTTCCAGAAGTTTAATATTGCTCTTGAAGAACTTGATAAAAGAAATTAAAAAAGCAATCGAATTCAACCCAGTTGAACTCTATCGAAATTAATGTAAATAAAAGTAAATGAATTACTCAAAAGAAACAAGTAAATCGCAAAGACATTTAAGAAAACAAACTTAAATTGCATTGATTGAATATAAATTGGTACACATGTTCATACATTGCAACTTGTGACTCGTTTCTCTCTTCCATGCGAATAATTTGAGTGTAAGTTTTGTGTATGATTGGATTGTGACCCTTTTTCCTTAGGGAAAAACTACTATTTATACAAATAAAAATAACTACCTAGATTCAAATTCAAAATGATAACTGCAGTAAACTAATTTATCCATTCGATTTGAATTTCGAATGTTTCTTGGAAATATCTGTTGCTTTGACCTTATCCAAAAAAAAAACTGCCCTTCGAGAATTTCCATCTATCGAACTGAGACATGCGCTTTCAAGTATCCCCAGCAGGTCCAACTTCGATAAGCATAAGAGAACAATTCCTTCGTTTACAAGGTCAACTTTTTGACTGTATTTAATGATAGCCTTAAAAATATTGGCTAACAGATGGTCTGGTGTAGCCCCTGCACATCGTCTCTTCTGCACCACTCCTCTCATACCGCTCTCGCCTAGTAGAAGCAGCCATGGAAGGTCTGTCGTTGCGAATGCGGTCTACACGGTTCATATCTAAAACATGTGAAATCACATATACATACAATTAACAAAAATCCACAAATTAACCAAAAACAACATACACTGAATCTGTTCAGATTATATAATCCGAACAACAAAAAGCTGGTTCGAATTATATAATCTGAACAGGTTCAATGTCATGAAAAAAAAATTGAATCAAATTAATCTAAATTGAATCAATGTTACCTTAGCTTGTGTTTGATGTTTGGAAAGGCTTGATATGTGATGTTTTTAAGCAAAAAAACTTTGATAATCACACAATGTTGGGTTTTCATATTTTGGGTGGTGCGAGAGAAATTTTTGAGAAAAACCTAATTGTTGAAAGTGAGGGATGCTTTTATATTTCATGTTATATATAGGAAGGGTTCAGATTATATAATCTAAAACAGACGTTAAGATTATATAATCCGAGCAAATGACATATTCGAAATAAAAAAATAGGACGCACACGAAACACATGTAGGATGGAAAAAGTAATAGTCATATATTTATATGGGTCATGTTAACCAGTGCCCGCGGGGAACTGGTTAAGGAAACTAAAAAAAGGAAATTTTAAAGTAAAAATAACACTTAGTTCTTAATATTTTTTTAATGATAAATATTACCAATTAGTTTTTAGATTAGTTTTTTTTTCTGCTTCGTTCAAAATTATATCTAAAATCTCCATCTCCTTCTCCTTTAATTCTTTGGTCCGGGTTTGTTGAATAGTCCCTAAAGTTAGGCTGCTAAAAAAATAATTCCCTTACCTACCTCAACCTACCTACCATATCTCTTTAGAATCATTCTTTTTCTTTTTGACACAAATTTGTTCGTCTTCTACCATCTCTCTATCTTATCATCATATCTCAATAAATATTATAGATAGATTGTAGAAAGACAGAGAGACACAAACAATTTGAATAAAATTCAAACCAAAGAGAAAGAGATTAACAATAATGGCGTTGAAGGATACATTTTACATATCACATGGATCACCAACGTTGTCAATAGATGAATCAATTGAGGCAAGGAAGTTTCTACAATCATGGAAAAAAGATGTGTTTGAAGATAGACCTAAATCTATTTTGGTTATTTCTGGTCATTGGGATACCACCGTACCAACCGTTAATGTTATTCAGACAACCAATGATACCATATATGACTTCTATGGTTTTCCTAAACCTATGTACCAGGTTTCTTTCTTTCTTTATTTTTTATTTTATTCTATAGGATGATGTCAGATTCTCAATATTTAAAATAATAATTTATTAGTTTAATTTTCTTTATTCATCATCTATTTAAAATTGTATTTAGTTTTTTTTTATAAGGGAAAATAGTATATGGTGAATTAATTAAATATGGGCCAAAAAATAATTAAACATGTATCTAGTGGACCAAATATATTGATACTTTTAATGTTCTGGGCAGTATCTTTCTTATATTTTTGTTTTTTTCTTACAAGTTGTATTGTCGGCAAAGCAAATATAAGTGTGTTAAACATAATAAAAAAGGGTAAATAGGCAACTACCCCGAAATTGTAAGTTTCGTCAATTACTCCTTGACATTAACAAAACTTTAATTACCTTCTTGAAATTGTAGAACGTTAATCAATTTACCCTCTCCGTCAAATTTTTTTATTAGTCAACATGATGTTTTGCAAATACACGAACTTAAAAATTTATATTTTTTTTTCTTATCTTTGACTCGAAAGATATTAAAGACATTGTGTCCTATATTCTTATTTTCTAGGGAACCCCACTCGAATTCTTGGAGGAAGAGACCCAAGACTCATATATAATCAAAGGTTAATTAAGTTTTTAGTCCCTATAAATATTCACAGTTTTGTTTTTAGTCCCTACAAAATAAAATCACACTTTTTAGTCTCTGTGATATTTTCCTTAAGCATTTTAGGGACTAAAAATGTTGATGGAAATTTTTGACAAGGACTAAAAATGCTGATGGAAAAATTTTATAGGGACTAAAAATGCTGATGAAAAATTTTATAAGGACTAAAAAGTGTGATTTTATTTTATAGGGACTAAAAACAAAATTTTGAATATTTATAAGGAACATTTACTTAATTAACCCAGTAATCAATAGTAATATCTAAAGCACCTCATATATAATCAATAGTACTATCTAATATAAACACATGTATAATTAAAGCTTATATATAGTGAAAATCACATACAGAATTGTAGGTCAAGATTGCTTAAGGTAAAAGTCATGTTTGTATACAGTTTGATAGTTAATATTTACCCAAGTATAAAGGCATCAAGCCTTTGTTATGTATGGTTTGGTGTCATTGTACAAAGCATGAGACCAGCTACACTTCAAAAATTGTAAAAGTAAACAAAGTTACAACTTACAACCAAAATATGATGAGTCTTTCATCAATGAACCACCACATTATCTAGGCTAAAATGATGATGATAGAAACGGGTATCAAACATAGAAATATAATAGAAAATGATGATGATGAGAGTCTTGGGTCTCTCCCTCCAAGAATTCCAGAGGGGTTTCATAGAAAATAGGAATATAGGATATACCTTTAATATCTTTTAAATCAAGGATAAGAAAAAAATATATATAAATTTTCAAGTTCGGGGGGCATTTTGCACATAAATGCAAAACTTCAGGCAGGTATTTGTAAAACGTCATGTTGGCTGACAAAAGAATTTGACGGAGGGGTAAATTGATTAACGTTGTGCAATTTTAAAGGGGGTAATTGAAGTTTTGTTAATGTCAAGGGGTAATTGACGAAACTTATAATTTCAAGAGGATAATTGCCTATTTACTCAAAAAAAAGAAAAGGAAATTGCTTGTTGGCACGACACCAATACAAACACGAAAACACACGACACTCATATAACCCTTGGATGAATAATGTGCAGCATTGCTTTTATTCTCTGCCCCCATGTATTGTATGCCATCTGTCGATTCCAACGTCGTGTGTTGTGTCGTGGGTCATTGAGTCATGCTAAATAGCACATTAAAAATATAAGTATGTCATATATGGGTATAGATCGTCTTCAATCACTGAAGGATTGTAACAAATTGGTCCTTTAAGTTATTTTGATCACACATAAGTCCTTTAAGTTTGTAAATATTTTCAATTTAATATTTCTATCACATCATTGTTTGGTTAATAGAAGGACTAAATTGAAAATGTTTACAAACTTAAAGGACTTATGTGTAACCAAAATAACTTAAAGGACCAATCTGTTACAAATCTCAAACTTAAAGGACTTATGTGTAACAGAACTATCTTAAAGGACTAATTTGTTACAAACGTCAAACTTAAAGGACCTCAAATGTAATTTAGCCTATTTTTTATTATAAGAACTTGCTATTTTATTATTTTGGCTATGTTTGATTCCACGCTTGTACATCTTAGAAGCACGTTTGGGGTTAGTGAAACTTGATTTCACCACCATAAATTGTTATGTTTATCTAGCTTTAATGATTACATAGACTCAATTCTCAAGTTTATTGACATATATACATACAAAAAAGCAAGTATGATCCAAACCATCTTAAGTTCATTAAAAGCATATTTTTTGTGTTAATATATCTATAACATAAATCACTCTAAGCTCAACTCATTTTCAACAAAAATCATTTCAATCAAAATCAAGTACACAATCAAATTCAAAATACATGGGGTGGCGCTTTTTCCGACGACATTTTCTCTGACTGTTTCCGTAGTTGTCTCGTTAGTGTTGGTTTTGCTTGGTTGTTGTTGTGGTGGTGGTAGCTATGTTGCGAGATGGTTGGGGGAGGTAGTGGAGGTGTATGTTAGTGTGGTGGTTGCAATTGTGTGGTTTTGGATGGGGTGGTCGTGGATAATCTAGACTTGGTTTTGGTGTCGGAACGTTCGGTGGACGGGAGATGATTAAAAGGAGCTGGTAGACGTTGTTTAGGCAGGGAGCTGAATGTTTTAATGGAGTTTTGTGGGTCGTGGTGAGCTCTTGGTGTTTTTGTTGTAGGCCGCCTCTGTTTTGGGTCCATATTCGTCGTCGCTAATTCTTGTTGCTTTTGTGTTTTTGTGCTTCTAGCGAAGGTGGTCGAGTTGATCCTTTTTCTTTTCTGACACGATTCCTATTTGCACCACCGCCCATCCTTGTCGAATGCCTTACATATTTGTGTTCTGGATTCTGGTTGGCCGATTGCTTTTGCTTCGAGATCGCGAGTTAGTGTCTATTTGCAAGTTCGTTTGGCTAGTTATGGTGGGTCGGGGTTGAGGGGTGTCTTACTGATTTGTTTTTGGAGTCTGGTGGGCTGATCGTTTTTTATTCAAGATCGGGAGTCTATTCTTTGATTCAAGTTTGCTTTGCACTAATTATGGTGTTTTTCTTCGGTGGACTGGGGGCAGAGCGATGGTGGAAGTCGAACGAGTGTTGGAATAGGACATTTTTTGGATGTGGCTCGACTATGGTGATGAGAAGAGGATGTTTGTTTATAGGGTTTTTTGTTGGGGTGAGTAGTGGGCGATGAGTGTTTATGGATTTCATTTTCAATGGTTGTTTGGGTAGAGTTTGATATAATGGGTGAAGTTGGTTTTGGTGGTTGTTGTTCTCATGGATGTTGAAGTTTGTTTGGTGGTTGTTGAAGGTAGATGTTTGTTAGATGATGTGTGTATGTGTGTCTTTTACGGTGTTTCTTTAGTGTTCCGCCTAAATACAATGTCTTTGTTATGTAGTCTAGGTTTTACCGATCTTTGTCTGTCTTGAGCAGAGATTTGAATTTTAATCAGTTTTGGAGTTAAAAAAAAATGTGGTATTACATGAATACATGACAAAGCAACTGAGTCTTGAAAGATTGTAAGGAAAAAAAACTAGTTTTCACGGAAAATACATATCCTTTAAACTCAATCTTATGCGAAATAATTGTCCATAAGTAGGGCTTCAAAATTGCAACCGCATCAATTACCTTTGTACACAATTATGTCTTAAAAGCTCAACCTATTGACAATATTCCAAAACAATGCTATGTTTTTCCTTTGATATGATATTACATTATCCATGTTTGATGTTCTTAAACACATTCTCTTTTGCATTATATGATTTCTTTACCAGCTTAAATATCCAGCACCTGGAGCTCCACAATTAGCTAAAAGGGTGAAGGAACTACTCAACAAATCTGGTTTCGACCGCGTCGATGAAGACAAAAAAAGAGGTCTTGATCATGGTGCTTGAGTTCCACTAATGTTAATGTATCCAGAAGCTGATATTCCAGTTTGTCAGCTTTCTGTTCAATCTAACTTGGATGGAACTTACCATTATAACTTAGGAAAAGCATTGGCACCTCTTAAAGATGAAGGTGTGTTGATAATGGGTTCTGGAAGTGCTGTTCATAATTTGGGATCACTTAATCTTCGTGCAGGTGCAGGTGGTACTCCTTGGGCCTTAGAATTTGATAATTGGTTGAAAGATGCTCTTCTTGATGGAAGGTTTGTAACTCTTTTTTCTGTTTTGATGTTCAAGTTTAAAGATTACATATGCGTGTGTTTGGTTATGTGGTAACGAAAATCAAGTTTAGTGAAAAGTAAGTTGAATTCGAAGTGTTTATGTTTGCATACATTCACTTAAATGTGAGTTGAACAATAAATTTGACACTAAAATAAATTCTAATCGATATCACTCAAATATGAATCGAAATCTATTTTATGTGTTGAAATCACTTTTGGCTCTTCCTACGATGAAACCAAACACACACATAGTTGATGGTATCAACAAGGTTTCGAAAATTGATTAGTGACTTCAATTCTTGCTTGGATGTCAAGTCTTATGATTTCTCCACAACCAAGGTTTTAAAACAGTTCGCAACTACAGTTATGGCTGTAGCATGCAGGTTTTTACGTCGTGATCACATTTCCATATTTGACCACAATATCAAATACTGCAATGCGGTCCGGTCGTGACTAATATGATTGCAAGTTAAAATTGTGTCTGATTAGCTGTGTCAACTATATTTCATCGCAATTTTATGCAATATATAAAGAATCAAAACGCTATCGTATCCAAAAACCTCGGGTGCTAAGTATATGAATCTGTATGGTTTGGTTGTGAATGTTTTAATTTGAATTGGTTTTGTAGATACGAAGATGTGAATCATTATGAACAAAAGGCGCCGCATGCGAAAAAGGCTCATCCATGTCCAGATCATTTTTATCCATTGCATGTTGCTATTGGTGCTGCTGGTGAAAATTCAAAGGCCAAACTTATACACAATAGTATTAATTTGGGAACTCTCTCTTATGCCTCTTACCAGTTTACATCTGATTCTAGCTAAACTTGTATTTTATATATAAATTCAGTTTCAATTTCATATACTCTCTATGCATAATTATTAAATATGTATCTATGAAGATGTGTTAAATATGTAATATAACAATAACGATAAATAAAGATAATTAAATATGTAATGATAGTTGTTCCAAAATAATATTATAACCTAATAATAATAAATGTTGTTACAAAGATAATATTGTTATTTTAAATTAAATCTAAGAATAATTTTGACTATGCAATAAAATGTGCTCCCCTCCTCTCTCCTTCCTTTCCCTTCTTTTTTTGTTTGAAAGACTTCCTTTCCTTTCTAAAAATTCAACTAAAAACTTCAAATTTAAAATATTCCCTCCCTTCGTTTCCTCTCCAAAACTCTCGAAACAAACGGATCATAAAGTTAGACTGCTAAAAAATATCCCCTACATACCTCAATGGCTCATTCAACCTACCTACCTTATTTTTTATTAGAATATTCTTTTTCTTGTTGACGCAAATTTGCACGTCTTCCACAATCTCTTTATCTTATCATCATATCTCTATAAATATTATAGATAGATAGTATAAAGACAAAGAGAGACACAAACAAAATTCAAACCAAATAGAAAGAGAAAGAGAAAGAAGCAATTAATTAACAACAATGGCGTTGAAGGATACATTTTTCATATCACATGGATCACCAACGTTGTCAATAGATGAATCAATTGAGGCAAGGAAGTTTCTACAATCATGGAAAAAAGATGTGTTTGAAGAAAGACCTAAATCTATTTTGGTTATTTCTGCTCATTGGGAAACCACCGTACCAACCGTTAACGTTATTCAGACAACCAATGATACCATATATGACTTCTACAATTTTCCTAAACCCATGTACCAGGTTTCTTTCTTTCTTTCTTTATTTTTTTTTTATTTTATTGGATGATTGCAGATTCTCAATACATTGATATTTTTAAAATAGTATTTAGTTTTTTGATAAGGGATAATAGTGTATGGTTAATTAATTAAATATGAGCCACAAAAATTAAACATGTATCTAGTCTACATCTGGACCCAAATACATTGATATTTTTAAAGTTGTGAGCACTATTTTTTTTTGTTTTGAGAGGAGCAGTATCTTTCTTATATTTTTGTAATTTTTTCTTACAAGTTGTATAATGTAGGGTAGGCAAAGGAAATATAAGCGCGTTAAACGTAATAATAAAAAGGAATTGAAAATATAAGTCTTTTAAGTTTATCTAGCTTTAATGATTGCATAGACTCAATTCTCAAATTTATTAACATATATACATACAGAAAAGCAAGTATGATCCAAACTATCTTAAGTTCATTAAAAGCATATTGTGTGTGTATATCTATAACATAAATCACTCCAGGTTGAACTCATTTTCAACAAAAATCATTTTAATCAAAATCAAGTACACACAATGAAATTCAAAATACGTCGGGTGGTGCTTTTCCAACGACATTTTCTCCGACTATTTTTGTGGCTGTCTCGTTAGTGTTTTCGTGGTGGTCGTGTACGGTGGCTATATATGGAGATGTGTTGACGGCTCACGGGATGGTCACAAATAGTGTTGGTTTTGCTTGGTTGTTGTGGTGGTGGTAGCTATGCTGCGAGATGGTTGGGGAGGTAGTGGAGGTGTATATTAGTGTCGTGGTTTGTGGTGGTTAAATAAATAAATAAATACTCCAATGTATATAAATAAATACTTTAATATAAGCAAAAAAATCTCATTTTCTTTGTCTCATAATATAAGCAAAAAAGATCAACTTTTATGCTATTATTATGTTTTTTCAAACAAATCATCTTTTCCAATGTAAAATTAAATGCAACTTGCATTCAATTTGTTCTCCTTTTTATTTTCTCCATAATTTTTAACCAATGAGAATTATTTTTACATCTTTTCATGAAACTTATTCTAAGGAGAAGACAAAAAATTATAACTCAAATCACTAAGTATTAGTTTTCTTAATAAGTGCGAATTAGTGTTTTTTGCTTATAAAAAAAGACGGAGAAAGTACATGGTATGACATGAATACATGACAAAACAATTAAGTCTTGAAAGATGTAATGAAAAAAAACTAGTTTTCACCAAAAATACATATCCTTTAAACTCAATCTTATGCGAAATAATTGTCCATAAGTAGGGCTTCAAAATTGCAACCGCATCAATTACCTTTGTACACAATTATGTCTTAAAAGCTCAACCTATAGACAATATTCCAAAACATTGCTATGTTTTTCCTTTGATATGATATTACATTATCCATGTTTGATGTTCTTAAACACATTCTCTTTTGCATTATATGATTTCTTTACCAGCTTAAATATCCAGCACCTGGAGCTCCACAATTAGCTAAAAGGGTGAAGGAACTACTCAACAAATCCGGTTTCGACCGCGTCGATGAAGACAAAAAAAGAGGTCTTGATCATGGTGCTTGGGTTCCACTAATGTTAATGTATCCAGAAGCTGATATTCCAGTGTGTCAGCTTTCTGTTCAATCTAACTTGGATGGAACTTACCATTATAACTTAGGAAAAGCATTGGAACCTCTTAAAAATGAAGGTGTATTAATAATGGGTTCTGGAAGTGCTGTTCATAATTTGGGAGCACTTAATCATCGTGCAGGTGCAGGTGTTACTCCTTGGGCCTTAGAATTTGATAATTGGTTGAAAGATGCTCTTCTTGATGGAAGGTATGCACCCCTTTTTCGGGTTTGATGTTCAAGTTTAAAGATTACATGTGTGTGTGTTTGGTTCTGCGATAACGAATGCTAATTTTAGTTAAAAGTGAGTTGAATTTAAATTGTATGGTTGCATACATTCACTTAAATGTGAGTTGAACAATAAATTTCACAGTAAAATAAATTCTAATCGACATCACTCAAATATGAAGCGAAATCTATTTTATTTGTCTTAAATCACTTTTAGCTCCTCTTACTGTGAAACCAAACACACTTAGTTAATTATTATTGAGGGTATTAACAAGGTTTTGAAAATTGGTTAGCGACTTCAATTCTCGCTGGGATGTCAAGTCTTATGATGTCTCATCGTACTTGGAAAAGTACAATAGTCGTAATTAGGGTTTGTATTGTATTGGTCATCCCTTGAGAAGGCTCTCAAGGGTTGTATTTATAGCCCTCTATGAGCCTGATTTATGGTTACTTAAGCTATAAGTAATGAGAGTATTTAGGTATTTGGACTGAGCTCTAGAGGCTCTAGAAGCTGGCTGAGGCGGCGCCCTGGGAAGGGCGCGCCTTAGGCCTTAGAGCCGTTTTGGAGGACGCTGAGGCCTCTAGGAGGGTCTAAATGTCCTTTTAGAGGACTTCTAGGTCCTTAGGAATATATTGACGGTCCACTCCACAATCAAGGTTTTAAAACAGTTCGCGAATGCAGTTATGGGTGCAGCATGCAGGTTTTTTACGTCGTGATCACGTTGCCATATTTGACCACAATATCAAATATTGCAATGCAATCGTGACTAATACGATCGCAAATTAAAATTGTGTCAGATCAGCTGCGTCAACTATATTTCATCGCAATTTTATGCAATATATAAAGAATCAAAACGCTATCGTATCCAAAAACATTGGGTACTAAGTATATGAATTTGTACGGTTTGGTTCTTCATGGATTGGTTGTGAATGTTTAATTTGAATTGCTTTTGTAGATATGAAGATGTGAATCATTATGAACAAAAGGCGCCGCATGCGAAAAAGGCTCATCCATCGCCGGATCATTTTTATCCATTGCATGTTGCTATTGGTGCTGCTGGTGAAAATTCAAAAGCCAAACGTATACACAATAGTATTAATTTGGGAACTCTCTCTTATGCCTCTTACCAGTTTACATCAGATTCCAGCTAAACTTGTATTTTATGCATAAATTCAGTTTCAATTTCATATACTCTCTATGCATAGTTATTCAATATGTATCTATGAAAATGTATTGCTTGGAATCAAGTTACTTATGTTTCTTGTGTTTGTGTTGTGAAGCAATTAATGTAAAAATTGAATTCTGAATAAAGAAATTTTAAGTACTTTCCTTTAGATGTTGGATGATTCATTTTTCATTTTCATTTTATTTGGTTTCAATAAATGTTCACACAATTTTAGGTTGGAGATGTTGTTTGTAAGGTGACAACTCTTGGTTATAACCTTGGAAATTATAAGTTCTTTCACTTTCAAAAACTACCGTAGAATGTTAGTGATTTCAACACTCGTTCTAACACTATTTTCAAATCATTAATAAAGATGAAAACAAATCATTAAATTGTAAAAATCAAGGTCAAAATGTCCAATCTTTTCTCTTATATACAAAGACGGTAGATATACTACAAGTTTTATAAACTATAAAAAGAGAAACAAGAAGAGATTATATGCAACAAAAACATTACGGTGTTGAAGTTGAAAAACACGTTCTACATATCACATGGATCACCTGCACTTGCCTTAAATGAACCCATCCCTGCATGGATGTTCTTCGATTCTTGGGAGAAAGAAGTGTTTCTAGAAAGAATCATGCTCTTTATCCAAACAGTTTCGCTCATTCCCAAAATAAATGTGGAAAATGCCCCGGCGCGAGTTAACTTGCGCAACGTGAGTTAACTCACGCTAGTGCAAATCTCATTTACTCTCAGCATGAGTTAACTCACGCTAGTGCAAATCCCAGCGTGAGTTAACTCACGCTAGTGTAAATCCTGTGTAAATCTATGCGTGAGTTAACTCACGCAAATTTAACACTAGCGTGAGTTAACATGCGTAAGAGCATTTTGGTCATTTACTTTGGAAATGAGCAAATCCATTTAGGTAAAGAGCATAATTCTTCTAGAAAAACCCTCTTCCATTATGATCACCGATGTCCCCACCGTTACCGCCCTTGATTAAAACGAAACGATCTATGACGTTGAAGGTATCCCTGATGACATATTCAAAGCCACGAACGAGGTTATTTTTTAACACTATTGTATTTTTATTTTTTTTAAAAAAGTTAAACGATTTTTTTCAAAATTATTCAAAGCACAAAATGTGCCAAAATGAAAACAAATAACCAAAGCATCAAAGTGATTGATCACTTAGATTAATTTAATTCATAATTAAAATTACCTTAGTTAACTTCGAACCGAAACCAAAATAAAACAATGTTTCTCGTCTTCTAAATGGATCATACATGTCAACCAAATAGAATTAAACATTTTCCGTTTCGCCCTATTCTTTTTCACTAGTTATTTCTCTCATCATTTGGGACTTTGTGTTTGGATGGGGGAATGTTTTGAGGGAATTCAACTACTTTAAGGTGAATTCTAACAATAGAATTCACCTTAGAGTAGTTGAATTCCCTCAAAACATTCCCCCATCCAAACACACTCTTAATGTATTGTTAGCTCAAGTATCCAGCTCCAGGGTCACCAAAGTTGGCAAAGAGAGTAAAGGAGCTACTAATAGGATCAGGATACAACCATGTTGATGAAGATAAGAAACGTGGTCTTGATCATGGTGCATGGATACCTCTTTTGATGATGTATCCAGAAGCAAACATTCCAGTGTGTCAACTCTCTTTATCAACAAAAAGAGATGCTACTTTTCATTACAACATGGGAAAAGCATTTTCCCCCCTTAAGGATGAAGGTGTTCTAGTTATTGGTTCTGGGAGTGCTATTCATAATCTTCGAGAAATGGGACCTCGTGATAACCCTCCTCCTCCTTGGGCTGTTTCATTCATGACTTGGTTTTACATCTTATAGTTGTACATCTTATACTGCTTTTGGTTTTACAACAGCAACTTGAAGCATTGTTTTACAGCAGCAAATAAAAGTTGAAGGCTTCAAGCTAATAGATCAACATGATCAATTGTTGAGTTGTACTATCTCTCACAAATATAGGAACAGAAGCTGAATTAGTCATTCCTACTTAATAGTAACTCATCCTTATCTCTATAGGAGCCTCATCAGGAGCCTCTTTTGCTAACCTATGAAGTAGTACTTCTTGTAACTTACTGCCCTATATATTTATCTGATGTAACGTCAATTGAATAATGAAAAATACAATTCATTCTCATTACTTTATATGGTATCATACGCTTCTTTGCTTAACAACATTTGATCCAAATACCCATCATGTCTTCCTCAACTTCAAATGAAACCAATCACCTCATTGCTGATAACAATCAGACTGTTGTCGCACTAAACACTCAAAATTCCATTAAGCTTACAGCCAGCAACTATCCTGCCTGGAAAGTCCTGATGAATGTGCTCTTTGTCGGACATGACCTTATTGGTTATGTTGATGGTACAAAACCTTGTCCAGCAGAAGGTCACAAAGATCTTTCTCACTGGAAACGTCGGGATCAATTCATTATTCATGCTATCATTTCCTCCGTTGACCAAAGTGTGGTCACATTAATTGGAAATGTCAAAAGTTCCAAGCAAGCTTGGGACATTCTCAAGAAAACCTTTGCAAGCAAAACCAGATCCAGGATCATTCACCTCAAAGAAAAGTTGTCTCGGTCTAACAAAGGCTCAAAATCTGTGTCTGAATACCTCCATGGCATTAAGGCAATGGCAGATGAGCTCGCTATCATCAATTCCCCTCTTGATGATGATGATTTGATCATTCATACAATGAATGGCTTAGGTGCTGAATACAAAGAAGTTGCAGCGTCAATTCGCACCAGAGAAAAATCAGTGTCTTTTGAGGAGCTGCATGATCTCCTTACTGATTTTGAAAGCTATCTCCATAGGGATGAAATTACTCAAGAATCCCCTCCTATCATTGCTGCAAATGCTGCTCAAAGAGGAAAGGTAAACTATCCAAATAAAGGTCAGTACCCAGGAGCAAATAACAGTTACTCTAATCAAAGGTCAACCTCTCCTAGTTCATCCAAAAGAGTCATATGCCAATTCTGTGAAAAACCTAATCACACAGCAAAGACATGTTTCAAACTGCATGGCTATCCTCCAAAAACTAAGCCTGCATCGTTCGCACATCATGTCAGAAGCACCTCGCCCAATATTGGTAACCCGTGGATTATGGACTCTAGCGCTACTCATCACCTGACTCATGATCTGGAGAACTTGCATCTCACGAGTCCCTGTCAAGGCACTGATCAGATTATTGTTGGAGATGGTAATGCTTTGCCTATTACTCACATTGGAAAAACAACATTTCATACACCATCTTGCACACTACACCTCCCCCAAGTCTTTCATGTTCCTTCTATTACTCAAAACTTATTATTTGTTTCTACTTTATGCAAAACTAATCCTATTTCTGTGGAATTTTTTTCTGATTGTTTTCTGGTGAAGGTTCTGAAGACCAAGGCACCTCTGCTCAAAGGACAGCATAAGAATGGCCTCTACTGCCTACCATCATCACCACAATACCATAGGGCACTTCACTCCACCTCCCAATCATTCCCACCTTGGCATCATATTCTTGGTCATCCTGCTGAAAGAATCTTGAGACATCTGACCTCTCCTCTTAAAATAAAGTTGAATCATCCCTCTCCTTGCAGCTCGTGTGAAAGCTCAAAGAGTCATAAGCTGCCCTTCACTGAGTCCAGCATAAAAAGCTCAAAGCCACTTGAACTTCTTTACACTGATGTGTGGGGACCAGCACCCATTAGGTCTTTAGATGCCTTTTCTTATTATTTAATTTTTGTAGATCATTTCTCTAAGTATGTTTGGTTGTATCCATTGAAAAATAAATCAGATGTCTCTTTCATATTTCCAAAATTCAAAAGTGTGGTAGAAAAGTTCTTTAATTTACCTATTGTCTCTTTATACTCTGATAATGGAGGTGAATTTATTAAATTAAGATCTTTTCTAACTCAACAAGGCATATCACATTTTACCACACCGCCTCACACACCTGAATTAAATGCCACAGCTGAAAGAAGACATAGACATATTATCGAAACAGGTCGTACTCTCCTATATCATGCCAACTTACCTCAAAAATTTTGGTCTTTCGCCTTTCTGACTGCAGCATGCTTGATTAACCGGTTACCTACACCTGTTCTTGATATGCAGTCACCGTATGAAATCCTACACAAAACAAAATCAAATATTCATCACCTACACTCCTTTGGCTGCCTATGTTTCCCTTGGCTAAGACCTTACACTAAATCCAAACTTCAACCAAGATCCACACCATGCATATTCTTAGGTTACTCTCCTTCTCAATATGCATATCACTGTTTTGATCCTAAAACTGAAAAAAATATATACCTCTAGACATGTATCCTTCTTTGACCATCAATTTCCATATCACACCATGACCCCTCAACCTGTCCCAACTGAGACATCCACCCAAAACACTTCTGCACCTCCCTATCAGATCATACCTATCCAAACTACATTAAATACATCTCCACATGACCAACCAATTGGCATTCCTACTACTGGTCCTGCGACAGAGGTTCCTCTATCTACTTCACCAGGTAACATTTCCACTCATTCTTTACCTGATTCAACTATTCCAACTATTGTTGTACCTACTAACAAATCAACCAGGGACATCATTGTCACCAGATCCAAACATAACATATACAAAAGAAAATGTATGTTTGCAGCTTCCAAACATCCTTTGCCTGAAAATCTTTAACCTTCTTGTGTGAGGGAAGCAATGAAGTATACTCAGTGGAGACAAGCCATATCAGCAGAGTTGGATGCATTAATTGGCAATGGTACATGGACACTAGTACCACCTACAAAGGGTCAAAATGTTGTAGGATGCAAATGGCTTTTTAGAATCAAAAGAAATCCTGATGGATCCATCTCTCGCTATAAAGTGCGTTTAGTTGCAAAAGGATTTACTCAATCTAAAGGTATTGATTTTCAAGAAACTTTTGCTCCGGTAGTTCGGCCTCAAACTATCAAAGTTGTTCTTACTCTTGCCTTGGGTCACTCGTGGAAAATGCATCAACTTGATGTAAACAATGCATTCCTACAAGGATCTCTGACAGAACAAGTGTTTATGGCTCAACCTCCAGGATTTAAAAATACTCAATTTCCAAATCATGTGTGCAAGTTGAACAAAGCAATATATGGACTACGTCAAGCTCCACGTGCTTGGCATGATTCCTTGAAGTCCTTTATCAACTCATATGGTTTTTTTACAAGCAAAAGTGATCCATCATTGTTCATCTATATATCTGGCAGCATTAAAATATACTTTTTGGTGTATGTAGATGATCTTCTTCTTACAGGAAATGATAATGAGTTCATGATCAAATTCATTGAAGCTTTGTCAAGACGGTTTTCTCTCAAAAACATGGGTTATCCTCATTATTTCTTAGGTGTTGAATTAATTCCTATAAAAAATGGAATTTACCTCTCTCAACACAAATATATTCGGGAAACACTAGAGAAATTTGATATGGAGGGGGCGAAACCATCACCCACACCATTATCTTCCACATCAAAGCTTCAACTTCAGGATGGATCAGCTGCTACAGATGCCACTCACTTTAGAAGTATCATTGGAGCATTACAATATCTCAACCTTACTAGACCAGACTTATCATTTGCTATCAATAAGTTATCTCAATTCATGCACAAGCCAACTGCACTTCATCTTCAACACTTGAAGCGTCTATTAAGATATCTCAAAAATACCATCAACTTTGGTATTATGCTTCAAAGACCATCCACAACAAATCTATTGGCTTACACTGATGCAGATTGGGGAGGTAATGCGGATGATAGAACTTCCACATCAGCATATATAATCTTCTTAGGAGGAAATCCTATCTCTTGGTTGTCTAAGAAGCAAAAAACAGTGGCAAGATCCTCGACTGAAGCTGAATACAGAGTTGTAGCTACGGCAACATCAGAAATAATGTGGCTCACTAATCTCCTTGGTGAATTGGGGATCACTACACCTACTCCACCAAGAATTCTATGCGATAACATTGCTGCCACATATTTATGCTCCAATCCAGTTTTACACTCAAGGATGAAACATATCTCCTTGGACTATCACTTTGTTAGAGAGCAGGTGCAAGCTGGAAACCTTCAAGTCTCTCATGTTTCCACCAAGGATCAACTAGCTGACATCCTAACCAAGCCGTTATCCACTGCAAAATTTGAAGATATTAGAGACAAGATTAAAGTTACTGATGGTAACTTAATCTTAAGGGGCGTAATAGATCAACATGATCAATTGTTGAGCTGTACTATCTCTCACAAATATAGGAACAGGTGGTCAATTTCTAGATGTATTAGTTGTAGCATACATATAGGAACAGAAGCTGAATTAGTCATTCCTACTTAATAGTAACTCATCCTTATCTCTATAGGAGCCTCATCAGGAGCCTCTTTTGCTAACCTATGAAGTAGCACTTCTTGTAACTTACTGCCCTATATATTTATCTGATGTAACGTCAATTGAATAATGAAAAATACAATTCATTCTCATTACTTTATACAAGCAACACATATGTAGCTTCTTCACAAACTAGTGATCAACGTTGCTTGTGTTATGTATAATACTATTACTACTGCAATGATACTTTTCTTCATAGTCTTTAATTAGTTGAAATTTAAATGGGTCCTACTAAATAATGTAAGTCTTTCGTAAATTCAGTTGGACTTCTTTGAAGAAGAATGTATTGAGAGTGTATTTCTGGCATATTTCTATACAATAATATAGTTTGAGTTAAGCCTAAAGTTTATTTAAATAAATTCAAAATTTATCGAGTTTTGGTACCTAAAGCATTCAAGAATGCCATAATTCTCCTTGTTGTCTTTTACATAGAAGGTTCCAGACAAATGACTTCAGAGAGTTTGAATAGGAACGTTCCGCGGTTTGGTTTTCGGGAACTGAAACGGTCTATTACAACAGCTTGGTAAAAGTGAAGAATTCTGCTCTGCCCCCAGCAATTTTTGCTCGCGCCCTGCAGCCATGCCTATTTTACCCCTGCGCTAGTTAAGTAGCGCAGCGCACCTTAACTAACGCAAGTAATATTTTCTGCGCCACTTAAGTAGCGCCGCGCACGTTAAGTAGCGCAACGTTACTTAAGTTATACAGGCGCGGACATAACACATTTCTCACTTCTCCAACTTTTCCAAACACGAAAATTTCCTCTCCAAGTGCGATTTTCACCATTCTTGCGCCATTCAAAGTCAATTCATCCCATATTATCAAGTAAGTGATGATTACCCTACTTAATTACATTTAAGTTGTGGAAATTTTTGTTTTTTTGAAGAAATTGTGACTTTTTAGGGTTTTATAAATTTTGTTTGCATGTTAGTATTGATGATTGTTAGTGATGAATTAACTTAGGAATTGTTGTTTAGAAGTTGTTTAGAGTACATTGTGGTGGTTTAGTGTTTAAAAATTGTTAGATTACTTTGTTGTTTGAAAATTGCACACCAAGTGTTTGATAAAATGTTTCAATGGTAATTGTTTTGTTTTTTTGGATTGTGACTTATGAAATTAGTTAGCATATGGTTTGTTAATTTTGATTATAATATGTTTGACTGCAATGTGGTAGTTTACAGATTGAAATGTCATTGTTGGAATTTTAGTGTTGTTGTTGAATTGTTGGAAATGAAACAATGTTCATGTGAAATTGTATAATTTAATGTGTTTTGTTAAATATTGTGCAGATATGTCTCGGAGGAATACTTCTCAGATACCGTCCAAGCAGGATAGGAGCGACAGACTTAGGGCAGGGAGGATTGCCCCTACTGGTAGTGTAAGGAGGGAGAAAGAAGCATCACGCCCTCCTATGGCTGGTCGAGGGAAAGGTGGGGGAACGAGGATTGCTAGAGATGATGTTGCGGGAGGGTCATCGTCGCATACGGGTCCATCCCAGACGGTGGACCCAACGCAGTATCAGGTGTATGAGCACCCGCATGGTCATGAGTATCAGTTTGAGGACCCTCAGCCTCACCAGTACCAGTTTGATGCTTATCAGTAGCATCAATATCATCATGAAGAGCCTGCTGTTGAGGAACCTCAGCAGCATGAGGAGGCTGTTGTTGACGAACCTCCGGCTCGATTTCAGGGGGTGCCCAGGGTGGTGTACGAGGCCGGCCTGGACGGCTATGCAGGGGGGCCTTCTGACCTCAGGCTTCTACCTGACTTTGGTGGACATGTGGCCTGCAGGATATGGGTCGATGCCGATGTAAGTATAATTTAATGTTTATTTTACTTTTCTTTTACTATTTATACAACTTAATCTAATTATTATTTTACTTATTTAACGATGTTGTTTGTTGTGTTTTGTTTTTGTATTTCAGTTTCGAAGAAAACATAGGGTGAAAGACATATCTCACGGGAAGAAGCTGATCATTACAAACTTGACATTGCCTATGCCCGGGGAAGGTAATGATTGGTTTTGGGATCAAGTGATTGCGTCCGGCCTTAATCCCCTCCTCAATAGTGGATATGAGAACATATCTCACGGGGTTCGTTTGTGCGATGACCGAGAGATGGCATGGGGAGACCAGCAGCTTCCACCTGCTTGTTGGAGAGATGACCATCACACTAGATGATGTGGCGTGTCTCCTAGGCATCCCCATCACTGGGAGGCTCCTTCCCGATAGAGAGTTAACCCGTGAGCAGGGGTTAGAGATGATGCAGGCGGACCTACTGTTTACACTAGAGGATGCCGCTTAGGAGCTGACAAGACAGGGTGGTTGTTACGACAGTTTTGGTGTCCTGAAGAGGCGCTACGAGGAGCTCTTGCACAGGTGTAATCAGCTGCTTCAGATTGACACCGAGGAGGAGGAACACGAGCGAGCTTTGGTTAGGTTGGCCTGCGTTAAGGCGTTTTTGTTGCTCTTGCTTGGCTGGACCATTTTTTCCGCCAAGAACAGCAAAAACATTAATCTTCTCTGGCTGCTTGCGCTGCAAGATATGGATGAGTTGGACAGCTGGTCATGGGGTGGGATGGGACTTGCTTTCCTATATGAGCAGCTCTCACTTACCTCCGAGTCATTGGTGGCCTCCTGCGGTGGTTACATGACATTGCTTGTGGTAATATTTGTTTTTCTTCTTCTTTACTTATTTGATCGTAAATGTTTAGTTGTTTGTATAATTCTTGCGGTGATATAAATATTTGTTTCTTTGTGTTTGCAGGGGTGGACTTTGGCACACTTCTCGAACATCATTCCGAGGATTGATGATGATGCCTACGACCCTATTGTTGCCCCACTTGTGAGTCAATGGAGACCTCCCCGGGGATTTTCTAATCCTGGACACTACCAAGCTGCCATTGATTCCTTGGACCATTCACATGTCACCTGGAGGCCGTACGAGAGGCGACGACACATCACGCCCTTCCAGGACATATGATGGTACTCCGGATGGATCATGGTCGGCCGCGACAGGATGGTCCGTCACTTGCCAGAGCGGATTCTTAGGCAGTACGGGTATGTCCAGAGGATTCCCAGGCCTCCTACAGACATCGAGGTTCTTGCGGCAGATGACGTGGCCGATGCCTTCACGGAGTTTGCTCTACATGTCCTCAGCCATCAGCAGAGGGGTGAGCAGGTTCCGGATAACCAGCCGAGGGCTCATACTAGAGGCTACATGAGATGGTTCGTTGCAGTGTCACATCCTATTGTGAACCCCGCTGCGGCCATTCCTGATTATGCATCTGCTGCCCCTCCTCGTCCTGTCCCTCCTTACGAGGAGGTTATTGTTGAGCAACAGTGGGCCAGACATCCTCTAGACCCATACCAAATCATTAACAACATCAGGGCCAGAGTGGACAGCGCAATGGGGCATCCTGATGTGTTTGGTAACCCGGAGGTTCTTCGCATCATGCAGGGCATCCAGTCGGAGTGGAGCATGATGGAGCAGATGGCGCCACCCCGGAGGAGGAGTAGGAGTCCACGAGACTAGGGTTTTTTTCTAGATTTTTTATGACATTTTGAATGATTTGATTGTAATCCTTTTAATTTTTTATAACATTTAATTTTTTATAACATTTGTCCTTTTATGATAATATTCGTTAATTTTTCCTGTTGTTTTATTCTGCTATTTTTGATTGATTGAACGAATGTTTGAATAAATGATGAAAAATGATTGATTGAATGAATGTATGAAAAATCAGGGAAAATAGAGGTTAGCACATGATTGTGCCGCAAGCACAGACTATGCGCCACTTAACTGGCGCATGTGCTAAAAGGCTGCGCCAGTTAACGTGCGCAGTGCCAGTTAACACGCGCAGTGTTTTACACATGCGCTAGTTAAGTGGCGCATCGTGCGTTAACTAGCGCAGTTTTTTGCACTTGCGCCAGTTAACTAGCGCAGGGGTATTTTCGCCATGGCTGCAAGGCGCAAGCAGTTTTTGCAGGGTGGAGAGCAGAATTCAAAAGTGAATTGAACAATCAATGATCAGTCCATAACCAAATTGGTACAGAAGTTCAGTAACCAATTATATGTTTCCAAAATGAACTGAAACTACCTTTACAGAAACCTGAATTGTATTAATATGGTTAAAATAATCAAAACTGAACCGAATTGTTAAAACAAACTGAACTGCACCAAAAAGAGTCAAACTGTTACAGATAGTTCACAATTTGATCTAGTTCTCTTGTGAACTTCTCGTCACAATTCAGTTCTTTTCGGTAAGGTTTGGTTCAATTTAGTTCGATTTTTTTTTCTTTTCCAATAGTCCTATTTGAGACACAGCCCAAAGCATCACTGGGATTTCATCATTTGAAGACAACTTCAATAAAAAAAAAGTGCAAAGAAAGGACGACAGGGAGAGAAACAACACTCTATACATTAGCTCATCGACAACATTATACAAATGCTCAAAGATTTTACTTCTACCAAACAAATAGAACCTAGACAGATTCAAAAAAAGAAAGGGGCAAGCAAGGATGAATCACAATCCATCCATTTGTATTTCTGTGACAGTCTTCAGGATTGCAAGTATACCCAGAGTATCATCAATGCAGTTCAACATACAATGTTATAGCCTTTTGAATGAGTAACCTAAAATTCTGTGTCAAAACATGAAACCATGATTCTTGAAACCATGGACCTCGCAAAAGGGATGTAGCTCAAGCTATACCTGTAAATCAAATTATCAGAAATATAGAGGGAGTGTTAAAATATTGTACAAGGAGTGGAAACAAGCATAATGTCACATTTGGATAATCATATTGCATGCTCAAAGACGTATCATATTTTATGCTAGAGGGAGATAAAAATTAACTCTAATATGTATGCCATGCATTACAGATTTTTATTTGCTTTTCAGCCGGAATTTGTTATTGTCATTATATTCTTTTAAAATAAATAAACCACAATAAGAAACAAATCAAACAATATTAAAAGTTAGTATTTTTTTTTTCTTTATAAAGTTTTTATAAATTTCTAATTAATACAAAAATCAATTAGTTCAAAGTATAGAAGTAATTTTGATCCATTATTAATGTAAAGCTATTTTTGCAATATCATCCAATCACATGCTACCGCATTGTTAAAATTATTTTCCTATAATAACAACTACTGAATGGACTTTTGATGATATGACAATGGATACAAGTGTGAGACAATATATCAAAATCGAAGTATTAGTTTATCTTTTTTTTTAGATGAAACAAAAAATTTGGAGAAGATGAAAATTATTATAAACTAAAGGGGCACTAATAATGATCATTTTAAAATCGTCCATCAAGCAGGTTTGAACTGTCTCTCCTTATGATTATGCAATAAAACTCTTACCACTGAACAGACATGTTTAAGTGTATAATAATTTACATAACATAAAACACATTAGTGCAATGTTAGAAGCTTGTGCCTTGACTGTGAGTACTTAACAAAGCTGAAGCGGAAAATACATTATACTAATTTCAGTTCGGTACTGCCATACTGGCCATATAGCATTTTTTTCAGGGCATATGTGCTAATTCAATTTACACTAGGATCCTACATAGCATACTACTTATTTCCTCATTAGATTCATGAGAACTAATGTGTGCCTACATCACACTGAAGGTACTATAAAAAAAGGTTACATGGAATGCATTTCGAAAAATTATCACATACCAAACTAGTGCTCCAAACTCCAAGATAATCGCAAGAAATGTCAGTAATTTGTTATGAACCTGCTCCATGGAAAACAATGAAATAATAAGCTATTAAAAGAAACTATTTCTGTCAGAAATAAAACAAATCTTTTGCAGATGCAGTTTGACTTACATAAAGTGCACAAAACAAGGCAATTATCATACTTGCGATGTATATGGCTGTTGCATAAATACGAACAGGATCAAGCATCATCGATACTTGCTTTTTAGGACCTATGAGGAATGCTGTGCTGCCATAAAAAAGACTCTCACTTAGTATTTGAAGAAAACCAGACAGATATGAGACTAAGGATAAAGGATAAAGGATAAATAATCCACAAAGTCAAAGATTTGCTTTTTCAATCCATTCTAATTTAAGATGCCATGAGTAGGAGTAGGATGAAATGATGTGTAACTAGCAAACAGTTAGCAAAAGACAGACAATATTTATTGAAAAGGAAAAATATTTGTTCTTGAGCATATAGACCCAAAGGGAAAATATCATTTCCAGTACCAGCGGTCTCGTGACCGATTAATCTGGCTATTATACAATGGCCACACATCCAGAAAATTGAAAAGGAATGAATGCAGTTTACAAGTAGAGATGCAGACATCCAGGGAGAGGACAACATCGAAAAAGATGTGAAGGCTCCTAAAAAAGTGTTTAATGGGAAAATGAAAAGACATGATGGGCAGGGAGAGAAAATACTAAGAATAGAGAGATGCGTCTCTGATTCTCCATTAAGAAAATGTTATGAAAAACTCATCCAAAACCTTGTGTGGAGCACCGATGTCCATGTACAGATCCTGTTTGATCTAACTTATCAATGACAGACCTCTCTAAGCTGAAAGCTTGACAGAAGCAGTTGAACTCACTGCAGTTTGCCTTTACACAGCATATCTCATCTCAATGTTTATACAAGGAAGAAATTGGATGGATACAATACCGAGTGTAACGCCACCCAAGAAAAAGAAATAGAAAAAAATCAAGTCCAGAATGAGATTATGCAAGACAGTCATGCTTTATTTAGTTCCCAACAGTGGCTCAAACAAAATTATCTCTTTTGGAGGGAACCTGTGGATATTGTGAAACCAAAAAAGGCTATGTTTTATTTTTCATGTTGATGTGTTAAGAAAATAGTTATACCCAAGTTGAATATTTTTAGAATGAAGTAACCAAGTATCCACATTATATAACACTGTTTTTACGAAAATAAATTTGTGATATTTGGCAACTTTCATCGATAACAAGAGAAATTTATTTAACCATGAAATGCCGTTCACTATGCATTGTGATACCTTCTATTACTAGAGGTTATGTGAGGAGAAATAAGGCACTTTAAGATATGATTAATGCATTATGGTGTCATTTGATCTACCTAGCTGGCCCCACCTAGAGATAAAAACTTTGATTCTTGGTGTATGTGAAAATAAATAAATTGAAGGTAGTGGAACAATGACCCATGTGGGTAAGGGAGGTGAACCAACAGGGAATAGGCAAACAACTTTACCGTAGTTGCCTAAACACATGGAAGCAGGGGAGATGAAGGGTGAGAAAGGCAAGAAATCTGTCAGTGTGTTATACAGGGAGGGGGGAGAGGGAAAGGAATCAAGAATTCAGTGACAACAGTAGGACTCAATAGGAAGTAAGACCCTCGTAGAACTGCCCTTAGTTACTGATTTACTAGACTTCCATTTATGTTTTTTTATATTTCCTTTAATGTTATACATTGGTTGATTTCCAGTTCTTGATAGTATTTTAATGGGTTTCTACTATTGGGAAAAACCCAAGTCCCACATCGGATAGATAAGACTCTTGATAAGAGTTTATATAGAGGAGGCAATCCTTACCTTACAAGCCGTTTTTGTAAGGATGAGTTAGGCCCTAAATTTCAACATGGTATCAGAGCCTCTCCAAGATCCATTTGGGCCACCTGCTATCAGGCTTCCGCTATCGGGCCACCCACCATTTATGTCCACGAACCAAGCCCAATAGTGCTGGTCGTGAGGGGGTGTGTTAAGAGTCCCACATCGGATAGGTGATGGCCTGACAATGTGTTTATAAGTGGGGGCAATCCTCACCTCACAAGCCGGCTTGTCGAATTCAAGGGCCACCTACCTATTTCACGCACCAAGCCCAAAGAGTGTTGGGCGTGAGGGGGGTGTATTGGCAAAAACCCAAGTCCCACATCGGATAGATGAGACTCTTGATGAGAGTTTATATAGAGGAGGCAATTCTCACCCTCACAAGCCGGTTTTGTAAGGATGAGTTAGGCCCCAAATTTCAACAAGGACAAAGCATATAGAAGTTGATTGTCACTTTCTTAGAGAGAAGATAATCACCGGAATCATTAGAACCTCCTTTGTCAATTCCAAGGATCAACTTGCTGATATATTTACTAAATCTCTACGAAGTCCTCGCCGGAATCATTAGAACCTCCTTTGTCAATTCCAAGGATCAACTTGCTGATATATTTACTAAATCTCTACGAAGTCCTCGGATAACTTACATATGTGACAAGATGGATGCCTATGATGTATATGCACCACCTTGAGGGGGAGTGTTGAGATATTGTGTGATTGTGCCTTGATTGTATTGATTCATGTTTCCTTTCTTAGACATTTCCTTCCTTAATCAATGGGAGTGATTCAGAGACTCGTGCCTATATATGATTGCTTATTCACCTCACATTTAGTACAAATAATATGTTTTCAGTCTAAGTAAGTGTTCCATGGCTAGATATTTACCCTTTTAGCACTATCACAACTGATTTTTACCCTTTTAGCCACCCCAATCACAAACAAAGTTGCGACACTGTTTCCCTCTACTTTTCACTGAAATTTTGTTTGAGGCTTTCGTTATTGTTTCACCTTTTTCTGGTAACTTCATTGAATAATGGACATCGGCATTGTGACTGCTAAGACTTTGCTAAATCTTCCAAACCATTCCCGAGGTGATTGTTTTAAACCATACAAAGACTTGTGAAGTTTGCATACGAGATTACACGTGGGAACCTTGTTGCTTGGGTAAGTAAAAAGGGCTTGCCAGCATTACAATTTAGTCAACTTACTCGCAAGCTTTGAATGATAGATATTCATTCACTATCTAGAGGGGGTGTGTTGTCAATAATCACTGAAGCTGGTAGGAATTAGTTTGTATTTGTTGTCACAATCTCAGTTGTCCGGTCCATTTAATTATTACTTATATTATATTTATAAATATAGATCACCGATTGTACTCTTGACACAATTTAATATAATATTCATAAATACTTTTTTGAAACGAACGATAGTATTTTAGTCAATAATTGTCTTCTAAATATCTTCATAGGATAGTATTGTGATTGGTGATATAAGAAGTAATGGAACATAATTCCTCCTACAACCCGTCCCAAAAAAAAAAAAAGCCCATTTTCCAATAATGACCGTAGCAATATAACAATATTTTAAAAATATTTGACACTTGTGAATGGAAATTGGAAATCAATTGAACTAGAGGCATCATCAAAGTATAATTATAAAGTTGTAAAACAGTACATACCTTCCAAGTGAAAGCAAATTGCCAAGAGTGAATGTTATTCCAAACTTTATTGGTTTGAGAAAAACAAGCATAGACTGTAAGATGGGAGGAAATGCCATTAATTAGTGATTATTCATCTCTCCCAATGTAAGTTTGAGTTAAGAAACTAATATACTATGTAAAGATATAAAGACCAACCAACATTTGTTGATTAAGTTTCCAGAGTGTAGTGAAATAATTCATGTTTCCATCACGTGTACATGACAATGGTGAGAAATCAATATGAGAATTTCCAATTCACCCATTATATTCCAATTATAAATTTGAGTATCAAAATCTTAGTATAGAAGTTTATTATACATGTTCTACACTAAAACTCTATATAGAGAATGGACCACCACCGCCTAGTTTCCAGCATCAATAATTTTTTTAATAAAGTTAGAATAAATCACAATGAACAATCTAGTGGTGAATGGCATCAAAGGAAGCATAACTAGAGGAACCATTTAAAACTCCATTGAATAAAATTCTTCAATATCAATATGAACGTAATATATTTATTGGACTAAGTTGGTCAGTAGTGGAAGGTGAGACTTGACACAACAATGGTAAAGGTTGCTGCCTTCTGTAAAGATATTGCTGGTTACAGGTTATAGATGTCGAAACATCATCCCCACTCATGGGGATAAGGCTTCATAATTCTTACCTTGCCAAGAGAGCCTAAACTTACAATGTAGGAGCTTTGTGCATTGGGTGTCCATTTAGTATTGGCTAGAAGTCACGTAGAAATTTTGGATAGTGAACTTATATAGTCAAATGGTATATTAACTAGATGATATTTTGGATCTAACTATTGCAAATGACAAGCTTTGCAAGTTGAGTTTGTCACAATCATGTTAACATGAGAGGAAAACTAACACGGTACCTACCTTAATTGCATGATCATCAATGATTAAAGAACACATTAGAATATGAAACTGTTTTTCGAAAAAAGAAAAGAGAGTCCGTCTTTCTTTACATAACTCTTACTATGTTGTGAAGCACTCAAGAAACTTGGAAGTTGGAACAAAAGTTACAAACAGATTAATTTCTCAAAATCTTGCAGAGTTGCAGGTGCTAAATTACTCATGTGAGGCCATAATAAAGAAATACACAAGCTTATTCCACATTGAACTGGAGAACAGTACATAATATTTATTTATCTAAATTCTAAACTAGAAAGAAAAACAATGCTGTCAAACTTACCAGCAGTGTACAGGTTACTCCAGCAGCAAAGCATATGGCAAAACCATATAATCTCTGGTCAAAAATAGAGAGCTTATCAATCAAACTGTCCAAGATAGTATACATAAAGGAACTTGTTGAATGAATCAAATATCAAACAAACATTTTAAGATGACAGAATTTTGCGTAAGGAAGGTTGATGCATAATTTAGTTTAAGAAGTCTAGATAATGGAACATGTTTCAAAAAGAGAAGTCTAAAAACAGCCTAATAGCCCTAATCAAATATTTTATTTTATTTTGGATAAGGCCAAAGAGTTAATAAACTACTGTAGCAGGTCCCATCTGAAAACATTTAAAAAAGGCATTGTATATATTATTTCCTAACAATTACAAGTAATGACAAGAAAAAGAAACCATTATGCTTCCTAAATTCATATGTTTTGTTTGTCTCATTCTGTATTCCAATAAAACCAATCTAAGACCACACATGTTTGTGTTGCTTGAGTTGCTTCTTAGGAACCTCAAACTACGATTCTCCAACAAATTGCATCCTCAGTTAATCAGTTCATAAACATTCCCAACGAAATGAAACAAACTCCACTTATCCAATCTGTTTCTCCTTTCGACAAATCTTTCCTTGATTTCATCTTTTTATGATTAAGTTGTAAACATATGATATTTCTCTGGAAACCACTAGTAAATCATTATCATTTATAACCTGCTAGTATAATTTATCACTAAAACAGTCAATGCAGTCAAACAGGAGATTCTAAGTAGGATTATAAGGCTGGTGAAAGATTGTAACATGACTCGTAAGATCCTACCGGAAGGCAAATTTGTAAAATTATAAACACACACACAAAGGCATACAAATTGTAATACATGAACAATAATTGGATAATTGTTTTAGTTAATATTGCATTATTAAATATAATTGTACAAGATTAGCAACAAAAAAAATAATCAGAAAAATGTATATTACTATATTATAAGCTTAAAATTTATAACAAAAAGGATAGGGATAAATTGATGATACCGTTTTTTCAAAAAAAAATAAAAATAATAATTATGATACTGCAAAAGAATATAAGAAAATATGTCGAGCTTTTTATTTGTTTATAATAATACTGTAAAAGAAAAGTAATATTTCATTAAAAAAAATAAAGAGGACAAGTGAACCAACTCAGGGAGTCGCCAACACTCCATTATTGAGTGCCATCTGTCCGTCAAAATCAAAACAACTCAGTGAGTCACTAACTACCCGTCATATACAAAATGAGACACCAACTCGGTGATTGAACTCAGTGGCTTGTTCTCCACAAGCAATCAATTTTTCACCGAAAATCGCCTTATTCTCTTCTTCCCTAAAAAAAGCTTGTTCTTTTTCAACCACGGTGGACAGCTATAAGGGGTAATATGGTCGTTCATTTTACCAAAACGGTATTTTTCAAACGAAAAAAAACCGATGTGAGGACGAAAGGCCCATGAGAAATGGTGGCCCAGCATGGAGGGTGTTATGATTTAGCAGCAAAACAGCGATCTTTACCAAAAACTCCATTCCAGCAATCTTTATTGTATGGGATCACGATTTCATGACAAAGGATCGTAAGATCGTACGATCCTACAACCCTGCACTCGATCTTGACCATTGGAAATAGTACACGGAAACTAATAATAAAAAAATGTCTATAACAATATAATCTCTATATTTTCTCCTATTTAGTTTCTCAATCCCATATCACCCGAGGAAAAAAAAAATGTTACCATATCTTCCTGCAAATTAATAGTTAGCTATTTAGTTACAAAACAAATACTCCTAAGGGGAAATACGTAACTATTATTCCTCAAGAACATCGTAAATCTGGTGGAAACAATAGAATGAAATCTCAATGTTACTATATATCCAGTATAGCAGCATTCCTCATATAACACTCAGATAAACTTCTCACTCACCTATTTTCCATCCTAATACAACCTACAGCTCCTGATCTTCCAACACTATCTATGTAGAAGCGACACTTAAAACTGAAGGCATAAGCTTCTTATCTTCCAATAGTAACTGTAGCATCGATACTTCATATTGGAGGCATGTTGCACACATGTCAATGTCCGACACCGACACTAGTGACTACTGACTACATACAATTACTTATATTTTCTCAAATGCTTCATAAAACTATGTAGCAACGACACTTCAGATTATAGGCGTGCCTGAGTCCCAAGCACATGTTGATGTCTGACACGATACTAACACCAAAATGACACTTTTGACTACATATCATCGCTTCTATTTTCTCAAATTATTATCTGTGTCCGGTGTATGTCTCAGTGCTTTGTAATAAATAAATCAAATCAAAATAACAACTTCAAAATTGACAAAAATAAAGAATCAAATACCAAGAGATTACAGTGTCAAACATCTATATCCAAATCAAAACCTAAATAGTAACTACGCAGCACCGATACGTATGATTGAAGATGTATACATCATGTTGTATTGTACACAGCGCACGACACTGACACTTGTGACTACATACAATCACTTCTATTTTTTTTTTCTTCAAATTATAGGTGTCAGTGTTGTGTCTGGTGTCTGTGCTTCATAATACAATCATTTCAAAACGAAATAGAAAAACAACTTGAATTTGAAGATCTATACACTAAATAGTCAATTTCTTCTGTTAAATCAACTACGATTGAATTTGAAGAGAAAATAGAGAGAGAAAAGGAAAATACCTGTGTTCTAGACAAAGTACAGTTCCGATTGAAATCATCCATGAAAGCGAAGGAGCTTTCGTTTTCCAATGCAGCAGCTTGTGCCTCTTCGTCTTCCACTTCCATTCCCACCATTATTTTCACTTTCTCGAAGGCTTTGTTCATTTTTTCCATCGTTTTCCCTCACTTTCTCGGGAAAATGGAAAAACGAACAAACTATGGATCTGTGATTTATGGTAAGAAAGAAAGAGTTTTATTAAAATTAAGTAATGAAAGTGCTTAGATTTTAAGAAATTGGGTTTGGGAATTTGATTGAGATGTTATAACGACTCACTTCGCTGAAACTAGCCTATTGACAAACAAATCTCTCTAATTATTATCTTTGGATAATAGGCATTTTGGTTTGGAACGTGTGAAGGGTCGTAATTATCAAAATTTTAAGACATATTTGTATTTAATCCTGAGTCAGACACCTACCTATGTGACAGCGAGCTACATAATCAAGAATTAAAGTCAAAGACCTATGTGACAACGAGCTGCAGAATCAAAAACTAAATTGACTATAGGTCTTTGACTTTAGTTCTTGATTATGTAGCTCGCTGTCACATAGGTGTCTGACTCAGGATTAAATACAAATAAGTCTCCTTGATTTTGCACTTCCGTTATCACTTTAGTCTCTGACATGAAGTTATTCTCTTAAGTGATGATGTGGCATAATGACATGGCATATGAGGTGTTACAAGGACTAAAATGAAAGTAAAAAATTATCACTTTAGTCCCTTAACCAGAAATCAATATCGATAGATTGAATTTCAAATCCCTAAATCTCAAACCCCTAAATGTCATCTAATTCTCTCTTTTGTTCAAAATCAAACATCAATTAAACACCAACTTCATTTTAAGTCCTTAACGGTGTATACCAAAATAAATTATCCTTAATTTTTTATAGACATGATCAAACTAGAGTGTATATACATGATCATACCATAATTTTATACACTTGATCAAACCAGCATTATATATCAAACGAGAATTTATATATCAAATTTGTCATAGTAGTTGCTAAATTAAAATTAGAATTACATCAAGTCTGTCGTAGTATACAGGAGCATATTCATATTGACAGAAGTAGATTGCATTGGTTTCGGTATGTAGAAGTGCATAATACAAGAATATTATATTTTGTGACTTTATGTTGTTGGTGTTTAATGGATATGCATAGTCAAGGACTTAAAATAAAGCTGGTGTTTAATAAATGATTGATTTTGAAAAAAAAAGAGAATTAGATGGTATTTAGGAGTTTGAGATTTAAGGATTTGAGATTCAATTTAGGGATATTAGTTTTGGTTCAGACACTAAAGTGACCATTTTTTACTTTCACCTTAGTTCATGTGACACCTCATATGCCATGTCGTTGTGCCACATTATCACTTAAAATAACTTAACGTCAGGGACTAAAGTAAAAACGAAAGTGCAGGGTCAAGGACCTATTTGTATTTAATTTTGAGTCAGGGACCTATGTGATAGTGAGCTGCAGAATCAGTGACTAAATTGACTATTTGCTCAAATTTTAACATATATTTTAAATGTATATATTGTTTTTTTTTTGAAAGATTTTTTTTTTAAATATATATTTTGTTAGTTATTCTATCATATCCTTTGTTGATATACTTGAAGAGGTATTTGATGGAGCTAGATTGGTTGCACCACTCCATGTTGATATGGGCTTGGTATTTCATTAATAGATGTTTATTACGTGGGACAACATGGCGATTGTCTAAGGCAATGCCATTCTTTAAAATATGACCACTATTATCTCTTCTTCTATATACAGGATAACCATCATGATCAACAATGGTATTGTCCCATAATTTTTTAGGAAAAAACTTGGTACAATGCTTTTGTTTATTCATGCAAGGAGAATTCTCATTAGCCAAACCACACGGACCATGTAACATGTGCTTACCAACTAACTTGTATAGTTCAGGTTGGGTTTCAGGTGATGGTATCTCAACATATATGATTTTGTCAATGTCATCAGGTGTTGGATATTTGCTTGAAGGGTGTAGAAATAGAAGAAGATGAGCATGCAACAGACCCTTTTTTTGAAATTCAATTGTATACATATCTGTATCAACCAAAAAACAATGATCAACTTATAAATTAGATGCATAATTCCTAACATATATATGATATGAATATAAAAATAGTTATTATACACTTACATGCGATAACCTTTCCAAGTATGTGATTCTTGGTCAAATCCTTTAAAAGCTGATCAAATTTGATTTTAAACACTCTTGCAATAATATCAGGACGATCATGTGCTTTGAGGTTTTTTGGGCCAACAAATCTTTGTATCTCAGGCCAGTTAGGGTTGCAAGTAAAAGTTATAAATAAGTTAGGAAAGCCGACTGAACTTGAAATAACCATTCCATCAAAATAAAGTTGATCCATGTACCTTTGACCACCGATGAATGTTGAAGGTAGCACAACTCTTTTCCCCTGTTTCGATGATTCTCCATCATCATTGGTTTGGTTCTCATTCAAAGTTCTATATTTACTAACTCTTAATTTTGATTGGTTTTTTCTCAACCATGACAATCTGTCAGCTTCCATCATGGTAAAACAGTCAACCAAAAATTGCTGGAAAAGCCTCCTTGAACACAATATTGTCATAGGTTCAAAGGATCTTGTTTGCAACCTGAATGACAACCATTCCCTGATAGTAAGTTTCTTCCTTTTCTTTCTTCTTCCTGTCTTCTTCTCTCTATGTAAAACATCATATCTATAACCATCTTCTCCGTTTGGAAACAATAATGGATATTGATATGCAAGATAAGCAGAGTGAAATTCATCAATCCTTTGTAACAATCCAATTTGTGTTTCCATGATGATATCTCTTTTGGGAGCATAATCTACATCACCAACTATAAGAGCTGCTACTTCAGAAACTGTCGGATGATTGTAGATACGTCCATCAGTTGTCCGCTCAGAGATGAGTTTTAATTTCAAGTTCTGAACATTACACTGTGCCAACCTATCTCGTGCCATTCTAAAAGATTGAGCATGACAGTTTTTCTCATCAAGCATTGATTGTAATCCAGCAATGATTTCCATATCAAGTTGGTTTGAATTGCTACATAATGAAAAAAGAAACAAACAATATTTAGATTGGCTTCATAAATATGACTATATATGTTGGTTATGCAATTTATGTACCTTAGGCCATGAGTGCGATTTTGCAATTCATTTTCTATATCATATATATATAACTGTGCAAACTTTGGAGGTAATTCTGGTAACGACAACATACTACCAATCCTGTAACATGATTGACCTTGAATCCTAATTGTCGGTGGTCCTCTTCCTTTTCTGGTATTTTTGTCAACCTTAAACCCAGGAGAAGTAAATGCAAACATACTATTATACAACCTAATGTGTTGCTGGAAGTTCTTAGATTACGGTGAATCGTTACCATACATTAATCGATTGAGAAATGTAGGTGGTGTTCTCAAAAATGGCAATTGTACATCTCCATCACCAGAACACATTCCAAACTTAGGATTAGCGCTCTCTCTACATTTACTCTTTCTTTCTTGATACCACATACATGCTCCACAACGTTGACACTCAATCATAGGATCACCAATATCAAAATAGGCTGCATTTAGTGAGACAATCAGAAAATTAAGATTATGATTATTAAACTCTTTATTTATATTAAAATGTTTATATCCATAGAATAGTAATACAATGAACAGAAAAACTGTTGAATATAAGTGATGATTTTAACATTGTGCATTGTTCTTATTTGCATTCATGAATTGATCTGCATTAGTACTTTGACTGTCATCGTCAGAACTTTCACTTGCTGATTGTTGAGCTAGATTGTATGCTTGGAACTCCTCATTGTCTACAGAACCTTCACTATCATTGTCCATTTGAACATCATTATGAGTTGAAGATGAAGATGGTACATTTGTATCAATCATTGTGAATTTATTAATAAGATTAATCCCTACATTGTTTATTCTTGATGAACTTCTGGGATTATGTTTTTGTTTGTCAACTGAGACTGGTTGAGTAAATGATGGAGTATGGATTTTAAAAGTAGAGTTTAACCTTCTAGGATTTTGTTTCTGGGTTTCTCGCGAACCTGGTTGACTAAATGTTGGAGTATGATTGGGCAAAGATGAGTTTGACAATGTAGCAGGAGCATTAAAAATGCTTGGAGATGAAACTTGGTCTAGGCTCTGACTTATACCTGAACTTATTCGACCATAATTTGGCAAGTGGATTGGAAAAGGGTGCTTTGGTATATATTTCTCCTTCTCAATGGGTTTATTAGTATGCAAGTATTGGAAGTTCTGTTTGGATTGACTGCTGCTACTTGAACCAACACTGTATTGAGAAGTAAGTGATTTTCTATCAAAGATGGCTGATCTATGAGATTATTTTGCAGCAGTTTGTTCAATACCTAATGGAACTTTAAAGTTGGTGGAACCCAGTGTAAGTTGGTCTCTAACTTGTGTATTAGTGATATCAATCAATGGTGTGGACTCCATTCCAGATGGTGTTCTACAATTCTTTGGGAAATTTTTCTGCATAATCAGCCTTTGTCTCAATCTAGCTCGCTTAGCTTTGCGATGAAATTCTTCAGGATCTCCTTCATCCATTTTCCTTCAACGAAACAGTGAATAGAACAGTGATGAGAAAGAGTTTGTAATGTTGAGTGATATGAAATATTCAAATATGTGAAAGCTTGAACTTAGGTATATTTCAGATTCCTCCAAATTGAAATGTTAAAATTCAAATCTTATAATAAAATGGTTCAAATATTTCACATTCCCTCCCAAATGAAATGTTCCCTCAATGTTGCTGCTTTATGTATCGAAGTTGTCATCCATAAAATATGTTCCAATATTTTAATAAGTTTAGTTATCTAAGCATAGAGAAATATTATAATATGTTTTAGAACTTATCTACTTACCTAATATTATAATCTGTCATTGAACTTAGCTACTTACCTAAAAGCATGGTTGGGTATCAGCTAGCTAGATATATCTCCATCATGTCAGACTGTCTGCATTTTTTATACCTACAAAGACACGCAAAGGATGAGCTATACTTCATAGTTCTTTTGTATTTGTAAGTGATGATGACAAAACTGATATGATGTAGTTAACCAAATGCACTAATTTGATTGGTGAGGAAAATAAGTAAAGAACTCTCATTTCTTGAAATTATGGCTTTTCTTTTATCATTATATAAAATTAAAAAATGTTTAACATCAGATTTGAATATGCCTGAAAATGATTGTATACAACCTTTGATCCCAATCACCATGCTTGTATTTTGAAGTTCTTGACAAATATGTTTATAATGCTTAAGCAAGGTATGAATTATATATACCAATATATCAGTTTATTGTATTATCTTGTGCGTGAGATATAGGTCATCACAAAATGATTATTGATATCTTCCCATGTGAAATAGTAGAAACGATCCAATTGATAGCAATAATTTCAAGTGATAAGTGATGATGATAACTCATCGAATTGATATTGATTTAATGATATCATTAGTAACTTCCAAAATAAGATTACTTGCCTATTTTAAGTTTAGTCATCAGGTCTTAGAAGCAGAAGTTAAATATTACATAGCCCAAATAAGTTCAAAAAGCAGTAAATTATACAAAGAAGAACACCAAGTTCATGTTTGTGGCACCAAAAAAGGCAGAATTTCATCAAGTTAGAAATGCGCTGATTAGTTATTTGGTTCCAACTTTGGATGTTTGGCAAGCTTAGTGGATGATAGCTGAGTAGCCTCCACATCTTGGCTACAACCAACCCATTCAGCATCCTCATGCGACACCCTTTTTGGAGGAGGGGTAACTATCACAACAATTGGATCATTTTCATCCACTTGAGTCTCATGCATATGACAAATCAGTGTGAAACATGAGAAAAAAGTATAGCAAAAAACAATCATTTTGTCACCATTGAGACTGTTGTAGTATTCAAATTATGGTGCTTACAGTGTTCACATTTGAGTAGTCTTTCCCAGGACCAACATTCTCTGAAACAATAATTTCCAACTTCGAACTTGTCTGTACACATATGCATATTGTCATTCAATTTGAATATGTTGACCAAAATGATATAAAATGCAATTCATTTATATACCTCTTCTAGTCCAAATTGTTTTTCTAGATTTGCCAAGAGTTGTGGGTTGTCATTGAATCGTATAACTGACGCTGGATTCCCTCCAAGCACAACTTTGATCTTAAAAACTCTTTTTGGACCCACAAGTTGGTCAAGCTCTTCTGGATATGACTTTGGATGAAACTCACCAGTCTGCAAATGACATAAGAAGGATGAATAGCTAAATAAACAAAGGCTTATAGTAAAGCAAACATCATTCCGTTATGGCAAATGTACCCTAATCATTTTAGCCTTCAAATCTTCTGCAGATATCTTAACAATGGAAGTGACATCATTGTCCCATATTACAAACCTAGCCTTGTCTTCTTTGTGCCCAACTTGAACCTCAACCCTGTACCTGTAATAATACAATTGTTAAGTAAATAATTAGACTAATGACACTAACAATCTAATGTGAAATTAATTAGTCATTGTTGCACCCACCTTGGTTTTGGATTTTCATTGATGTGTTTCTTAAAACATTGCAACTTTCCGTTATCCATCTTGACACCCATAGTACAAAAGTTACATCCATCATACAACCATCCAAATTTCGTTGCGTTGAGCTTCTGAATTTCAGCAACAGTCACACAGATGGTTTCCTAAGGAAGGAACACTTAATATAAATAAAAAAAATGTCGTATAATAATGAATACATGTTCAAACTTTATAGGGTAAGAATAACTTACATGTTTGACATGGTTAGCCTCATTTAGAGTGAGAAAGTTTGCCCTGGACATGATATCAGTATTGTCACTAATCTGGGATCCTTGGGTGAATTGGGATAATGCGTGTGTTGCATTGCCATCCTCTACTTGAGCAGTTGCAAATCTGATCATAAAATAGGAAACATGAGACAAATGAATCAAAACAATGCACTAATATTGACTAATATCATTGTTTTAAAGAACCTAGTTTTGAAGTCAGCAATTTCAAGGATATCTTGATTCCATAGCAGTTCGGTACCAGCCCAAGTATTGGTCACACATAATGGGTAAATGACTTACAATTCCAATATAGAAACAAAGATAAAAAAAAAAAGGATTAGTATACACATATTAGAACACATGGTATAAATAATCAGTAAAAAATGACTTAAGAATTAACAAACCATGAGCTTCTTTAACCCTAGCATGCTTGACAATGAGGAAAATTGTATTCGAAACATTCAATTGATTGAATTTGTCAAAGAATTGCTTGCACAAATCATCCCACAATGTCACATGAACCATGTTGTTACTGATAGTATAAAAAATGGTATCAAATTCAATTAAATTAAGCATGATACAATAGCCATATGTCAATGATATAACATTGTGTACCTTGTATCCTTAAGCAAGAAAGTAACACATTTCAGCCTTCCCACAATCCTATTTGTGTTTGTGATTTCTATGAAAGCTCCAATGACATCTGGTAAAGAACAATTTACAATTTAAGATTAACTACATGCAGTCAATGTACTTTGTCCTAAAAAATTTATGCTTTTACCTATTAGCAAATCAGTCCGATAGTTTCTTGTCAGAATCTCTTCAAAGTCTTTGAAATTATACTTGGCAACAGGGATTTCTGGAAAATCCTTTGGTGTGATAATTGTTGCACCACTGGCCATCAGTCTGAAAGGATGAGCACATGCCTTCACCACAAGATCATTTTTTAACACCTTAAAGTTCTGCACACCAAAAGTCTTATTCAGTTCCAGCTTTGCTTTATGCTCAGCAAGTTCTTCAGTTGGCAGGGTAAGTTGAATCTTCACATTCTGCATCCAATTTGAAAAGAAACAAATATTAACATTTGATCTTCTAATATTATAAATATCATTGGTATAAAATAGACAACAAATTACCTCCTTGTCAACAATGATCGTTTCCATAGATTCATGTGTGTATTTGCTAATAACTGTCCAAAGATCAACAATTCTAACAGCCAGCTTCCAAACATCCTTTGAGTCGTTCATATCACTGATTTTGTCATATCCACGCTGTACTCTTTTGTTTTTTGAAGTTGCTAGCTCAACCTTTTTCTCCATGCTCTGTACTAACATTTCAGATTTTGTTATGCAAGTATAAGAAAGAACAAAAAAATGAAAGGCTTTCACGGTCCATAGAAACAAAGGTCAAAACACACAGTCAATAAACATGAGATGAATATATAAAAATCAAACCTTGTTAGAAAAAGATGAAAAAACAATATGTTAGTGTAAAGAACAAAGTAAAATCTACTAAATGAAGAAACAAAATCGAGTCTTTTCATAAAAACATGGAAAAAAATCCGTTTTTTTATCTAACAACATGAAAAACATGAGATGAATATATAAAAATCAAACCTTGTTATAAAAAGATGAAAAAAACAATATGTTAGTGTAAAGAACAAAGTAAAATCTACTAAATGAAGAAACAAAATCGAGTCTTTTAATAAAAACATGGAAAAAAAATCCGTTTTTTTTTATCTAACAACATGAAAAACACATAAACTTAAGCATTAACCTTTTGTTTGGGAAAAAATCCGATTTTCGGCTTACAATTTCTGCGGTGTGTCTCAAACTTAAATTTAATAAGCAGACCAGAAGTTCATTTCAATATAATCTAACATGCAAGGTATAAACTTTTAGTTTGTAACAACATTGATATGCTTAAAATCCGAAATCATAGAATGGGAAGAAAAATAAAACATCAAATTAGCTGATTCAAATTCCATAACTATTTGATCTAACATGCAAGAAAAAAAATCTCCTTTTCTATCAACCCCAAGCTAAAATCATTCAATGATAACAACAAAAAAAACCACAAAAACAATATAGATATAGAACAAAACACATTAACCTGTTGTGAACGTTGGAGTTGCTAGCTAAATCTGGGAATGATGGTAAATGGCGTCTGGTAGAGATCTAAGGATAAGGAGATTAACTTTTGAGAGAAAGATTTTGAGATAGAGAAGTATTGAAGTGAAATGATGTTAATTTTTCTTCTATAAGAAGGAAAAGTTGGAAACTAAGGTGTAGCTGTTGGGTAATAGCATGCAGCTGTTAACACAAAAAATGAAATATTTGGTCGAACTCATGATTCTATTTTCGACAAGGCAGATGGGTTATTTCGACATGCTGCAAAGTGCAAAGAGATTTTGACCAAGAGCATACAGACTTCGACACGCCGTGTTTTCGACAAAGTGATTTATTATATATTTCATGCATGTGGTTAATGAAGCCCCATCAGTTTATCAAGTGATTGATTTGTGTGAAAAAAGACTTAGTGAAATAAAGAATTTATTGGCCATGTATTGGTTGGAACGTGATGTAGCAGTATCATTTTTATGCAAGATCCAATGTCTAAATTCTATTACTATGACTTGGAGTATTTCAACGTGGACATGGTGGTAGTAACAATAACAAGGCAAAGTCGAACATGCGGTGACAAACAAGACTGAAGTGCTTTGAAGATTATTTCCTAGTGTCTTAGGAAGTTATTTCTACTTTTAATATAGACCGTATGATTTAGTGGTAGTTTTCTCTACAAGGTATATATATATATATATATATATATATATATATATATATATATATATATATATCAGTTTGTAATAATAACAATGAGTTGGTTTCTTGATTTCTGAAAACTCTGTAACACCCACGCCATGGGAGCAAACGAGTTCAGGAGTGGACAGATTGACAGATTCCAATCACATTTACATTCTCCGAAATTTAATATTATTGTTCTTGCTTTATTTTCTTCTTTCTTTTGCAATTTTCATTTCTTTTCATCTTTCTTTTCTTTTTCTTCTTTTGAATATGCTCACTTAAGCATTTTTCTATTACGTTGTCATGAGACAATTTGTTATTAAAAGATGTTGGATGCAATTCTAACATAAAAAAGAACAATAATTTTCTTCTTAAAGAATGCATGAAGTGATATCATAAATCGCGAGACTTGAACGAACCATTTTAAAAATACATTAACTGGTTTTAAACCATTGATGGATATACAATTCATTGATACTGAACATCAGTGGGCTGACATATTCACTAAACCTTTAACTATTGAAATATTTGATTTTATTAAGAAAAATTTGAACATGCATTGTGTCTGATTGAAATTGCTTGCTCTTGAACTAGAAGTTAGGTTCTGAAGTAACTTCAGAAGCTATGGTCCATCAGAAGCTCTTTACTGAGAATCTGAGGAAAATGTGCTTCTGAAGATGACGTCAGCATCTTAACTTCAGTAGCTGGATTTTGTGCTTCTGAATAGTGGAAGTTAGTGGAATTACTGGAGTTGCTTCTAGCAACACCTGTCCCACTTAACTAGACAGCGCATCTGAAGTTTGCCAATGTGGCTTGTCTTGTATTGGTGTGTAACTAAAATGGCAATGATGATGTTTATGCTTTGAATGTACTATCCTCGCGCCCCCAATTGTCATTAATGCTGTGTTTGTTTGTTCCCTCTGAAATTGCAATCATTTTACTCAATACACTCAATCAATCACACACTTCTCACTTCACTTCCCACACTTTCGAATTTCAAACTCTCTCTGCAAACAAAAGCTCTCTCTTTTCCAAAACTCAAAAACTTAAGAACCCTAAAAAAGTTTCATCATCTTCATCAATGGCAACTTCAAGCTCAGTCGTACAAGAATCTGTTCAAGGAACTTCATCCACTCAAGAAGCGCCTGCTTATGTAATCAAAGGAAGAACAATGTCCTTAGAGGAATGGGATCTAACATCTCAGGCAGAGAGGCTTGTAGACTTTGCATCACTAATTCAACACGGTTGTGACATTGTAGACTACTATGAAGCTCAAGATTTGGGAAGCTACTTCAGCATGCTCAATGGACCAACATATGAAAGCTTGGTGAAACACTTATGGGTAAGAGCTTCAGTCTATGATAAGAAAGCTGCCAAGCTCGAAGAAGATCAGAAAGTTCTCATTGATCCTTCACTGGAAGGAAAATCAAGACAAGAAATAGGTTTGGAACCCTTTGTGGATACGGAGATAAGGTCAAGCATCATGGGAGTCCCTGTCTTCATCAATCAGGAAACTATAGCCTATGTGATTGGGAGGACATCAGAAGGGAACTTCAAGGATGGGCTTGATAACAATAAAAAGAGCCCCTGGAATGAAGTGGTCAATGAGACCATGTTCAGCACCAAGAAGAAGGGATCATACAACAACTTGTCAATGGAGAAAAAGATGATGCTGAAGATCCAGAATGAGAATTTGCTACCTAAGGGAGGCGGTTCTGATCAACCATCACTGGAACACAGGGTATTTCTCCACTTCTTCCTGAAGAAGGAGAAAACCAATGTTCCCAAATACATATTCAAGCACATGGTGAAAACACTTAAGGAGAGTCAGACAAACAACAGAACTTGGATCCCCTATGGAAGGCTGATCTCAGAGATATTCTATCAGGGAGGTTTGTTGAGAGGTCTTAGTGAAACTAGAGGTTTCACTAATGACATGCTTGGAACCGTGACTGGAAAGATAATCAATGGAGCTACACTGGCCAACATGAAGCTGATTAAGCCAGATGCAGTAATCAAGCTTGAGTCTGACATGAAGGATCAAGGATTTCTTCAAATTTGATGGAAGGTTTCCCACCAATATGCAAGCAAGACCCTCTGGATGTTCAGCTCTTCTACATAGCTGATCATCTTCAGAGTACTGGTGAAGAGATAAGGCTGGAAGACATCCTTGATACTATGTATGGAGGGAAAATTAAAGTGGCCAAAAGCAGGAAAACCAAGAGGAAGCCTGTTTTAGAAGCAGAGTACCTTGAAGGTGCTTTTGAACAGCCTGCTAAGGCAAAGAAGGCCATAAGGGAAAGCACCTCTGAAGTCACCACTTCTTGTGTACTTTCAATTCAGGAGGAGGTAGAAGACTTTCAAACTGATCAAGTCATACCTGAAAGGACGAAGAGTGGAAAAGCTGCAACCACTTCCTCAATGGCTCCTGAACAACCTGCTATTCCTAAGATGAAAAGGAAGCACGTGGTTAGAAAACTGAAAGAGTCCAAGTATGTAGAATCTGAAGATGACAGTGCTGAAGCTACAAAACTTGTGACTTGAGAGGTAAGAAAGAAGAAGATCAATGATGAAGCTGTAAAAAGGGTTGTGGAACTTGCTAGTCAAATCACAGTTCCAGCCTCCAGCTTGGTTAAGGAGGATGCTGCTCAAGCTGCTCATCAAGTAATAGAAGCTGCTACAGTAATTCAAGAGCTTGCAACATCTAAAGCTGAGGTTGTGGGAATGGTAGAAGCTGCAGAAGCCAAGGAAGGGAATGCTGGCACCTCAGAAGCTCTTGAAGGTATGACTAATGCTTTAAATTCAAACATAGACATTGTTGAATTAGGATCTAGTTCTGACACCAAAACCAACTCACATTCCTCATCTTCTTCATCATCTATCTTATCATCTGACGTTCCCTTAAGCAAAATGTACTCATTCATAAACAAAACCCCGTCAACCAAAACTTCACAAAAGCCTGATGATATATTTGAACCTATATATCCCTCTGTCCAAGAGAGAATGATAGATATGCAATAAAGACGCATAGATGCATGCAAGTATCTACCTGCAGATCATCCTTTGCAGCCACTAGTTATTGAAGCAATGCAATTCATACCTGCTGCTGCAGAAGGTGGAGATGATCCTGTAGGGACAAATCTTGTATCTGAATCAAACTTATCATCAAAACCCAACTCACCATTAAACCAAAATATTGACACTACTGAAACTTCCATTCTATCAAACCTTGAAAGCCACTATTCAGGTGAATTGCCTGAATATGTATCCAACCAACACACAACCTCTAACATAGCTTCTGCTGAAGTTATGACAGAAAGCACCCAACATCAACCACCAAACTCACCCACAAACAACTTTGTTCCTACATCTGTTATAATTGTTCCTGAACTTAACGTTCATGAACAAACACCTTCTGAACAAAGTGCCCCTGAACACAATGCTTCTGAACAGACTACTTCTGATCAGAATGCATCTGAACTTCCTGAACAAACTCAACCATCAACCACAATCATTCATGAATCTGAGCACTCCACAAATGACCAACCTTCATCATCCAATTTAGCCATACAACCAATTAAACCAGCTAGAACAAATGTTCCCTCACCACCAACAATGTTTCTAAATTCAACCATTTTGTCTCAGGTTTGTGAAAGTATTTTTCAAGAGCTGAACAATCTTATTGAAGCTAGAAATAATCTAATCCACGAGGACAACTATGAGAAGCTATGACTTAGACTCAAAGAAAGGGTAGACTTCATACTCTCAGAGCTTCAGAGATCATGCTTGGATGCACAAGAGATTGCACAAGCTAAGCTTCAAGCATGGCTCAAGGGTGTTATCTCCAATCTGGATGAGGTCAAGATATTAAGGACATGGGTGAAGACTCCTCTTTGCTTAGAAGCAAGAATTATCATTCTATCAAGCATCCACCCCAAGGATTTGAATCTGGATTGGGTAACTAAGCTGAACCTCAAGGAAGCTTCTTCCGAGTTGGCTCTACTTCAAAGGAATACACTTCTGGAGAAGGAGACTCACCAACTAAAGAAAGAGCTTCTGGAGCAGAAGCTGATGTTCCAAGAATACAAGACCAAGACTGATGCTCAGTTGGAAGAAGCAAAGGTCAGAGAAGAGAAATTGCTAAAGAGTAATGAAGAGTTTAAGAAAGAGATGATGCTTCAATCGGAGAAGACTCAGAAAATGATGGAGCAATTGATGGAAATGATGAAACATAAACAAGCCTAAAACCTAGATTGCACACATTTTTTGCTTGTTTTATTTCTATTTTCTTTCTTGCTTCTGTACTAAATTTGAATGCTTCTGAACTTCTATCCTTCACTCTCATATTTTACTCTGATTATGCTTCTGAACTTGTAATGCCTGAATATTATCTGGAGTTTATTGATGGAATTTGCTTACAATTTATATTGCTCTGATCATTATGTGCTCTGATTGATTATAATCTTATTTTATGCTCTGAACCTTTATATTCTTATAAGATTTTAAAAGGGGAGTAGTATATTTTGACTTTGATCTATCTTAACGTTTTTCGCAACTCTTCTTTTTGTTTATATTATTTACTTTTTGTTAATGACAAAGGGGGGGGGGTACTAGATAGTATTTAAAGACTCTGAAGCCCCATTAATTTAAATTCAAGGAACTTAAATTAATAGAACCACTTTCTCATCTTTGCTCTGATAATTTTTTATATGAGATTAATTTAACGAGTTAATTTGTTTTTAATGAATTTAATTAACAAGAATAGAACTTACAAACCTCACCTTAAAGTACTATTAGACTCAGGGGGAGCTTACAAACCTCATACCCTATATAGTCAAACTTGTTAATTAGATTAACAACAATTAAACATTTTTTAAATACTAATGTTCGTCATCATTAAAAAGGGGGAGATTGTTGGAACAAAATGTGTTTAACATTACCCTAAAATTTTTTGAGTGATACTGATAGACTTTTAGCAAGTGTACTAAAAATGCATCGAAGTAATAAAATAAGTTCGTATCCACGAGGAATGTGTTAATCTCAATTTGGCAATAAAGTTAATATTTAGGATGTATAAATTATTTCGTAAAAATATATTTGATATGATTGAATAAAATTAAATAACAGAAAATATAGATTCAGTTAGAAAATATAAATTCGTTTAGAAAATATATATTCAGTTAGAAAATATAGATTCTGTTAGAAAATATATATACGGTTAGAAAATAAAGATTTGACTAGAAAATATGAAGAGATGAGATCAGGTCCGTCGAATCCTCTATGGTTCCCCTAATTGGTATACTGTACTATATTCTTGTGAATGGTTCTTTAGTTCAACGATAGTTAACAAAATAGCCCTAATCAATCCCTTGAGTTAGGACCCTCCTCTTAAACTACAACCCCTAATCCCTTAGGTGGTCTAATAATTCTTGAAGGCTTAAGCACGTTAACCTAATATCACTAACAAACGATTATCCATTCCTAGACTAACCATGTTTATTAGAACAATTCAATGGGTCTAAGTTGAAAGCTAGGGTCAGTAGTCATTCATTCTCATGAAATCATGTTTATATATGATCAGGATATAAAAAGCATTAAGAATAATTGAATTGAATAAAAACTAAATAGTCATTCACAATAAATAGAGTTTCATCACAGCAACATGAATCAATTAAGGTTACATAAAATCATCTAAGACCTAATCTCTGAGAGATTTAGCTACTCATAATGAGACTTACAAATAGCATAATCAATAGTGGAATCAAAACATACATGAACTGAAAGAAGGTTGAAGAAATCGCCCCTCTGCAGTCTTCTGGGTGTTAAAATCGCACTTTAGCTCTCCAAAATCGTAACCCCTGTTTTCGGAAAAGACTTCAGCTTAAATAGGCACAGAAATTCGCCCAAAACGTGTCATGTTTTTTAGTAAAACGTGCCACGTTTTCTCCTTATGTAACAAGAAACAAAATTAGGGTTTCACAAATCGTGTCACGTTTTGGCCAACGTGACACGTTCTCCTTAATTCCAAAAACATGCGTTCTGCCTTGTGAAAACGTGTCACGTTTTTCAGCCAACGTGACACGTTTTTGTGACTTAACCTTTTCTTCAGTTTTCTTGCTTTTCTTGATGCTTAAGTTGCCTTGTGATCTCCAAAACGTGATGAAAATGACACTAAAAATATCGAATAATTGACTGTCATCACAGCCCCAAACTTGAACCATTCCTTGTCCTCAAGGAATCTACTTGCAGTATTGACAATTGACAGTAAAATAACAATTACCTGATCAAACAGTAGTATCCAAAAGTTCATCTCCTTACTAGCTAAAAGTGAGCTAGTTTGACTTGAATGCAACCACCAATTCACAACTCCACGCAACAATATGATAAGGGTTCACACTCAATCACATGCAAGTCTACATATTACCATACGCTTGAAAAGTTTCTAAACGTCAATCAAAATCAATGTCATTACACACTTTGAGGTCTTTCAGGGTTATAACGGGGCTTAGGTGAAGGTGGGATAATATTTGGATAAGTAGGCTACACAAAATTTGAGTTAGGCACTCCTACGAAAATTAAAGCACAAATTCAATCCATCTTTCACCTATGGAAAAACAATGTAAAGGTACTAGAGAACATTTGTAACTTATTGGGACAATCGAGTTTAAAGTTACTCGGAGTTTTCATTGTTTGTCCCTTTTTCATTCTTTTCTTTCTTTCTTTCTTTGATACACCATGAGAATATTCTTTGTTAGTGATCTTTGTGTGTATTTTTCATGATAATGTTCTTTGTTCTCTAGTACCCACAACCCCAAACTTAGTTGGTTGCAAATTCCAATAGCAACCCAATACTTATTATTTAGCAATATCCTACAATGCCTAACTCAGAAATACAAGTTCGGATAAATCCTAAAAGTCTCTAAGTTTAAAATGTAGTTTGTCACCGAACAAAAAGCTCTAAACCTACCGGCTCAATTTGGCTAAGAAAATGATAAATATCAATAAAAATCAAGGTAGGCTTCAAAAGGCTCACAGGACCAAGCACTTTTGCCTCAGTGTGTATATGACAGAGACAATCAACAGTAAAGAAACAATGCAAGTTCTAGAAATGTAGATGCATGGAACACTCTATATAAGTAAATTGAAAAAAATAAAATTTGGCCATGAACCTAACAATGTTAGATTTCTGGGAGTTGTGACTACCTATCTTGCACTGCCGTACACTTCGCCTTTGATATACAAGTCACTCCTCCTTATGAACCTTTGGAATACCACTTGAACAAATATTTGTTACTAAACTGGAAAAAATCAACAAACAAGCAAATTCATCAATAATAAACAAGTTCAGATTCAATCACATAATAGGGGATACAACTGAGTTAAACCGAAATGAAAATTAAAGACAAATTGTTTGACTCCACAATAGAAATAAAATACTGAAAATAAAGACATAATAAAAAGGATGGGTTGCCTCCCACCAAGCGCTTTCTTTTACGTCATTGAGCTTGACGCTTCAACCACTGTCAGGGTGGCAAATATGATATAAAGAATATATCATCCTTCTTTTTCCTCTTGTTTGGTAGGAATTCCATGAATTTGTAGCAAAGAAGTAGATGCTCCCATGCGCTCACAGTTAAACCTTTGGAATTTAAGCTTTCCCACCTTAGAGAAGGACGTGAATCCATCTGCACATGAGTGATTTCCTCAGCCTCCGTTGGTCCAGACTTCGGGAATATATCAACATTCATCACTTTGGGTTTTTCTTCCACCACAACCTTGTTAAACTCAATCTCCATCTGAACCAATTTCCTCTGAGACTCATGTGCTTTCTCAACAAGATCACCACACTGAAGATCAAACTTTTCAAATGAAACTTGATTTGACACCAAGAAATCATCTAAAATATTTTGAAGTTGAGTATTGTAATCTATGTTGATCACCTCGTTCTTCCCTTCACAATTACTACCTAGTTGCTTCTCCTCATCACAACCACATCTCTCATTTAATATCGAGATTTGACTGTCCATACATTTTATCTTCAAAGATAGCATATATTTTTCATATTGCAGCGTACAAATCTCTTTTGTGTCATGGAGGTACAACCTGTCTATCATAGCTGCAAAACTTGGATAAACTTTTTAGTAGCACAGTTCAATGAGAAGAAAACGAAGAGCATAAATCTTTTTTTTTTTTTTTTAAATATATATACAAAAATATAAATGACAGAAATCCTAAATAAAAACAAAATTGCCAAGTTGAAATGACTCAACAGTCCCCGGCAACGGCGCCAAAAACTTGATAGACTTTTAGCAAGTGTACTAAAAATGCATCGAAGTAATAAAATAAGTTCGTATCCACGAGGACTGTGTTAATCTCAATTTGGCAATAAAGTTAATATTTAGGATGTATAAATTATTTCGTAAAAATATATTTGATATGATTGAATAAAATTAAATAACAGAAAATATAGATTCAGTTAGAAAATATAAATTCGTTTAGAAAATATATATTCAGTTAGAAAATATAGATTCTGTTAGAAAATATATATACGGTTAGAAAATAAAGATTTGACTAGAAAATATGAAGAGATGAGATCAGGTCCGTCGTATCCTCTATGGTTCCCCTAATTGGTATACTGTACTATATTCTTGTGAATGGTTCTTTAGTTCAACGATAGTTAACAAAATATCCCTAATCAATCCCTTGAGTTAGGACCCTCCTCTTAAACTACAACCCCTAATCCCTTAGGTGGTCTAATAATTCTTGAAGGCTTAAGCACGTTAACCTAATATCACTAACAAACGATTATCCATTCCTAGACTAACCATGTTTATTAGAACAATTCAATGGGTCTAAGTTGAAAGCTAGGGTCAGTAGTCATTCATTCTCACGAAATCATGTTTATATATGATCAGGATATAAAAAGCATTAAGAACAATTGAATTGAATAAAAACTAAATAGTCATTCACAATAAATAGAGTTTCATCACAGCAACATGAATCAATTAAGGTTACATAAAATCATCTAAGACCTAATCTCTGAGAGATTTAGCTACTCATAATGAGACTTACAAATAGCATAATCAATAGTGGAATCAAAACATACATGAACTGAAAGAAGGTTGAAGAAATCGCCCCTCTGCAGTCTTCTGGGTGTTAAAATCGCACTTTAGCTCTCCAAAATCGTAACCCCTGTTTTCGGAAAAGACTTCAGCTTAAATAGGCACAGAAATTCGCCCAAAACGTGTCACGTTTTTTAGTAAAATGTGCCACGTTTTCTCCTTATGTAACAAGAAACAAAATTAGGGTTTCACAAATCGTGTCACGTTTTGGCCAACGTGACACGTTCTCCTTAATTCCAAAAACATGCGTTCTGCCTTGTGAAAACGTGTCACGTTTTTCAGCCAACGTGACACGTTTTTGTGACTTAACCTTTTCTTCAGTTTTCTTGCTTTTCTTGCTTTTCTTGATGCTTAAGTTGCCTTGTGATCTCCAAAACGTGATGAAAATGACACTAAAAATATCGAATAATTGACTGTCATCAGATACCAAAGTATTAAAAAAATTGTTAATTGGATATGCTAATATTTGTTCAAGTGTACTGGACCATAGACAAAAATTTTGAGACCATTTATAGGTTCAGAATGAACAAAAGAGTAACAACGGCTAACTCAAAGGGATTCAAAAGCATCGGCTGCTTGTTTCTTTGTTAAGCGTTGACAAAGTACAAGCTATACGAAATGTACAACCACTATTTCCACTACATAGAGTTTGTCTCTGCTACACGACAAGGATAACAGCTCTGCCTGCAACAATGTTCCTTCTTACATGGAATGCATTCGAAATTGCTCCTTCATAGGACAATAAACATATCAGGCAATGAATCATTGGTGATTGATCAAAGCTTCAAACGACTCTTTTTGGATGAGCTGGCAACTCAACGTTCATTTTCACACCTCTATATAAAGGAGTGAAGACTTGAAGAACAACAAGACTCTACAACAATTTAAAAGCGCCAAAACTCTGTCAAAATTGTTCAGCATCCAAAAGTTCACTTAGAATTTCTTTTTCAAAGTTCATATCTTAAAAATTCTAAAGTTTCAAAGAGTCTGTATCTGATTTAATTTGTGAGCACCTCTAATTGTATATCAAATGTTCAAGTGTCAAACATTTTTCTTGTAATTCTGTTTGATAGGAAGTCTCTTGCTTGTGTGCTTGAGCATTAGAAGTCTCTTGATTGTGTTCACGAGCATTGGAAGTCTCTTGCAGTTGTGCTTGAGCATTTGTAATCAGATATTACATTTTAGTGAACTCTCCTTGGAAGTGCAAGGGGGACAGGATTACTTCCGGTTTGTGGAAGGAACCTATATAATTGCTTTGTGTCTTTCTTCTCTCTCTCTCTCTCTGTTTTTATCTGCTGCATTTTAGTTTTGAACATCACTTCAGAAGCTGTTCTTAACTGCTTCTGGTCTGTGTGTTTTAACTTAAGAGAATACGAAGAAAAAACTAACACAATTCAAGCCCCCTTTCTTGTGTTTTTCCTCACCTTCAGAAGGACCTGACGAGGATGAAAGCATTCAAAGACCCTCGAAGTCCAAATCGGAGAGGTCATCTAAAAGAAAGAAAGCCCCTAAATCGGAGAAAAATAAGGTTCACTCTCCTGAGACAACCCCCAATGAAACCCGAGAACCTACGACTGAACAAACTGTAAGTCCTTTTCTTTTGATCAATACTTGAACCTCTCAGAATGGGGCTAAATCTAAAATTCAATTTGCAGCCTGAAGTCCCTCCTAATGCTATTGAGGTCACTACTATTTCTGAGGCACCAAAAGCCCAAGAAAGTCGAAAGAAAAGGAAACAAGAAACCCAGAACGTGAGTGTCGAAAGAACTGTTGCTGACAAGTCTCCAGGAAAATCAAGTTCTAAAAGGAGGAAGCACAAAGATTCGAATCCCAATAGTGCCCATTCTCATGTTGGTGACAATGGCTCAAAGGTAGCAACTTTATTGATCTAAACCAAATTTATATTCGCTTTGGTTTCGAAATCCGAGGTTTACTTTAGCACCCACGTTTTCTCTATGTAGGGTATAGAACATAGTCAGACTGACAAGTCTCAGCATGCACAACTCCTATCTACTTACCAAGCAACCGCCTCACCAATTGCTGAAGAAGATGAGGGTGTCGAGACTAGTAGTCCTCCGCCTCAATTCGAAACAACTTCTCATTGCCAGCTTCCATCAGTGCCTGGCAAAGATGTGGCTAGAGCAACATCGGTTGGGGACAGCGACCTTGATGATCTGGCAGACCAGTATATTCTTGCTTCGAGAGAATAAAATGCCAGTTTGGACCAATCAAATATTCCTGGTGAAAAGCTACCAACCGAGGTTATGCCCACGAAAAATGCCCAACCTGCCAAGGTCCTTAGTCAAGAAGATCTCGATCAGCTTGAAAAGTCTAACCCTCTTGATGCCTTTGAATTTTTAGCACAAGATGTTCTCTTTTCCAGGAGTACTGGAAAATCTTCCAATGTTTCTGCTGATGATGCGTCAGAAACTTCAAAGGAAAATCTTCTTGCAGAGCTACGAAGTAAAGTCTTGGAAGCCAACATGTTTGAAGCTATCGAACAAGATGAGAACATCATTGCTGAAGTAAAAGAGCTACTCTGCAAGCTAGGTACTCTGCTATCTAGATCGAAAATTCAAGAATTTTCTCGAGTGTTAGAACCTCTTTTGGGAGGTATTGGCCAAGGTTTTCAACAGAAGAGGGTTGCTCAAGCCAAGCTCGAGGAAAAAACCTTGTGTTGTGACCAACTCTTAGATGAAGTTGCTGCTTTCAAAGCCAAGGTCGAGGTTTTTCGACAGGAGATTCCAATCAATCAGCAGAAGGTAGCGGAAATCGATTCTACCATTGCTAAATACAAGGCAGAGATCCTAAATTTGGGAACTCAAAAAAACAACCTTCTAGCCAAAGAAAACCTCATGAAGCAGGAAGCTCAAGTTGCCATACAAAAAACCAAAGAATCAAAGTTGTCTCAACAAGAGATAGATGTGCTTACTGAAAATGGCAAAGCACTTGATGAAAGGCTTAGTGATTATAAAAATCAACTTGACAAGCTTACTTCTGAATTTGTAATTTGAAAACTCTTCGTGAGTTCCAGACTTCAAGTATTTTGTTCCTTATATTTTGTAATTTATAATGGTTCAAGAACCATCTTTGATAATATTTTGAATTTCCTTTACACAACTTTATTTATCAATTCATAAAAAATTACAAAATTGATACTTGGAACAAGTTTCAATAAAAAGCAATGATGAGAAACTAAAAAGTCTCTTTTTGTAAAAACCCTACAAGTTAACCGGCCTAGGGAACCGTAAAACTTCCAAAATAATAATAACCACACAAATTAAGTAAACTTTTACCACTTTCCCCTTTTTCCAAAGCGCATCTGCCAACGTTGATTTTTTGCCACGCGTGTGCATCTGGATAGAGTAGGTAAACCGTACAAATGTAACCTCTCTCAACTTCCTCCTCTATAAATACTTCACCTTCTCTTGCAAGCTTCCACCATCTCCATTTTCTCTCTTTTGTTCAAAGTTAAAAAGAAAACTTCTCCACCAATAAAACCCCTTTAAAGATGGATCTTTTGAGCGATGATTTGTTAATCAACATTGCTGCAAGAGTTGCTGCTCATAGCATGTATGATCTCTTCAAATTCCAGAGAACCAACAAGAGGCATGCAGCGCTTTGTAGGGATCCTACTGTTTATAGGGTTGTTTTCAACGATTGCATTCCACTGCTTACTGATCTTGACCTAACTCATGAAAAACTTGCTTTCATGAATCGTTTGTGGGATCATGGCAATCCCATGTTCTGTATTCTCTGGTGTTCTCAACATATGTTGCATGCCACTCTGAACTTTGACACAATAAGGCGATTGTTGTCGAATGTTGAGGCTGCTCCCTCAAATAGCGCTAAGTATTTCCACCTCTTAATAAAGGTTACTGCTCCACCTCCTATAAACGAGGGCGGACTCTTGAAAGATCTCAGGGATCTTTTGATGACTAGGCGCATTTCTCGCTATCGAGTAGATATCTTGGGAGGCGCTACTTCCTTCAGGTTTCGCTGCACTTGGTATAAAAGGTATATGCCCATAGGCATGATTCGCCGTCGATTCTACAACAACTGGCATAACTGCCCAGGAGATGGAAGGAGATCGGGGAACTTCCGTGGTTATCTTCCGGCTGATGATGATGAGTATGTTTTAAACGACTTCTGCATCCGCTGTCGTCTTGACTCTGAAGTTCGATGGCTCATCGAAGTTTGTGGCATCACTCATCAGATGTAGTGTCTCTTAGCATATAAGCTTCTTTTGGTCTACCCTTTGTTTTGTAATGGTTGGTTGTTTTATCCGTTTTTTGGGAATATTAATGTAACCTGCATATTAGTTGGCTTTTGTTCTAATCAATGCCATGTTTTGTTTTCTCCTTTTCGAACTACTCTTGTACAATTTTAATTTCTTGTTGCATCGGTTTATATTTCTTCAAATATTTCCCGTTTATGCGTAGAATTCTTCGATCATCGTTCAATTCTTCGATCTCATACGCATTGTTCGAAAAGACTCTTAATATTTGCCATGGTCTTTCCCAACTAGGAGACCATTTTCCCAAGATTTGATTTTTCCTATCCATTGGCAAAATGACTTTCCACACCAAATCCCCTTGAACGAATAACTTTGACATCACTTTTTTGTTATAGGCCTTCGCCACCCTTTCTTTCTGTTTCGTAAGGACTTCTAGTGTTGTCAACCTTTCTTCATCCAAATCAATCAATTCATCTAAAATCATATTCCAATAATGGTTTGTTGGAATTTCGAATTGCCTTTGAATTCTAGTCGATTGAAGTAAAATTTCGACTGGTAATACAACATCATGACCAAATGTCAATCTAAATGGTGTGGCATTCGTTGATTCTTTAGGAGATGTTCGACATGCCCATAAAGCTTCGCCAAGAACTTCGTGCTAATTCTTGGGTTTCCCTTTAGTTTTCCTTTTAATAATGGAAATAAGGCTCTTATTTGCTGCTTCAACTTGACCATTTGCTTGAGCATAATATGGTGTCGAAGTTAATAATTTAAAACCCGTGTTCTCAGCAAATTTTATCATTCTTTGGCTAGTGAACACATATCCTTGATCCGTAGTAATGGTTTCTGGAATGCCAAACCTATATATAATATATTTTTGGATAAAATTTATAACCTCATCTTAGGTAACCTCTTTTAGGGGAATTGCTTCTATCCATTTGGTGAAATAATCTATTCCAACCGGGATATAGTTATGGCCTTTCGATGACTTAGGTTTAACTTGTCCAATCACATCTAAAGCCCAAACCCTAAATGGCCAAGGTTTGATTATCGAATGTAATTCGCTTGCAGGCACACGCTAGATCCCAGCATTGTTTGGCATTCCTGACAACCTTTGGCGAATTCTATGCAGTTTTTTAGCATAGTTAGCCAATACACGCTTTGTCGAAACAGTAGCCATTTCATTTTGTGGTCTGTTTGGCGTGTGCCACAAGCACCACTATGCGTGTTGGAGACAGCCAAATATGCCTCTGTCTCTACTAGGCACCTAAGCAAAACTCCTTCTAGAGTGTTTTTGAACAAATCGCCGCCTATTATAACATAGCTCAAGGCTCGAAACTTTATTTTTCGACAAGTTGTACCATCTGGATTCTCTAAGTAAGTTACTATGGGCTTTCGCCAATCATTGTCGGTTAAATTGTTGATGACCAAAATTTCGACTAGATTAGTACCTTGTGAGTGTCCTTGAGATGTTCCTACCCCCCCAAGTTTTGATTTCAACAATTTCTTAGGGAAAGCATCGTTCGAATTGCGCTTGTTTTTTATCTCAATTGGCTCCTGCGTTTGGTCTTTTGGAATTTTGTACCCAGAAGCCATTTGGGCTAAGTCGTTCGCCTCTTGATTTTCTATACGGGGAAGGTGTCGAATCTCGACATGAGTAAAACATTTTAGTAGTGCGTTAGCCATGGTGTGATACATGACTAGGCTTTCATTGACACATTTGTATTCCTTTGTCAATTGTCTCAAAACTAACTCTGAATCACCTCTTATTTCAATGAATCTTGCCCCCGATTCGAGTGCAATCTCTAAGCCCGTAATCAAAGCTTCATACTCAGCTTCGTTATTCGAACAAAATTGACTAATTCGAAACTTGTGTTTTGCTTTATCATTCTTGGGCGAAACAACCACAATTCCAATCCCGGTGCCATTTTTATGGCTGGATCCATCGAAATACAACTTCCAAGGCTGGCTTTCGATGCCCCCGTGTAATGGCTCATCTATTGAGTGATCAGCAATGAAATCAGCGACTATTTGGCCTTTCATAGATTTCAAAGATTGGTTAGTCAATGAATATTCTATAAGGGCTAAAGCCCATTTACCAACTCTGCTGTGCAAAACTAGTTTTGATAACATGTGTTTAATTATATCAAAGTGAGAATAAACATAAACATCAAAAAGCTTGATATAATGTTTAAAATTTGTACATGAGAAATACAAACAAAGACATAGCTTCTCAATAGGATGATATCTTGTTTCAACATCACTTGATACCCTACTAAGGTAATAAATGGCTCTTTCTACGCCATTTTCATCCTCCTGTGCTAACATGCTACCTATAGTATATTCTGAGGCTGCTATGTACAACTTCATCCTTCTGTCTTTCACAATAGGTGAAAGTATAGGAGGATTAGTCAAATTTGACTTGATTTCTTCAAAAGCCTTCTGGTGCTCTGGCTCCCATTTGAATACATCTTCTTTCTTCAGACGAAGCAATGGCGAAAAAGCTTGTGCTCTGCCAGTTAGGTTCGATATGAACCTCCTGAGAAAGTTGATTTTCCCTAACAAAGATTGCAACTCTTTCTTTGTCGAAGGGGCCTTAGTCTCCATTATTGCCTTGGTTTTGTTCTGGTTAATTTTGATTCCCTTCTTATGGACAACAAAACCTAAAAAATCACCTGCACAAACACCAAACGCACATTTTAATGGATTCATTTTCAATCCATATTGCCGCATCCTCTCGAATGATCGGCGTAAGTGATCTAAATGTTTATCTTCTGAAGATGACTTTACGACAATATCATCGATATAAACTTGCATGAAATCTTCTATAAAGTCATGAAACATTGAATTCATCGCTCGTTGGTATGTAGCGCCAACATTTTTTAGACCAAACGGCATCACCAGCCACTCATAGCAACCTAATGCCCCCGGGCATCGAAATGCGGTTTTGGAGACATCCTCCTCGGCAATAAAGATTTGATTATAGCCTGAATAACCATCAAGCATACTCAAATATTCGAATCCTGCTGCTGAGTCCACTAGCATTTCTGCCACTGGCATAGGATACTCATCTTTGGGGATGGCGAGATTTAAATCTCTGAAATCAATACAAACTCTTATAGTTCCATTTTTCTTTTTAATAGGAACTACATTTGCTAACCATTCTACATACCTGGCGGTTCTGATGAAACCACATTTTAGGAGTCTTTCGATCTCTTCTTTAATCTTTGGCAAGATTTGTGGCGCAAACCTTCTGAGAATCTGCTTTATGGGCTTCTTACCTGGTCGAGTTGGCAACTTCAGTTCCACCATTTTTCGGCTTAAGCCAGGCATTTCGTTGTAATCCCAAGCGAAGCAATCTTTGTACTCCTTTAAAAGCTCTACAATTCGATCTTTGAACTCTTTAGGAATTTTGGTATTAACATAAGTTAGCCTTTTGACAGTGCCATCTCCTAGATCCACTTCCTCAAGAGGATCCTGTGCCCTCATTTTAGTCGTAGATCCCATAGGATCCTCTTTGAACCCCAAAGGTTCATCATCGTATATGCAATCTAGCTTCTGATCGTCGACGAAATCATCGCCAATGTCTTCTACCAGAGTTTCTATTTCTTTTTTCTGCAGAGTTTCGGCCTCTTTGGCCACATTAAATCTATTCTCGGCCACGTAGGCCGTAATTTTATCCCAAATATTGGATTCTGACATGGATCACTTTTCGATGTCCCACCCTGCTGGTGAGATTGCTCACCCATGCAACTTTGGAGCAAGGTTGTTAGTCACCTTCTTGTATGCCGAGGACCTTGTTCTGAGCACATCTTCCTCTCTCAGAGGAGTTTCTTCATGATCCACAATTATGTAATCCTGATCAATAAACTCTCTTTCCCAAACAAAACCAGATCATGGTTGTAGTTTCATAGAATACATCTCATCTTCTGATGTATATTTGTGACCAAGAGACATAACCGGAGGAATGTGTAACACCCCGTTTTCCCAACATAAAAATTTCTTAAAAACATTTATCAGAGTATGCAAACATAACAATGGGATATCACATATAACTTAATCCGATAATAGATAAATAATAATTTAACCAAATAACTTCAAACTTTGCAGCGGAAATCATACTTAAAATTCATAAAACATTTGGCACGCAGGCCCCATAAAAATTATCTCAAAGTTAGTTTCATTTTTGCAACATAACATAAATAATCACGTAAAAGAATGAAGCATGCATATTTGATGACCCCATCCCGTTACGTATCAGAGCGACCTAGACGACACAGTGAGGCAAGGCCACTCACGAAGCAACTGCACACTAAGCACGATCACCTGCACTTGCCCACAAGGCGGCAATTCCAGCAGAAGGGGTGAGATTTCATAACAAAATAATATTAATCAACATAATTTAGAATAATAATTAACATCAAACATTCTTAACATTTTTGCATAATTAAATAACAATTAGCACGTAGTCACATAATCAATCATCATCAATGGTGCATCATTTAGACACGACAATGCAACAATGCTCTTAGACTCCTTATATGCATGTGGTACCAAACTTCATCATAAGTATTAATATACTTTTAAAACGTGCGGAGGACAAAGCTCCTAATAAACGTGCGGAGGACAAAGCTCCTATCATGGTGAGGACTAAGCTCAATGTATGCTAATGCATGGACTCAAATCAAATCAACAACATATCTTAATCACTTTATCAATACGCATCCAAGAATTTGGAGCTATACAATATCTTATTCATCATATACATAGACATCATGCATCACAATTAAATAACAGTAGCAGCACAGTCAATCATCAGAGGAAACAGAATAACACCAATTGCAATCAATGGCACAACATTCATTCATATTTTCTTAAGGCATAACAATTTACTTCATACCCAAATAACATAATCATGTCCTAACTAGCTTACAGACTGCATTAATCATCTCCAGTAGGTCTCACTAATCCTTAGGGGTCCACTCTTAATCAATCATACGAAACAGGTCACACTAACTCTCACAAATTCCAACCTGGTAGTGCTCGCGAGGCGAGTATATCTGCTCGCTTTGGCGAGTAGACCAGCTCCTCACTAAGTTATTCTGGGCTCAATTCTTGTTCACAACAAACCTAAAAGGCATCAATCATAAACAGGCTCTCAAGGCATTCAGGGATCAACTAAAGGTCAAAAGCTGCACAACTTACGTGCTATCAGGCCTAACTCGCTGGGCGAGTAAGTTAGCTCACTAAGGCGAGCTGTCAGAAGCAACTCGCGAGGCGGGGATAAGTACTCGCCGTGGCGAGCGATGAATCTCATCACTCGCGAGGCGAGGATCACTGCTCGCCGTGGCGAGCGATGAATGTCGCCGCGGGCAGACTTGCTAAATCCTCCAAAAACTCACAAATTTCATGGTTCCAAGCCTAATACTGATTCCTGGGTTCATCCTAAACATAATCTAAGGTCTAGGAACACTTTCTACACCAAATAAACCTATTCCAACCATTAAATCATCACTTTCTAAGGATTTGACCTAGTTTTCTCACTTTCCAATTCAACCCTAATTCATGCTAATTAATCATCAGAATCATGCTAATCAATATTACAGAATTATTAGTCTCACCCTTACCTGGTTTAGAAGCAAAATCGCAGCACACCCTCCTTCTCTTCTCACGCGTGCGTTTCTTTCTTTTCCCCAAAGGTCTGAAAGCGTTACTGACTTCTAACCTAATTTTCCTTATTTATACTGCCAACAAATCTTATCTTATTTACTCTTTCTCCCACATAACTCTCTAAAACCAAAACTAACCCACAACTAAATATTTTATTTTCTTTTCAAATCTTATTTTATTTAACAATAAAATAAGTCTCTTAACCTTATCAAATCCACATAAATCATATCTTATCTCATAAATCAACTTAAATTATCAAAGCATACCAAAATCACACATATATTATATAAATATATTATAATCACCTAAACTCGATTTAAATAAATAATAAAACGAAAGTGGGCGTTACAGAATGGACGCGAGCTTTTTGTCGAAATTTCTCTTGGTAATGTTATTCACTTCAGCCAAGAAATAACTTTGGTCGGCCTCGATGTTCTCCACCAACCCGTCTTTCCTCCATATAGCAATTCTTTGATGCAAAGTGGAAGGCACTGCCCCCACGCAATGGATCCATTCTCTACCCAACAGCACGTTAAAATTTGCTTTGGATGGAACTACCATGAACATGATTGTTCGGCTTATACTTCCCACTACCAAATCTACTTCGACGACACCAAGGGAATTTCCAGTTGTTCCTTCATAATTAGTGAGAACCACATTGTGGGGTTTCAAATCGGAATCAAAGAGTCCGATCTTTTTTAAGAACGATTGGGGTAACAGATTAACGGTAGCGCCTCCGTCCACCAGTACCTTGTTAACTCCCACACCATTAATCTTTGCTTGGATAACCAAAGGTTTGAGGTGAAGCCTCATCGAGGCGACCAGACATTCGAACAGTGCGTGTTGATCCTCAATACAACCATTATTCATGACGTAGTAACACAATGGCCTATGAATGACCATCTCTTCAGTGAAATCGCTCTCCACTTGGCTGACCTCTGATGGAACATCATATTCGATTGGTAACATCGATACGACGCATACTACATCGAAACTTGGGTCAGATTCAGAAAAGTTTGAAGTAAACTCCTCTTCTTCTTCTGGACAATTTTTCTTCAACGTGGGCAAAAGAGGAAATATCCTTTCGGTGGCTGGTCTTTTGACCATTTCGAAAAGAACCTTTTGTTTTCCTTCTCCTCTGCCAACATTGGTGATTTCTTTCAAGGCATTTTCCTTTTTCTGGCGTTGATACTTGCACCATTGTGTTTTTATCATAGGGTGTTTACCCTTGTAATTATTGTTGTAGGCATATCATTTAGAATTCGATGCCTCTTTCTGATGAGGTTTTGCGGCCATCCTCTTCACCCACTTAGTTGGAGGGGTTGTATGACCTGTTTTCTTTCCCCCCGAGAAGACCCAAGTATCTGTTGGGCTTTTTGGAGGAGGGTTGAAAGTCCTCTTGTGAGTTCTGCCTGGATTTTGTTCTAAGGGCTTCATTTTGTATGGGAAACCTTTCTTGTTGAAATCTTACATTGGGCGGTTCTCCACCCATCCTCCTTTGCGTTCTGTATGTGGTAAGAATCCTTCGACAGATTTTACAGCCTCCTTATCGAATATTGCGCTGCACCTAGGACAGAGCATGGCATTGGTGTTTGAGATTTTGCATCTATTTAGAAAATCAATTAGATCTTCTTCTGCCTTAGGATAAGCCATTTCCATCTTTTCGATAAGTTGATCTTCAATGACCAACGCATCTGCGGATTGATGGTCCTCAGTAACCATCTCGTCATCAGCTTGTGGATTTTTGTCAAGTGCTGGCTTTTCGAGAGGAAGCTGCCCACCAAAGTCTTCTACGATATCCACCATGTTTATGCCAATCACTTCGGCATACATGGAGTCGGCTTTCTTCAACGGATTTGCATCAACTTGCATTGGCTGTTTGGTTTTCTCCCCAAACTTCAACCTACCCTCATCGAGAGCTTTTTGCACAAAATCCCTGAAACGAGTACAACGAGAGAAGTTATGGCCTAAAAACCCATGGAATTTACAGAACCCTCTCTTCTTCCTTTGTTCTAAAGGAGACAGTTTCATATTTTGTGGCACCAAAATTATGCCATCTGTGACTAAGAGATCGAAGATCTCCTCACACTTAGAAACATCAAAAGTATAAGTTTTAGGAGGATATTTGTCGTTTTTAGGCTCTTCAGGGTTTTTCCCATTCGAAGGCCTTAGTAGTTTGTAAGTATAGGGCGGCCTATCTTTTAATTCTGCGAGATTAATTTCACTATCTTCGACGGTATCCGATCCCCAATCGAATTCTGGGTCGCTGTCTCTTGCCTCTATATAGGCGACCTTATCCCTTTTAGGGAACCTATTGGTCCGGGCTTTTTCAACCTTCAACCGTTCGACTTGTCGAACTCTATCTGCGAACTGCGCCATATCTCTAAGATATTGAGTATCTAACTTCTTTCGAACAGAATAATCTAGGCTGCCTGCGGCCATTTCAACCAATTCATGTTCTGGCACTGATGTGAAACACCTGGCCTTAAGGAGGCGGAATCTGTTCAAATAATCATCAATTGACTCATGTGTTTTACGTCGAACACTGGCTAATTCTTTCAGACTAATTTTAGACTGACCCAACTAAAAAAGGAATGGGGAGGCAATGTTGTAAACCAAGTAAAAGCGTTTTTGTTAGAGAACTCGGGAAATATTTCATTTTCAATATTTCATTATTTGCCAAATCGCCAGCCTTCATGAGGTATCGAGCAATGTGTTCGACAGTCGATTCGTTAGTCTCCCCAGCAAATTTAGTAAAATTTGGGGATTTTTGTATCTCTCGGCAAATCGATTTCTAACACATATTCAGATAATGCCGATACAAAATTTGGCCTGTGTAGTCCCATATTGAAACCATTTTGGGCTAACAAGGCTTCAACCATATTGGCTATATTATTCTGGCCCTCGTAATTGTTTCGACGGGCTTGCATGACCACTTGGTCCGCATCTTGGTGCCGGTTCACCACTATTGGTACCGTTTCTGGCTCTTCTTGAGTCGATGTTTGCACCCTTTGTGGTTGTGCTAGAATCTCAGGCGCTTGATTTATATGGCCAACTGTAGGGCTCTCTGTTGGCCCAGCATTGAGATTCCGAGGCGCCGGTGCGTTTCGCGCTGCGAGAGCGCCAAAAAAGTCGCCCATTCGTTCCATCTGAACGGACAACGCCTGGTAACTTTTATTCGAATCTTGAATTAAAGGGTTAATTACCGTGCCTATCTGTTGAGTCACCATATTAACCATCTTGTGGTTGGTTTCCTCCATCTGCTGTCTTAACGCGTTCAAAGAAGCGTTAGTCAACGATTGTTGGGGAGACCCAAATGGAGTGAACGACTATTGGGGCGCTCCAAATGGAACGCTTACCCTAGGATTGAATAATTGGGGCAATGGTACGTTCATAGTTTCCGAAGATGCAGACGGGTTGGTATGTAGGCCTTGCATCATCGAAGTTGGCATGCCATATGGCATCTTACGACCTGCTGCAAGATTCAAAACTCCTGATGCTGGAATGGCCTGTGACGTCTGTGCGGCCATCGAAGCAGTTGGGATGACCTGAAAAGTTGATGCGGCCACATTGGTTGTTGGAATGGCCTGGGAAGTTTGTGCGGCCCTCGTTGATCCAACTGGTTCTATCACGGTTTCTACGGTTCTACTTTGGGTAGATTGTGTAGTACCAGATGGTCCTGGTGGGTTGGTTGTTGTTCCAAACGCACTGGCGGCATTCGAAGCCGCTGTGTTCGGATTGGGAGGAGGACGCGTCATTTCAGGAAGTTGATTTTTATTCCTCAATCACATACATAACACAAACCAACAATATCAATAGTTTAAACTCCAACTGGAAAAATTTAATAACAAAAAACGCAAAAGGGTCCCACCGGGTGTGCCAATTTGTTTACACTGATTTTTGATAAACAATCACTGGTTTAAAACTATTTACTTGCAAGATCAACCAGTAAATCTTAGGGACATATTGCGTTTGTTATTTCCTATAGTTTGATATTGTTCTTGAAGAATTTTGATAATCGAAAATAAAAGAAAGCAATCGAATTCAACCCAGTTGAATTCTATCGAAATTGGTGTAAATAAAAAGGAAATGAATTGCTCAAAAGAAACAAATAAATCGCAAAGACATTTAAGAAAACAGACTTAAATTGCATTGATTGAATATAAATTGGTACACAGATTCATACATTGCAACTTGTGACTCGTTTCTCACTTCCATGCGGATAATTTGAGTGTAAGTTTTGTGTATGATTGGATTGTGACCTGACGTGAATCTTCAAGTTTAGCGTGATTCCACACTTTATATGCATAAAAAAAATGGTTTCAGAGAAACAGAAACCGTACATGAAATGGTTTTTAAGCCATATTTAAAAACAAAAAATTGTTGTTGAAGCCATTAAAGGAGGACACCAATTGAATTGAAGAATCTTATCGAAATGGTTTTGAAATGTTTTAGAAAGATTAAAACTGAAAAGTTTTAGCCTTTAAGAGGCCTTTAATGATTGGTCATGGTCATTTAATCCCTATGACTTACAATTATTTTGAAAATATTGTTGTGGCCATGAGAGACGGTTTTTAAAACCGTAGTGGAAATGATTTTTCAGACCATAATTAAAATGGTTTTCCACCATTGATGTTGAAGAAGTATGCATGGATGTAGTGTAGTCATCATTTAGAGACTATTGAAAATGGCAAGTGCTGCTCATAACAGTAATGAAAATGCCACAAAAAATCCATAATCCCATACTTATGGTTGCTTCAAATTTTCGACCAACAAAATGCAAACTTCTCAAAGATTAATATATGTACAGTGGTCAAAGAAGACCATAAGGTGTATGTTCATTTTTGGTATTATTTTTCAAAATGTTATTCCTCTCATGTCTTTCGAGAAACAACATTTTGGGGGGCCTCTGTTAACACCAAAAATTAAATATTTGGTCGAACTCATGATTCTATTTTCGACAAGGCAGATGGGTTATTTCGACATGCTGCAAAGTGCAAAGAGATTTCGACCAAGAGCATACAGACTTCGACACGCCGTGTTTTCGACAAAGTGATTTAATATATATTTCATGCATGTGGTTAATGAAGCCCCATCAGTTTATCAAGTGATTGATTTGTGTGGAAAAAAGACTTAGTGAAATAAAGAATTTCTTGGCCATGTATTGGTTGGAACGTGATGCAGCAGTATCCATTTTTATGCAAGATCCAATGTCTAAATTCTATTATTATGACTTGGAGTATTTCAACGTGGACATGGTGGTAGTAACAATAACAAGGCAAAGTCGAACATGCGGTGACAAACAAGATTGAAGTGCTTTGAAGATTATTTCTTAGTGTCTTAGGAAGTCATAGGAAGTTATTTCTACTTTTAATATAGACCGTATGATTTAATGGTAGTTTTCTCTACAAGGTATATATATATATATATATATATATATATATATATATATATATATTAGTTTGTAATAATAACAATGAGTTAGTTTCTTGATTTCTGAAAACTCTGTAACACCCACGCCATGGGAGCAAACGGGTCCAGGAGTGAACAAATTGACAGATTCCAATCACATTTACATTCTCCGAAATTTAATATTATTGTTCTTGCTTTATTTTCTTCTTTCTTTTGCAATTTTCATTTCTTTTCATCTTTCTTTTCTTTTTCTTCTTTTGAATATGCTCACTTAAGCATTTTTCTATTACGTTGTCATTAGATAATTTGTTATTAAAAGATGTTGGATGCAATTCTAACATAAAAAAGAACAATAATTTTGTTCTTAAAGAATGCATGAAGTGATATCATAAATCACGAGACTTGAACGAACCATTTTAAAAATACATTATCCGGTCTTGAACCATTGATGGATAATGAAGTTTACATTACCAAAAATCGGTGTAAACAGCAGCGCCAGTTTCCAATGTGAAAAAAGTTTACTTCATTGACAATATCTTTACTAACCTTAGAAGTAATGAAGTAAATCAGATCCCTCAAAAATTAGACAGGGGTAGTAACGTAAAAGGTAATGATATGTCCAAAATAACCCTGTTTGAAAACTGTAAAAAACTGTAATAAAAACTGTGAATGGGTAATAAGTAATTTTTCCTGTATTTTGTTTTGTTATATAGAGTAGATTTGACTTGTTTGTCGATGTCATGTAGATATTATATCATTGTGTTGCAAAGAAAGGTATGAGAACTAAAATGTTATAATAACCAATAAGTAAGTTTCCCTAAAAAAAATAAAAAATAGGTAAGTTATAGATTTCATTTAAAAAAAATTAATTATTACAATTAATTTTAGGTTTACTTAATCTACAAATCCTTAAATTATTTAGAACTATTTAAAAAAATTTAAATAAATCCATAGACAAAAAAAATTCACTCGGATCTAGAACTACCGTATTTTTTTCAATTTAGTTATTAAGTTAGAAGACCAGCGCTCAAACTAGTGTGAATGATGACGTGTCCCTTACATGTCAACTAAACTAATTTTATACATTAGGATTCATCTAATGTGCACATCATTGTCATTTTATTAACTACTTATGAAAAAATATTTCCCAAAAAATCCTTCTTAAATCGTCGTGGAGTTTGGAGCTTATACAAATTGAGAATGGAACAAGGGAAACAACAACGACGTCAACAAGGATTAAAATCAGAACCAAAAGGAGGAAACAACAACAACCAACCCAAAAGTGTTCAACACGGACCAAATCCTCATCAACAACAACATTTGCAAATAAACTTAAATGGAAAAAACAACAACATTAACAAAGCAAATGTTAAAGCTGTTACATTTGATGTGCTTGAAGATGAGGATGGTTTTTTGTTGAAGAAGTTATTCCACTTAAATTGACAACAAAGAGTATCGAACCTCAAACCATAAGAAAGAGCACACTCTCAAGAATTAACCTAAATGGATAGATGAGGATGATTTTACCAACTAAGATCAAAATGAAGATTTTGATGACAAATTTGAGTTGAAACGGTCGTGCCACGACCTAGTAATAAGATGAAACCCCATGGCTATTGAGAATGACGCTTACATGATATTGAATGGGAAAAACCCACGACTTATTAAAGCATGAAGACTGAAGCGTGCCAATTTTAATGGAGGCTGTGGTAGTCAAGTTATGAACAATTTAGTAGGGAGTACCGGTAGTATTATTAAGATAAAATAATTATTTTTGTAAATAGTAAATAAAATAATGACATGCGTATAAGGTTGATTTAATGTGTAAAATCAATTGACATGGACGAGTCATGTCAGCATTCACCAATAGTTAGACGGATTGAATTTTAACAAAATGATTTAAGTGGAAATAAAGTAGGTCAGAGATCTAGTTATAACCTTTTTATTTAAGGATATATCTATTTACATTTTTTATATAGTTCAAGATCCACAAATTATTTAAACCATAATTTTAAAGAAAGTTCTAATTGACAAGGTCTTTAATCTAAAGAGGAGAGAAAGAAGTAACAAGGTCATTTGAAAAGAGTTAGAAAATTAATAATTATAAAATTGTCCAACTTGTGAACACATGATTGTATGGACTCTCTACAACCATTTATTGATAGTAGGCATAGTTTTGCTTGCTTTGATGTTGGGTTCGGACCATTATCAATAAAATTTTAATTATAAAAAATATTAATATTTATAAAAAGATAAAATTGCATAGTTCGTACTTTAACTTAATTTTAAACAACACTTTCGTCTTTTATCTTTTTTTTGTCCTAATTTAATCCTTTTTGTTATAAAACGTTGATACTTATAATTTTTTATGAGATTTTTTCAATGAAAAATGAGTTTTTAAGTTTGTACGATGAAGATTTGAAGTTGTTTATGAGTTTTTGATGTTATTTTTAAGGACCAAAAATACCGACTGAAATTTGACAACGATAAAATTTTTTACGGAGAGTAAAATTGCTGACAAAAATTTTCAGAGGACTAAAAAATGCATTTTTTTAGAGACTAAAAACGAAATTCTATATATTTATAAAAAGACACACCAAGGTCTTAAAGTAAAATTAGGAGATCAACCAAAATGAGCTTATGAGTCAATTACATCTAACTAGACCACTAAAAGTTATTGTCATAAGTCACATAATCGAAAAAGTTAATGTCATAATAACTTAGAAATTAAAGATATAAAACAAGAAACTTAAAACAAAAACAAAAACTTCACTACAAATGGTGTAGAAGAATTTCAATAAAACTAAAGATATACGTGCAACAAACACATAACAATTTGGAGAAGAATGTATGGTGGTTACCGGTTACTATTAGAGAAATGATATTTGAATATCCATTTTGTGATAATTTTTGTGATAATTTTATTTTTTATTCTCACATTATTTTTTACTTTATCTATATTGATTTGGTATTTGTGCAAATACCTACTTTTTTATTTTATTTTTATAAATTATGGTTATCTCATAAATTGTCAATCAAAAAGTTGTTTAAATAACATTTCTCCTACTGTTATTGCTTTGATCACCAGGTGTGTTATAGAAAAAATGGTGTGTGGGAAACGTGGAAAATGAATCTTAATATGATGGTGAAAGGTCCCTCATTGTATTTCCTTTTCTCTTTCTCTTTTTGATTTCAGTCCTTTTCTCTTTCTCTTTTTGATTTCAGTCTCCTTTCATGTTTTTTCTTATGATTTGTTTTCTTTGTTTGAGTTTTAGTTTTCAATTTATAGCCACAATCATATAACTATAGAGATTGGTCGATCATAATGTGTTGTGTGTTGGTTTGGACGAGTGTAACAAACTTCAGAGTACATAGATCCAAAAAGAAAGAAAGTAAGTTCACTTTGTGGTGGATTGTAAACTTAGTGAAGACTATAGTTGTATTAGGAAAAGGGAAAAAATTCGATGTACATATGAGGGACTGTTGTTTTCGGATTTCCAAACTGTTATATTTGGATTTCCAAATTATATTATCTACCGAAGCTGTTACTAGGTTGAGTCACGACCAGGTCGCTCTCTTTAAGACGTTTCGTGGCACTGCCTAAAATTGTGCAAGGAAGACTATCAACCACGCCGCCTCCAGGATAAAACAAGCCCAGCTACAACTGTGCGGTTAACTACTGCACTGTAGAAAACCGTTCGAGATATACACCTTCAAATATGTTACTAAGACCACTCTTTAATACTGAAACCACTTTAATATGGTATTATTTACCATTCTATTATGGTGCTAAGACCACTCAAATATGGTGTTTCCACCATTCTAACCTTTAAGTTCTCCAACCTATCAATATGGTACTACGACCACTCAAATATGGTGTTACCACCATTTCTCCTCGAATAGAAAAATATTGATGTAATATTTATATACCGTTAAGATCATTCTTGATTCTGACGGGACATTGATCTTAAAAGTACTCTTTATTCCGAAGGGACGTATATTACCGAAGGGACTATGTTTTTAAGACCATTCTTAATTCCGAAGGGACATTAAACCGAAAAGGGACTATGGTCTTAAGAACACTCTTAATTCCGAAGGGACTATGTTTTAAGACCATTCTTAATTCCGAAGGGACATTAAACCGAAAAGGGACTATGGTCTTAAGAACACTCTTAATTCCGAAGGGACAGAAAAAGGAGATGAAGAAAAGAAAGACTCGTCAACACAAGTCAAGGAAGGGAGAAGAGAGAAAGAGTTCCCGACAACTCAATGAAACTCTTTGGTGTGTTTTTCCAACTGAGTGGAGTTCTCTATTTATATAGAGATTCTGTAACTGTTTTAGCAAAAATTGCGACAACAATTACTCTAATGGATAAGGTTAAAATGAAGTTTATCCATTAATCAGTTCAACAACACTTGTGGATAGGATCAAAAGAAACAAATCCACAAAAGTGGTGGAAACAAACTATTGGATTTGAATGAAGGAAATATAAGAATTTAATTAAATTCTTATTCTTATCACAACCACCATAAGCTAAATTTATGGGAAGTGATATTTGCGAATAAAAATAATAATTACTATTATTTTTATCATTATCAAGTATTTAAAATTAAATGCCGCAATTTAAACACTATAATGTGTGTGTTCTATTTTATGTGGGACCCCCACACTCTATTTTTTCAATTCACACAACATTAGTTCAAAGTATAATTACTTGGTGTTTAATCTTCCAATTTATTTTCCAACATCACACTAATGTTCCAACAGGGACTGTCTGGTGCAGAAGTGGTTGTGTTGACCAAAAGATGAAGAAAAAAAATCATGGTGGTTCAATATGATTATACCAAGCTTATAGTGAATTTAAATATCTACACGTAATTTTAATATTGGGTTAAATATTAATAAAAGTGTGAGCTTAACCTAGAGTTGTAATATTTTAATGGCCAAATACATCTTAGGGTTACTTAAGTTTGTCGTTTGTATCAAATTAATCATTTCTATTTTTTTAAATACCATCTTGGTATTTTTATTTTTTTGTCAGGTAACCTAGTGGCTAGAATTCACTTACCCCAATCCCTATATATAATAATATATTGCCCCTACCAACTGAGTCATGTTGATGGAAACTAACATTGTCCCCATCTTGGTATTTTAAACTTTGATATCATCATCATTTTCCATTCAATTATGTTAAAGAATGATGATATGAGCGTTAAATGTTGATGTGACATGTTCAACTAATCAAATTATATAATTTTTAATTAATTTTTATTAATAAATAAACATCAATGTTCATCATTTTTTTTTTTTCCAAATTCCAAAAACCTCTGTTATCTTCATATTCAACATCTTTTAAAGCAACAAATTTCAGAAAAATATCCAAACCCAAAAGAGGTACAATTGTTCTCGCCTCTTAGGTCAGTGATTTGTAAGTATAACTGCGAACCTCTTTGAGACTTAACTTACCCAAACTGTAATGCGCTCCCGTAACCCAACTCACCTAAATTTTTATTGAAAAAAACAAGAATGAATTTTCCGATTCATCTAATTTTTTAACTCTTTGATTTCTAAGGAAAATATACTTAATAATTTGGAGTTTGATTGAAAAATAAGTTAAGCATATTTACAAAATGTTCGACCAAATAATTAAATTTGGGTTCTCCAAGTGATTCACTTTTAGGTGAAATTCATTAATGGTTCGAATTTTATCACTTGGTTAATCACATTTGATTTATAATGTTGATGATTTTATTATTTTTTTCCAGCATAATAATTAAAAAAGAGCAACATTAGTCGTCAATAATAACAAATTCATAATAGTGTCCACTTTAACTCTTTGTTCTTGAAGGATAAATTTTTTCCATATGGATAAGTTTTAAAGGTCTCGAGTAGAAATTAATTTTTTAGATTTGAAAGAGACTCTAAATTGTTTTCCCTTTTGACATGTCACATAGATGGTCCTTTGAGAATTTAAGTTTAGGTAAATTCCTTAGACACAATTTTATTTAGCAAATCATGATTGACATGAGCTAAGCGTCGGTGCCTTAACCAAGAGTCTGCTCTTGCTTATGAGACATTTGGTTCCCATTGAAGAAAGGTCGTCTAAGTCAAGTATATAAATGATATGGTTGGAATTACTGATGGAATAAAACCATAAGTGTACGGTCTTATCGAAGTAGTAATAAAGAGTATCGTTCCGATAGGGAGTTGTTCAATTTAATTAACTTAGAATTATGATTAGAAGAGAAAAGTTGCAAATTAGGGTTTTCAAAAGGTTGGAAGAGAATATAATAATAAAAGAGAGCCTTGGAATTATTGGTTCATCATAACGACAAATCTTTCACAAACCGAAACTTTAAACCTAGAACCTTATGTTAGACTTAGTTTCTAATGACCGGTTTCCTTTTAGCCCATCACTTTTCCTTTCAGTCCAGTGAGAGTTTTCTTCTAACAATCAAACCTATTTCACTGATTTGATTACTAGAAGAAACTTTTAAGGATGTAAAACTACTAATGCCCAAAGATTGCAAAGACTATTTCACTGGCTTTACAATCTTTGTCTAAATTCACTTGTTCCAATATCAAGACTCCGCTCTCGCTTTATGAATTGATATTTGAGATAATGGATTAATAATTATCAAACCCTCCGCTCTCGCTTCTACAGTTTGATAATGATTAATTCATGTTAAAACGGTGAATTTAGATTAGAAACTAGGGTTACATAAGATTTAAGAATAAAGCTTGGTTTGATTAGGATTATGTCATTAGACTTATCCAACAATCCCAAGACAAGAGAAGTCTACTCACTCATGTTCATTGTAGACATAGAAGAAGAAAAGCATAAAGTAAATAACAAGGAAAATAAAGAAGAACTTTTATTAGAAAGACAATTGTCACTTATTGTATTCCAAGAATAAAAGATGAATGTTTGTGATGGCTAGCTACTCTATTTATAGTTTACGATGCCTTAAGCCGTAAGAAATACATCACTATAATGTTCCATAAGAAACCACGGGCTTTTTGGTCAGAAATAAACTAATAGGTAGCTTGTACGAGAAGCAAAAGCAGCAAAAGACAATCCTGGGAGGTGGCACGGCCGTGCCAAGCTTCTGACTTGGGGGAGATATATTTTTGTCTCCAAATCTTCGTATTTTTGTTTCGAATCAGCTTCAAATCCCTTTCTTTTGCTCCAAGACCCAGTCCATCAAATATTTATTCCTGAAATATAATAATATGCAATCTAAAGTAAAATAGATCTAAAAAGAAATAATATTAAAATAAAATAAACTTAAATCTAATTAAAACGAAACTAAATATTATATTAGATTAACTAATTATTGACTCATCAAACTCCCCCACACTTGAATCTTTGCTTGTCCTCAAGCAAAAGGCATAGACATAGCAGCATAAAACAAGATTACATATGCCAATTCAAATAAAACTCATGTCTCCTCAAATGCTTTTATTTCAAGCGTACACTAATAAAAAACTCAAGCATTTCTTGTAATCTTTATTCAACCCAATAATCAAGTTTCAAGTGAGTGTGTGTGCAGTCCAACCCTTTTCTTGCTCCTGTATAAACATATATTATGATGAAACAGGTTCTAATCCTAGCACTAAACCAACCGAGAAAAGTCTTTTCTCCATTTCATATAAGAGAGATGAGAATTATTATTATTATTATTATTATTATTATTATTATTATTATTATTATTATTATTATTATTATTATTATTATTATTATTATTATTATTATTATTATTATTATTATGGCATATTTAATGGTAACATTCGGGGATGGGGGCAAACGCTAGTAAAGAGGTTGCCCTCGATACACCATTGCATCTTTGAACAATGTGTTGGCTGTTAAGGGTGCCATCCGCGCTTTAAGGAAAACAATTATTTGCTTTATTTACTTTGGGTAATAATTTTAGATGCCATTTTTTTAGAAGGATTTCGGAAGCCATTTTCAATTTGTTCAAAACATCACCTTCTCATGGGAATTCAGCAAGGGGGTATCCTTTCCCCCCCATAGTCAGTGATGTCCTGTTTTAAGATGTACAACTGTTTCCGTCCTTCTTCAATTTAATTAATTAATTCCCACAGAAACTTATACTACTTTTACTTTGAAGACTTTTGAGGGTTAATGTACCACTAAAATTAAAATGTGCTCCTTAAAATACCTATTCATACAATTGCTCAAGGGATGCAACTTGTGCTTTTCTCATTGGAGAATTATTCACAATAAAACAAGATGTGGGTATATCAAGAAAACTTAAAACACAAGAATTCACTTTCGTGTACAAGAAACAACCAATTTAGAGGAGACAACAAAAATTTATGTCATAATTTACACTAACAACAAGCTGCTTAATTACGCCTTTCGCAACAAAACATAACAAAAGAAATAAATTTCAAGGGAGTTTGGAACACTACGACTCAGGACACTTTATTAGCCTCCCCCCCCTCCCCCCCCCCCCCCCCCCCCCCCCCCCCCCCCACACACACACACACACACACACTTGGGAGAAGCATTGTCCTCAATGATTCAAGAAAACTAGAAAATAAATGGAAAGAAAAGGGAAGAAGAAGGAGGAGGAGAAAGAGAGGAATAGAGGAAGAGGAAAACTCACAATTTTATTGAGGTCCGTAAGGAGGACCTTGGAGGTTAAAGTGTTGCATCATCATCCGTAGCATTTGATTATTCTCATCATTAACCTGATTGCCCCTTTGGACATCGTTTCGTAGCCCAGAGATTTCAACACCTTGCCTTTGTTGCTCAGTGCTTTTGCGTTCAACCTCGGTTTGCATCCATGCCCACCGGTTGTTGTTATCATTATAGTTCTCACCGGAATTATATTCATGGTGCTCCTCATGATGATGCAAGTTTGCACCTTCCTCCTCAACATTGTGCTCCTCCTGAACTTGTGGGGCATCACCAACATACAACAAATTTTCTTCCACCTCGGTGTTAGTCCAAGATGGGTTAGGAAGTATAATCAAACACAAAGGCACATTGATCTGAAGCTCAAAAGTTATGTTAGCAGACGGATGAGGCTTAATAAAATTCATAGCAATGAGGGTTTCTATATTAAGCCTATTGTTGCCCTCAATTCGGTTTAGCCCTTGGTCCTCACCTACTCCAAACTGCCTAGCTATAAAGGTGATGATACCCCCTACCACTATCTCACTCCTAGCACTAGATTTTGCGCCCACTGAAGCAAGATAATCAAGCAAATAAAAGCATGTATTCACAGGACGGTTTTTAAGCATGGCCCACAACATAAATAGTTCATCCGTCCTAGTGGTACCTACTTCTTTCCTACCCCAGATTGTGCAAGCCATAGCCCTTTGGAGGTACCTAAGCACAGGGTTATGGATGTTACTAGCTTTGTTAGATCGTGAATTGTATTGGTGCAAGCCAGTGATACTTTGCCAAAAGGTAATAGGGTTGTAGTCTTCCGGCCTAAGATCATGATTACAAGAGTCATGGATGAACCCCTCATTTGCGAAGCCCATCTCATTGCAAAAGTTTTCGAGAGACATCTCGTAATCAATGTTCATAAGCCGGAAGTAGACTCGATGATCGGGATTATCAAAATTCATCATATCTTTTGTGAAAACAATAGAGCTTAAAAATTCATAGGTGAAGTTTTCATAACCCTTCATAGGTCGTAACAAATCAACTCATCCTAACCTATTCAACAACAAATACACATTATCTCTAATCCATAATCTAATCATGTCATGATTATCCGGGTACCTACAAGGATGCAAAGGTTTAGAGAGAAGACATTTATACCTACTCCATTGTTCCGGAGTGCTAAATGTGATGCCGTGATTCTTTGGGGCAGCTTGCTTCTTGTTTCCTCCAACACTTGAGCTTGCAATCTCCTTTCCGGTTCCCTTTGGTGCCATTGACCTTGTTGGCTTTTTTGAATTTTGGTGAAGGTTGGGATTTGGGAAAATTTTGGGTGGGAAAGGTTGATTATGTTATGGGGTTAAGGTTTAAGTAAGGTTTTTGAGTTTAAAAGTAGATTTTGGTAAAGAATTGGAGGTTTTTGGAAACTTCGAATTTGGAAATTTGGGTGGATGAAAGTTGTTTTTGAGTAGTGTGTTTTGTTTGGTATGATGTTTGGAAGTGTTTTGGTGAAGAAATTTGGTGAATTGGTTGAGTTTTAAGGTAGTTAGGAGAGTTTGAAGATGAGTGGTTATGGAGGTTTTAGAGAGAAGTTTGGGTTAGAGAGAGGTTTTGTTGTTGAATGAGGGAAGAAGAAGAAAGAATTTTGGTAAAAACTTACCAAGAAGTCGCGCACGGCCGTGCCAACTTTGGCACGGGCCGTGCCATCTTTCTGTGAAAGTTGGGGTTTGGCTTGACAAGGTGAGGCACGACCGTGCCAGTTTGAGCACGGGCCGTGCCAGGTTTCTGGCTTTTTGGCCTTCAAATTTTTTCATTTTCTTGAATACGGTCGGACAATTTCCTACAAAACAACTTAAAAGAAACAAACAAAACAAAAGCAGTTAAATGCGAGGGTTGCCTCCCACGAAGCGCTCTTTTATGGTCATTAGCTTGACGGTTAGAAACATTATTAAAACAGATCGAAAAGATCATGTTGTGTAGATGACGTTAAAGAACGTTCTTGCACATTATGATCATCAATCATGCAGCGAGGAAAATAGAATGGTTCTTGGGTATCAATTTCTAATCCAAAACCTATCGTCTCGAAGGCAATCCTACCGCCTCTAACATCAATACTAGCCCCCGTAGTAGCGAGAAAGCGCCTCCCTAGAAGTATAGGTACCTGGTTATCTTCATCTATATCTAAAACTACGAAATCAGTTGGGATATATATCCCTCCTACCTCGACAGGTATGTCCTCAATGAATCCAACGGGGTGGATAGTGGTTCCATTAGCTAGTCTTAAGGTTGCTTTGGTAGGTTTCAACTCTCTTATACCCATCCTCTTGAAGAGGGACAAGGGTAACAAACTAACACTAGATCCTAAATCACACATGGCCTTATCAATGCCTCACTTCCAATCACACAAGGTATAGAGAAACTACCCGGATCCCCTAGCTTTGGAGGAAGCTTCTTGATGATTGCACTACTTTCCCTAGTCAAAGCTATTGTCTCATTATGCTATATAGCCTTTTTTTTTGAAATTTTTTTCTTGATAAACTTAGCATATAGAGGCATTCGAGTCAAAGCTTCTGCAAAGGGAATTTTAATGCAAATCTTTTTAAGTATATTAATGAATTTTTTAAATTTTGCCTCCAAGTAAGGCTTAGCAAGCCCTAATGGCAAGGGGGGTTTTGGGTTCACTTTCTATCATGGCTATCTCACCTTGACACTCATTACTCTCTCCCTCGATGGCTCTAGCCTTAACAACGGTATCCTCATGAGCTTTTGGGTTGGCTTCGGTTTGTCCAGGAAAGATTCTTTGTGTTTGAGAGGATGTGGCCACCTGTTGGGCCACTTGGGAGATTTGGGTTTCAAGCATCTTATTATGAGTAGCAAAAGAGTCAACCTTGGCATTAAGTTTGGTTAGAGAATCATTCAGAAATCCGATTTGGGTTTTGAGCTCTTCAAGCTGTTTAGATTGATTCATGACATAACTTTCCATTAAAATTTCCAAACCAGATTTTTGAGGGGTTCTCTGGTTGTTTGTATAGCCGGGTGGTGTTACTTATCCATAGGAATTTTAAGGGTTTTTGTAAAAGTTTTGATTTTGCCTCATTCCTTGGTTGTATTGAGCATAGTTCATTTGCTCAACACTATCAATAGCACTACCTAGCTGACAATCAACACCAATATGGCCAAATACACCACAAATTTCACCAGGAGGAGATACAAAAGTAGGAGTGACAACACTAACATTCATTTTTTCAATTTTTTGGGTTAGTGCATCAACCTTAGCAGCAAGGTGATCATAGTTAGAGACTGCGTACATACCTGCCTCTTTCTTAGAGGGAGTAGGAGCTGTTAAGGCTCTCTCATTGGTCCATTGGTAGTGATTCTGGGCCATGTCCTCAATCAAAGCATAAGCCTCCGTATAGTTCTTGTTCATTAGAGCTCCACCTGCAGCTGTATCAACAGTCATTTTTGTGGTATAAGATAAGCCATTATAAAAAGTGTGGACTATGAGCCACTTTTCTAAACCATGGTGGGGACAAATTCTAAACATTTCTTTAAAACGCTCTCATGCATCATATAGAGACTCCCCATCTTTTTGGTTGAACCGTGTTATTTGGTCTCTTAGTTTGACAGTTTTAGAAGGGGGAAAGAATCGGGCAAGGAATGCTCGCCTCATTTGATCCCATTAGGTGATGGAACCAACCTCTAGAGAATGGAACCAAGCGTTAGCTCTATCCCTTAAGGAAAAGGGAAAGAGATGAAGTCTTACCGCTTCTTGGTTCTCTTTTAGGGTGCCACTAAGTCTTAGGAAGGTAGAAATATGTAGGTTTGGATCCTCAATGGGGGATCCAGAAAACTGGTTCTGCTGCACCAAGTTAAGAAGTGCAGGCTTGATTTCGAAATTGTAATCCTCAACAGTTGGGTAAACAATAATAGCTTGTGGCTCTTTCGTTTAAGGAGTAGCATACTCTTTGAGAGTACGTTCAGCCATAGCGGTATTATTTCGTGCTTCTCTCTGTCTTGTATGCAAATATCTTTCTATCTCGGGAATTGGTTCCACAAGATTTCTGTTTCTTCTCATACAAGAGTAAGAACCCAAAAAGTTAACGGTGACAAAAGAAGAGAGAGGAAGAAGAAAAGAGAGAAATTAGAAAGAGAAAAAAGTAAAAAGAGAAAAATAAAAATTCTAATCACAAAGAAAAAGTTAATCAAATTAGTTAAATCCCAGGCAACGGCACGAAAAACATGAAGGGATAAAACCGCAAGTGCACGGTCTTAACGAAGTAGTAATAAAAGAGTATCGTTCCAACATGGTGTTGTTCAATTTAATTAACTTAGAATTATAATTATAAGAGAAAAGTTGCAAATTAGGGTGTTCAAAAGGTTGGAAGAGAATATAAAAATAAAAGAGAGCCTTGGGATTATTGGTTCATCATAATGACAAATCCTTCACAAACCGAAACTTTAAACCTAGAACCTTATGTTAGACTTAGTTTCTAATGACCGATTTCCCTTTAGCCCCTCACTTTTCCTTTCATTCCAGTGAGAGTCTTCTTCTAGCAATCAAACCTATTTCACTGATTTGATTACTAGAAGAAGCTTTTAAGGATTTGAAACTACTAATGTCCAAAGATTGCAAAGACTATTTCACTGCCTTTACAATCTTTGTCTAAATTCACTTGTTCCAATATCAAGACTCCGCTCTCGCTTTATGAATTGATATTTGAGATAATGGATTAATAATTATCAAACCCTCCGCTCTCGCTTCTACAGTTTGATAATGATTAATTCATGTTAAAATGGTGAATTTAGATTAGAAACTAGGGTTATATAAGATTTAAGAATAAAGCTTGGTTTGATTAAGATTATGTCATTAGTCTTATCCAACAATCCCAAGACAAGATAAGTCTACTCACTCATGATCATAGTAGACATAGAGAAGAAGAGAAAGAACATAAAATAAATAACAAGAAAATAAAAGAACTTTTATAAAGAAAGACAATGGTCACTTTATTGAATTCCAAGAATAAAAGATGAATATTTGTGATAGCTAGCTACTATATTTATAGTTTACAAGGCATTAAGCCCTAAGAAATACATCACTAGAATGTTCCATAAGAAACCTCAGGCTTTTTGGTCAGAAATAAACTAATAAGTAACTTGTTGGAGAAGCAAAAGCAGCAAAAGACAATCCTGAGAGGTGGCACGGCCGTACCACATTTGGCACGGGCCGTGCTAAGCTTTTGACTTGGGGGAGATATATTTTTGTCTTCGAATCTTCGTATTTTTGCTCTGAATCAGCTCCAAATCCCTTTCTTTTACTCCAAGACTCAGTCCATCAAATATTTATTCCTGAAATATAATAATATGCAATCTAAAGTAAAATATATAGATCTACAAGGAAATAATATTAAAATAAAATAAACTTAAATCTAATTAAAATGAAACTAAATATTATATTAAATTAACTAATTATTGACTCATCAATTACCTATGGTTTTGTTCGTACATAAAGGTCGAAAACATGTAGTGACAGCCGTCTCGCAAAGACAGACAGACACAATTCCGTTGTTATACCTTGAGTATAATGTACGGCCAAAGTACCCATCGGTAAATGTTCACGTTACATCTAGCTACGAAATTTACCCATATAGTTACGGATTTTTTTCGTCACTATAGGTCATGTTTCATGTAGTGCCTCAAAAAGCCCGAGTGATCCGTGCCGAGGAAATATGAAATTCATTAAGCAGTAGGGAAATGAGAGTGGAATGCTAACTAACCTTCCCTTATACAGTAGGGTGCCTCCTTTGCAAGTAAACCCTGGTATAGATTCCTCATCTTGTTGCAACTTGCAAAACTAGGTCAGCTGGAACCTCTTGTCGCATATCCTGTTCTTACATCGAAACTGGTGCAGAAACGAACATTTGTAATTCGCTGGGACAAGGCGTCATCTGCCTTGTTTTCAGGCCCTGGTTTATAAACCACATCAAAATGGCAACCCAAAAGCTTGGCTGTCCAGCATTTCTGATCTGCTGTGGAAATTCGCTGCTGCAATAAGTGGTGCAGAGTTTTCTGGTTAGAGTGTACAGTAAAACTCCACTCAAATAGATAAGGACACCAGTGTTGCGCGGGTAAAACCAGTGTTCCCTAGTGACAGCAGTGCTTACTAAAAAGTGCAACTGGTTTCCCCCACTCCCGTAGCTGAAGCGTCGCATTCAATCTCGAAAGGCAAGGAAACATTTGGTAATGTGAGTACATGATATGTGGTCAGGGACGGATCCAGACTTTAGATATATGTGGAACTAAAATTTTAAATAAATAATAGGCTAAAGTGCATGTTTGGCCCCTTATCTTTCAAAAGGTTACGATTTTGGCCCCCTATGAAAAAAAAATGACAAAAGTGACCCCTATGTTTAGGAAAATATGCTCTTTTTGTAACACCCCGTTCTCCCAACAACGTAATATTAAATATAATATATCAGAGTAAATCAACAAACGGAGCATTACACTTCTTTTCAAAAATCTCATAAATAGAAAATAACACTATTTATTTAAACCACATTTAATCTCATAAAATTTGCAGCGGAATAATTCTTTTCAAAATATAATCAATCTTCAACAAATCTTGGCACAAAGGCCTCAACAACAAAATATTATTCTTCAACTTAAAATCCAACAACATGTTCAAAATTCGATACATAAAGGAATGAAAGAAACAAAACAACATTTTCCCCATCCCGTTACGTATCAGAGCCCTATGACACTTGAGCCAACATCCTACTAGCCTTGGAAATCTGCACTTGTCCACAAGGCGACAATTCCAACAGAAGGGGTGAGATACACATTCAATAATAATAATATATAATCAATCAAGTTAATGAAAACAACAACAATTCAATGACAAGCATCATCAGGTTCACATATATATATACATATATATATATAAATACGCCAACAACAGAATCATCAATCAACCAAACATCATATAGTCATAGCAAAATAGGCATCATCTAACATCATAATTATCGTCCTAAATCACCTTATACATCATCAAGCACACCATTCACGAAACACGTTAAACGTCAATCAAGAATATCATCACGAAATATCATCAAGAGCTTCAAGGAACTTCATCACGAAGATACCATCAAGAACATCAAAGAACAATCATCATCACAAATGCATCACAAACCATCATAAATCATCGTCTTAACAACCATCTCAAACATCACATCATCATCACAAATCATCGTCACGACATCTCATATGACACGACTCAACAAATGCAACTCTACGTCTTAGACATCATGCATGTGGTACCATCAGGGCATAAGCCCCCATCGCTAAAGGTCAAATAGGACCTGTCAGGCATTGAGCCCCCATCGCTAAAGGTCATAAAAGAACCTGTCAGGTATTAAGCCCCCATCGCTGACTATGCTATGCAACGACACGACTCAAATGCAACGACACGAGTAAAGACTCAACAATGCACATCTTTAGATGACTCGACAAATACACATCTTTAAATAGCATCATCGTCAAATATCACATATTTAAATATGACATCTTTATATAGCACATATTTAAGTCACACATCTACAAACAACACATCTTGATATAACACATATTTAAATCACACATCTCCGGAAAGCACATATACATTAATCAACTACATTCATATCAAAGTCCAACACATCCTTCAACAAGCAAATCAAGTTTGATCAATAAAACATAAGCCAAATACTCATAAAACACTCCGACTAAATCCCTAATACTTAAGTTTGAAGTTGGGAAACCAACCATAAGTTTTGGACTAACTTGGGATTAGTTAAGCTAAGTTTTCTTAAAATTTTCTGAAGACCTACTTGGACTATTTTTATCATAACTCGAGATTTACAAAACATTTTCGAGTCAAACCAGTGCCATTAGAAAGCTAACTCAATTATCTACAACTTTCATGTTTACACCTAAGACCAATTATGTACCAATCAATACCAGTTTTCATTTCAAATTCGGACAAAGTTGTGCTGAAATTCATAAAAATTCACTGTGACCTACGTTCAGTAATTTGACCATAACTCAAGTTCTATAAATCATTTTGACGTCAGACCAACGGCATTAGAAAGATAACATTCATACCTACAACTTTCGTGTTTACACCAAAAGCTAGTTCGAAACAGAAACTGATGCAAAAGACGCAACAACATGGAACAGGGTATGCTGTCAAAGGTAGCTCTCGGGAAAACTCTATTTTTCACTCAAAAACCCAAATTTCATCTACCCAAATCCCAAATTTGATAGAGAACAATGTTTACAGGTTCTATATACAACATAACAATCAAAACAACACAGAAACATGCATTAAACAACACAATTCATCACATCATATCAATTATCATAAACTTTCTAAACCCTAAACCTAGAACACAATTTCATCAACAATCAAAATTATATATACATATTATTGAAGGAATCCCACCCTTACCTTAATTCAGCAAGCAAAAACTCTACAGCAATTGATTCCCTCTTCTCTTAGCCTCTTCGGGTTCTCTTCTTTCTCTCCAAAAACTCTCTTTTCTAAAGTTTTGTACGTGAAAAATGAAACAGACTTTTGTTTTTCTGTAAACTAAAACCTCTCCTTTCTCTTTCTATTTTTCCTTAACCTCCCACTTATTTCACTTAACTCCCTCCTTAATTTCTATTAATTCTCATTAAACCTCATAATTTCAAGTAAATAATAATCTTACTTATTTTTATTAAACAATAAAAATAATCATATATTCACATAATCACATAAATACTATATAATAAAATAGTAACACCCCACATATTCACATAAATCATTAAAAAATCATATAAAAGATTTTAAAATCAACCAACGATAATTAAAATAAAACTAGGGCGTTACACTTTTGACCCCCTAACATAAGGGAAATATGATTTTTTTGACCCCTTATCTTCTCAAAAAGTTGCGATTATGACCCTTTTTTGGGACACGTGGCGTCTTCTCAACAATTTTGGAACGAAAGGGGCCAAAATTGTAATTTTTTTAAATATCGGGCCAAAATCGCAAATTTTTGAAACTTAAGGGGTGAAAAGTGCACTTTAGCCTAAATAATAATGCAAACTAAATGATTTTTTTAATCGACAAATATTATTCTCGTCGAGATTGTGTAAGAAACACAAAAACTCGAAGATCAAATAGTCTAACATACCTCATTATTTGCACTTATTTGTTTCCACAAGTTTTGCACAAAGATCTGAAAGCCCTCTCAACTTGACAAATTTTGGGTCACATAGAACATTTGTATCATAATTTTTAAGTTGAGTGTTAACGCCACTTCTGGCTCATCTATAAAATCATTTAGATAAAACTCAATAATCCTCAATAATTTGTTCACATCAAAAGTTGTAAATGACTTTGCGGGACTAAGGGGAATAAGGAAAAGAAAGAGTTATTTACCGAGTCACTTCTTTTATGTTTTATCAATTATAGCCACAAAAAAAAAAAAAAAAACATGTAGAGCTATAGCTCCACATATCTCCTAAGTGGATCCGTCCCTGTATGTGGTCATAATCTTTTTCAATTGTTCAAAGGCTTGAAGCACTGCTTGTCCCTAAAAATGCGCGCACACCTGCCGAGGGGGATTTTTGCAGGGTTTACTGCCACAACCCTCACAATCTTTATATATGTAAATTCTAAATTACAAAGAAAAACAATGCTGTTAAATTAACCAACAATGTACAAGTGAGTCCAGCCGCAAAGCATATGGGAAAACCATAAAGTCTCTGGTCACAAATGGAGAGTTTATCGATAAAGTTGTGCAAGATAGTAAACTTATAGAATCTTGTTGAATGAATCATACAAACATTTCAAGATGAGATAACTCTAAAAACAGCCTAATGACTCTAATCAAGAAGTTAATCAACTACTTTAGCGCGTTTCAGTTGGAAAGAAAAATGATACTTTGCACCTTGTGTATATATATTATTTCCTGACGAATTACAAGTACCTTCAATGACAAGAAAAGAAATCATTGTGCATATATTCTTATGTTTCCTTAATTTGTTTCATTCTGTGATTCATAAAACCAATTTAACACCAGCATGTTCACTTTGGTTCTCATATAATCCAATTCATAAATATTCCCAGTCATATGAAGTAGTAATCTAGAATATTTTTTATATAAACCAATCTAGAAATTCTTCACTGCATCTACTAGCAAATTCTTAATTAAAAAATAAATACTCCTGAGGGACTACTTTACTATATTAACACAATAACAATATCGATTCACATCATACAGAGAGTGACATTCCTTTAAATTTTGACGTAGTAAATCGATTCACGAAAGACCGAGAACTTTTTCAAAGCAACTGTTACAGAGTGAATCGAGTCACATAAATCAGAAAAAATTTCAAGTGATATTCAGAAGGAGTGAAGTGTTTCATATACTAACAGTGAATTGATTCACGGAATGCAGAAACTTCAATCATAATCGATTCACGGAATGCACTAAATGATCATATGCACTTGCAACTAACACATAGCATGGTGGTTACTGTTGTTCTTTTCACTGGATCAAGACATATCATGGATAAAGATGGTAAGATACAAAAACTAAGATAGAAGAAAAATAATTTCAACCCTTGCATTCTACATTGAAGGTGGTGTTTTCCCATCCAATATATAAATGTAAAGTCTTTCCAAATAACTAGTCCTCATATTGAAATATTATTCCCATGATTTTTCAAACATTCACTTAAGAGTTAATAACACATAAATATATCAGATGCTAAAGCAAATCAGTTATACATTATAGATCAAACCATACACTTTTTTATTTCATAAATAAATAGATCATGTCCTTCCAACTTTTGACAACTTCTTAAACTTCCCTTAACAATCTAACCTCCTCCATAGAATCACAACACACAAAACATTCAATTTATCTTGCGACAATTTTTCCTGACTTCTCCCTCAGAACCTTCTTTCACATGAAGCAAGCTCATCTTCATCATAGCTTGTTTGAAATTTGAGAAGAACAATGCTCGATTCTTTGCATAATTCTGGACAATATTCTTGGTTTCTAGGCTAGTGTAGAGTGTTTGGTCTGATGTAAGAACACCTCTGTTTGAGGTCAATGACTTGAAGTAAGAGTTGTCGAAATTCATCCCTGAGGCATCTAAGGGATGTTCGGCACTGTCACCAAGGCGGCAAGTTTCGGATAGTGTCTTAGCAAGCTCTGAATCTAAAGTTGGATCCTTTTGAATTAGTCTCTGCTTGAAAAAAACACATTGGGCTACTCCTAGGGTGTGAGCTCCTACACAATAAAAACACACTTTTCCTATTAATATTTAACAATGCTCTCAAATTAACCAACAATGTACAAGTCATTCCAGCCGCAAAGCATATGGCAAAACGATAAAGTCTCTGGTCACAAATGGAGAGTTTATCAATAAATTTGTGCAAGATAGTAAACTTATAGAATCTTGTTGAATGAATCAAACAAACATTTCAAGATGACAGAACTCTAAAAACAGCCTAATGAGTAAAGACCCTAGTATACTTTAGCGCGTTTCAGTTGAAAAGAAAATTGATACTTTTGACCTTGTGTGTATATATATTATTTCCTGACGAATTACAAGTACCTTCAATGACAAGAAAATAAATAATTGTGTATATATTGTTATGTTTCCATAATTTGTTTCATTATGTGATTCATAAAACAAATCTAACACCAGCATGCTCACTTTCGTTCTCATATAATCCAATTCATAAATATTTCCAGTCATATGAAGTAGTAACAAAATTATTGCATGCTTTTCCTATTTCAAAAACATATCTTAAATTTACCAGAAAGGGACACCATTTCTTTTACAGAGAATCCATGTTCCCCAAAATTGCTTATGAGCTGAGATGCATTGAATGTTGAGGATGGGAGATCGAAAGTGTCTTCGAGCTTTGACCTTCTTCCGTCCTTCCTTCCTTTAGGAATATCATACTTAGGTCCCCCAACCTGCACATATATATGTTAGAAAACACAATTGTTAATTAGGAAAATATGAAAGTTTAAAGAAGAAAAATTAACAGAATATTTTATATATCTTACAAAAGAAATTGCCTCTCTAGCAGCCATGGCAAGAAGATCAGCACAGGAAACCACACCAGGGCATTTGTTTTCCAGCTTTTCTTTGATGTGATCAATAATTTCATACCCTCTCAAGCTTAAATTTGGAAGAGAATCCTTTTCAGCTGTGTTTTCCTCAGTGGAATCAACCAATACAGACCCATCACATCCCTATAAATACATAAAAATGAACCACCTTTTAGTATAAATATCAATTAATTAATATAAGCCTAAACTTGAAGATAAAATAAAAATGGATCAGAGAGAGAGTGAGAGAGAACGTAACCTGTATGAAACAATCATGAAAGTGCATTCTAACTAGACCAGCTGCTAGGGTGGGATCATCATGCAAAGCTCTTTGGAGATGGTTTTTAACAACCGAATCAACAAATGGGCAGCTGAACTTGTAGTATTTCATGCTCAAGGCAGCATTTCCTACACCTATTTCGAGGCAAGTCACTGCCATTACCATGACAAAAAACACTGAAACTATGTTAGCCATTTTTAAATGTTCTAAGAAAATCAAAAGATGAATGAATATAATTGTGTAGCAAATGTAACTAGCCACATGCATGTATATATATGAGTGTGTGTTGAGAGGATTTAGTTTAGGGTTGTGTGTGTGTGAGAGAGAATTATCACGTGTCATAAATTATGAGGATTTATTACAATGTACAACTTGAATAAATGTTATTCCAAAATCAAGTTGCACATGTCACATGAAACGTGACAATAAGAGGAAATTAAAGCAAGAGGATGTGTATTTGACATTATTATTATTAGAATAAGAAGCTTACCTAGCTAGAACTTCAATAATTCTAAAATATCCAAATGTTAAATAAAGTTTCAATGTATTGATGTGAAGACCTTGCTTGAATTGGGTCAAATAAACAAAAAAAAAAGGTAATGGGGTGAAGTTTAATTAGCTGGTTTCAATCATCCTTGTTAGAAAGGTGAAGATTAAATGTTAAAATGAAAAGTGATCTAATAGGTTCTAACCATAAAAATGTTCTTCATTTTGAATATGAGAGAAGTTATAATGTTTGTGTGTACACACAATTGGTAGATAATAATAAAAGTAACAGTATTAATGATAAAAACAAAAGTCTTTCATTTTTAATATGTTCTTCATGTATTGTAGGGTATTTGAGTATTGACTTCGTTGTTGCTAAATACTCATGTATGACGTTGCAACATCTCTTGGCACAGTTCAGTGTGCCCTGTTTATGTGGCTTGGTTTACGCAATCTTTATCTTATTAAGAAAACCACGCCTTATTTCTTGTTCACCAAGTAACATATTTTTGTCTAGAATCAGCTGGGTGATTTGTTTCTAAAATATAGACAATATTTTAGGATTCCTTGGTGGTGTGCTTGGCGGTTCCTAAAGATGTTCCTACTTTTTAGGAGTTACCATATTTGTTTCTGATTTGTTACGTGTGATTCCATGAAGATTTTATTCACGTGACTTGTGGTCCAAGAGACGTGTTTCCAGAAGAAATATATTTTTCAGATTGATATTTTTATTTGTGAAATATATTTTCAAAAGAGATTTTGGAATATATTTTTTTGAAGAATATTTGCTTCAATATATTTCTGAAAAGAATATTTGATTCAAATATATATGTATCCAGAAGAAAGATAATTTTTAAATGGATATTTTTATTTGTAAAATATATTTTCAAAAGAGATTTTGGAAAATATATTTTCTGAAGAATATTTGTTTTAATATATTTTTGAAAAGAATATTTGATACAAATATATGTTTAGCCTATGACGAAAAAGCTTATGTTGCTGAATGACTATATAAGGAAGACTCATACCCTAGTTTTAGTCACCAATTCAATACTTTATTCAATACTTTTGTTGAGCAGGACCTTTAGTTGAGTTTTAATGGATCAAAACCATCGATTGATAAAAAAAAGTCATTTTTAGGGTTTTGAGTTGTCTTCTCTGTGTGTTCTACTATTGTATCGTTTGATGCAAGTGTAGTCCTGTTTTAATTGTGTGCCTTTCTTGTATCATCTTGATACTTGCTAAGAACTGTGTGTTGAGTTGTAAACTCGTTGTGCACAATCATGAAAGTGCATCCTAACTAGACCAGTTGCTAGGGTGGGATCATCATGCAAAGCTCTTTGGACATTGTTTTTAACAACCGAATCAACAAATGGGCAGCTGAACATGTAGTAGTTCATGCTCAAGGCAGCATTTCCTACAACTATTTCGAAGCAAGTCATTGACATTCCTGTAACACCCCGTTTTCGATCCAATACCCTCAAAACATGACCTTAAACATCACCCTATGATTATCCTATCATTAGAACATTAATTATTCATTAACCTACTAGATTATCCACTCTTTTTAAGACTAGAAACTCAATTCGAAACCTAAACTAGTTTTCCTTAATTCTCACCTTTCAACTTCATCTTTTAATTCATTCACCTTAACCTAGTTCTTAATTCTCTCAAAAACTCATCCATCTCTTGTTAGTCATAATTGAATTGAATTACAGTTTAATATAATGAAAGCTAGGCTCACCCTTACCTTAATTTGGTCTCCTGAATCAAGGTGCGTTCTTCTTAGGTTTTTCTTCTCTCTTTCGTGCCTCCTCTCTTTTTCTCTAGGTTTCTCCAAAAGTTATATCACGTACTAAATAATTCTAACCCTAATTCTCTTATTTATATTCTCTTACTCATCTTATCTTATTTCTACTCCTTCCCTCAAATTCTCTAAAATTATGTAACAACCCATATTTAATTAAATATATTATATTATAAATCAAATAAGATAATACTAAAAATACATAAAAGCACACATCATCAAAATATATATTATATTATATCATCATATCTTATTATTTCTAAAACAAATATATTTCTACACTAGATTATATATATACACACACAAATAACAAATATATTTTCAAACCAAATAACGAATATATTTCTATAACAAATATATCTCTACATAACAAACATATTTCTATAACAAATAACAAAATATATTTTTACACAAAATAACATATATATTTCTACACCAAATAACACATATATTTTTATACCAAATAACATAATATCTCTACACCAAATAACATATATATTATAATATAACATGCTACTAAAACACCAACATTTAACACAAAAATAACACACATCACCATAAATCAAATAAATTATTTAAAAAGACTCTAACCTCAATCAAATAATTAAATAAATAAAATAGTTCAAAACGGGCGTTACAATTCCCATCACAAAAAACAGTGAAACTATGTTGGCCATTTTTAAATGTTCTAAGAAAATCAAAAGATGAATCAATATAATTGTGTAGCAAATGTAACTAGCCACATGCATGTATATATGAGTGTGTGGTGAGAGGATTTAGTTTAGGGTTGTGTGTGTGTGTGAGAATTATCACGTTTCATAAATTATGAGGATTTATTACAATGTACAACTTGAATAAATGTTATTCCAAAATCAAGTTGCACATGTCACATGATGTAAAAAATCTTTACCATATCAAAACGTGACAATAAGAGGAAAGCAAGAGGATGTGTATTTGACATTATTGCTAGACATTGAACTTCAATAATTTTAAAATATCCAAATGTTAAATAAAGTTTCAATGTATTGATGTGAAGACCTTGCTTGAATTGGGTCAAATAAACAAAAAAAAATAAGGTAATGGGGTGAAGTTGAATTAGCTGGTTTCAATCATCCTTACTAGAAAGGTGAAGATTAAATGTTAAAATGAAAAGTGATCTAATAGGTTCTAACCATAAAAATGTTCTTCACTTTGAATATGAGAGAAGTTATAATGTTTGTGTGTGCGCACACACACAATTGGTAGATAATAATAATAGTATTAATGATAAAAACAAAAAGTCTTTCATTTTTAAAATGTTCTTCATATATTCTTGGGTATTTGAGTATTGGCTTCATTGTTGCTAAAATAAATACTCATATATGATGTTGGATACAATGTTCCAACATCTTGGCACGGTTCAATGTGCCCTGTTTACGTGGCTTGATTTACGCAATTTTTATCTTATTAAGAAAACCACACCTTATTTCTTGTTCACCAAGTAACGTATTTTTGTCTAGAATCAGCTGGGTGATTTGTTTCTAAAATATAGACAATATTTTAGGATTCCTTGGTGGTGTGCTTGGCGGTTCCTAAAATGTTCCTACTTTTTATTAGTTACCATATTTGTTTCTGATTTGTTAAGTGAGATTCCATGAAGATTTTATTCACGTGACTTGTGGTCCAAGAGACTTGTGTTTCCAGAAGAAATATATTTTTCAGATGGATATTTTTATTTGTGAAATATATTTTCAAAAGAGATTTTGGAAAATATATTTTCTGAAGAATATGTGTTTCAATATATTTCTGAAAAGAATATTTGATTCTAATATATGTTTATCCAGAAGAAAGATAATTTTCAGATGGATATTTTTATTTGTAAAATTTATTTTCAAAAGAGATTTTGGAAAATATATTTTCTGAAGAATATGTGTTTTAATATATTTCTGAAAAGAATATTTGATACAAATATATGTTTAGTCTATGACGAAAAAACCCATGCTGCTGAATGACTATATAAGGAAGACTCATACCCTAGTTTTAGTCACCAATTCAATACTTTTGAATTGAGTCTTTAGGGTTTCGACTTGTGCTTTAATAGTGAACCTCTCTTTGTATCACCATGATGCATTCAGCAGGAGCTTTAGTTGAGTTGTAATGGATCAAAACCATCGATTGATAAAAAAGTCATTTTTAGAGTTTTGAGTTGTATTCTTTGTATATTCTACTTTTGTATCGTTTGATACAAGTTTAGTCCTGTTTTAATTGTATGCCTTTCTTGATGACTGTGTGTTGTAAACTCGTTGTGCACAATCATGAAAGTGCATTCTAACTAGACCAGCTGCTAGGGTGGGATCATCATGCAAAGCTCTTTGGACATTGTTTTTAACAACCGAATCAACAAATGAGCACCTGAACTTGTAGTAGTTCATGCTCAAGGCAGCATTTCCTACACCTATATTTCGAAGCAAGTCATTGACATTCCCATCACAAAAAATAGTGAAACTATGTTGGCCATTTTTAAATGTTCTAAGAAAATCAAAAGATGAATCAATATAATTGTGTAGCAAATGTAACTAGCCACGTGCATGTATATATATGAGAGGATTTAGTTTAGGGTTGTGTGTGTGTGAGAATTATCACGTGTCATAAATTATGAGGATTTATTACAATGTACAACTTGAATAAATGTTATTCCAAAATCAAGTTGCACATGTCACATGATGTAAAAAATCTTTACCATATGAAACGTGACAATAAGAGGAAATTAAAGCAAGAGGGTGTGTATTTGACATTATTGCTAGACATTGAACTTCAATAATTTTTAAAATATCCAAATGTTAAATAAAGTTTCAATGTATTGATGTGAAGACCTTGCTTGAATTGGGTCAAATAAACAAAAAAATAAGGTAATGGGGTGAAGTTTAATTAGCTGGTTTCAATCATCCTTATTAGAAAGGTGACGATTAAATGTTAAATTGAAAAGTGATCTAATAGGTTCTAAACACAAAAATGTTCTTCACTTTGAATAAGAGAGAAGTAATTCCATAATGATAAAATAAAAAATCTCTCATTTATGTAATTTTTTTTTTGTCAAAACAATCGGTACATCATAATAAGTATTATAATAATAAAGGAATTTTTTTTATAATGTTAGTGTGTGTGCACACACAATTGGTAGATAATAACAAGTGTAATAGTATTAATGATAAAAAGAAAACTTTTTCATTTCAAAAATGTTCTTCATATATTTTAATTGTGTTGTATTCGATATAGTGTTGTATTCATATAATATAATAATTTTATATTCCTATAGGAATTTTATAACCATATAGTGTTGTATTCAATCCTTGTTTACCATGTTCATACATTTTTTATTTTTTTTACAAACACCGTGTTCTTACATGAAGTTAAGAATTATTATTTTTGATATATAACTCTATAGATAATTTGAGATTATGGTACACATTAAATAGCTTCCACTTATTGTGGAGTAGAGAGAAATAAAATTTAAATTATTGAGACGAGTGAAAGGAATATTTATATTTGTTTAATAAAAAGATGTAGTTGAATTTCTAAAGTTAAAACATATTTTTGACAAATAGTATTATTAACTATTTTTTTTACTAATGTAACAACTTTTTTTTACATGAGTTAGAAATATTTTTTTTTTTTGAGGGAATGAGTTAGAAATAATGGAGTTTGTAATTAATAAAATAAAATTGAAAGGAAATCTTATACTAATTGTTTGCGTAAATTACGAGGATTATTTTTTATTTTTTTGATGTTAGATGAAGTGGTAATCCAATGAAGTTAAACTCACACACAACTATGAGGTCCCAGGTTCGAACCTGGGTCACAACGTCCGACCTTACAATTACGAGGATTATTACACTATACAATTTGAAGAAAAGTGATTCCAAAAAATAATGTTCTACAATCCCCCTAAACAATACGTAGATCATTATTTTTTTGGATACGAACAAAATATTTGATCAGTTAGCAAGAAATAACGACATATAATTTGGTTTTATTTTTTTTATTAGAAGCAAGCTAGAAACCAAGTTGCACATGTTACTTTTATTTTTTTTATTAGAAGCTAGCTAGAAACCAAGTTTCACGTGTTACAGGATGTAAAAAATCTTTACCACCTAAACTAGGTAAGTTGTACATGTCAGGATGTAATTTTTTTTTACCATATGAAACGTGATAATAAGAGGAAAGCAAGGGGATGTGTATTTGACATTACTATTAGAGGCTATGTCTGGGCTCAAAGTGAATTTCCATAAAAGTTCTCTGGTCGTGGTCAATATCAATGCTTCTTGGTTGGCTGAGGCGGTTTTAGTGCTTTGTTGTAAAGTGGGAAAAATCCCGTTTCTCTATTTGGGTCTTCCGATTGGGGGCGATCCACGCCGGTTATCGTTTTGGGAGCCTCTGGTTAATCGTATTAAATCTTAGATTGTCTGGTTGGCATAGTCGTTTCCTATCTTTTGGTGGCCGGTTGATTCTTCTCAAATCTGTCCTGACTGCACTTCCTGTCTATGCACTTTCTTTTTTCAAAGCTCCGGCAGGTATAATCTCTTCCATTGAATCTTTGTTAAATAAATTTTTTTTGGGGGGGGGGGGGGGGGGGGGGGGGGGTGTGAGGATAAACGTAAAATATCTTGGATAGGTTGGAGGTTGTTAGTAGAGAGGGAGGGGTTGTGGCGGAAGGTGTTGGTAGCTAGGTATGGTGCGGAGGATGGAGGTTTGGCAGCTGGGGACCGGAGTTGCTCTTCTTGGTGGCGGGAGATTGTGAGAATTAGAGATGGTCTAGGCGAGGGCAGTGAGGGGTGGTTTATGTCGAGTGTTAGGCGTCAGGTGGGTTATGGGGCGGATACTGATTTTTGGCGTGATCGTTGGTGTGGTATTGTTCCTTTGCGTGACCGGTTCAGTCGTCTTTATGCTTTGACGACCAACAAAGTGGTCACGGTTAGGGACATGTTTTTGTTGGGTTTGGAGGATGGAGGAGGGGCTTGGCAGTGGCGTAGGCGGTTGTGGTCGTGGGAGGAGCAGTTGGTAGAGGAGTGTAGGGATCTTTTACTTACAGTTACTTTGCAGGATAACTCTTGTGACAAGTGGTTGTGGTTGCCGGATCAGAGCGGTGGGTACACGGTTCGTGGTGCGTATGATATGTTGACATCGCAGGATCATCCCTTTGTTCATCAAAATTTGGAGTTAAGCTGGCACAAACAGGTACCGTTGAAGGTCTCTATCTTTGCTTGGCGTCTGTTGAGGGATCGATTACCGACTAGGCAAAATCTAGAAGTTCGTGGGATTCTTCCGATAGATGCTCGGTTATGTTTAGCTGGATGTGGGCAGGTGGAGGACATGAATCATTTGTTTGTGTCTTGCCCTTCTTTTGGAGCGTTGTGGCCGCTTGTGAGGCATTGGCTTGGCATCGAGGGGGTGGAGGATCAGATCATCACCACCCACGTTGACCAGTTCGTACATTATGCAAGTGGTTCGCGAGCGAGGCGGTCATTTTTTCATCTGATTTGGCTTCTCTGTGTTTGGGTTTTGTGGAAGGAGCGGAATGACAGATTATTCAGGAACACACGTCACTCACTTCTGCAACTGTTAGATAAAGTAAAACACTGCTCATTGTGGTGGTTGAAGGCTCGTAAGGTGACATTTACTTATGGTATTCATAGTTCGGGTCAAACCCGCTTGTATGTTTGGGTATTGCTTGATTGTTTATTTGTAACGATACTTTGACTGGTTGTACTCTCTTTATCCCGTTTTGGTGTGGCACGTCTTGTGCTATGCTAAGTTCGGTGTTGTGTTAATATAATTCATTTTTGTCTGTTAAAAAAAAAAAAAAAAAAAAAGCTTACCTAGCTAGAACTTCAATAATTCTTAAATATCCAAATGTTAAATAAAGTTTATTGTAATTTATTGATGTGAAGACCTTGCTTGAATTGGGTCAAATAAACTAAAAAAATAAGGTAATGGGGTGAAGTTTAATTAGCTGGTTTCCATCATCCTTATTAGAAAGGTGAAGATTTAATGTTAAAATCAAAAGTGATCTAATAGGTTCTATTCTAACCACAAAAATGTTCTTCAGATTGAATATGAGAGAAGTAATTCCATAATGATAAAATGAAAAATCTCTCATTTATTTAATTTTTTTTTGTCAAAACAATCGGTACATAATAATAAAGGAATTTTTTATAATGTTAGTGTGAGTGTACACACACAATTGGTAGATAATAATAACCGTATTAGTATTAATGATAAAAAGAAAAGTCTTTCATTTTTAAAATGTTCTTCGTATATTATAATTTAAAATAATTGATATTCATATAATATAAGAATTTTATATTCCTATAGGAATTTATAACCATATAGTGTTGTATTCAATCCTTGTTTACCATGTTCTTACATTTTTTTTTTACAAACACCGTGTTCTTACATGAAGTTAAGAATTATATATATATATATATATATATATATATATATATATATATATATATATATATAGGGTTTTTCTATCATGTGCAAATTTGCATATGTTAAGAAGTTTAAAGTAGTAACTTTGATTTGAAACTTGTGTTTTTTATATTAAATATGTAACTTTTAATCAATAATTGTTGGTTTTTAATGAAAAGTTACTACTTCTAGTTACCTTAACATGTGCAATATTGCACATGTTAGACAAACCCATGTATGTATATATACACTCTATAGATAATTTGAGATGATTGTACTTGTACATATTAAATAGCTTGAACTTACTGTGGAGTAGAGAGGAATAAAATTTAAATTATTAAGATGAGTTAAAAGAATATTTATTTTTGGCAAATAAAAAGATGTAGTTGAATTTCGGAAATTAAAACACATTTTTGACAAATATATTATTATTAACTAATTTTTTTTACTAATGTAACCACTTTTTTTTTTACATGAGTTAGAAATAATAAAGGTTGTAATTAATAAAATATAATTGAAAGGAAATCTTGTACTAATTGTCTGCGTAAATTATGAGGATTATTACAAGTTTCGTACAACTTGAAGAAATGTGATTCCAAAAATAATGTTCTACAATCCACCTAAACAATACTTAGATCATTATTTTATTTTTTATGATAAAAACCAAATCTCAGATAGGTAGCTAGGTTTTTATTTTTATTTTTATTAGAAGCAAGCTAGAAACCAAGTTGCACATGTTACCGGATGTAAAAAAATCTTCAGGATTGATTAGTAAAACAAAGAGAGAATAACACACAAAAATGAGAGCTAGGCTCGGAAATAGAATAAAAGTTTAATGTATACATAGAAATAGAAAGTATAGACCAAATGACTTGTTGAGGATGATTAGTAGAATGAAAGTGTGAAAATATATGATAAGGATATAATGAAGCCAATAATCATAGAAGCAAAGCTAGAAACCAAGTTGCACATGTTAGAGGATGAAAAAAAAATTACCATATGAAACGTGACAATAAGAGGAAAGCAAGAGGATGCGTATTTGACATTATTGTTAGAATAAGAAACTTAGCTAGCTAGACATTGAACTTCAATAATTTTAATATATCCAAACTAGTTACAAAAGCACGGGTTCAATAACGTATTCGATAAAAAATTTCTTTGAAAGACGAGATGTTAAATCGACGGAACATTGTGATTCATCATAAAATATATATGGGCTGATTAAGAGGACATATAATCAGTTTATGAGATTATGAATTGACATAATATTTAGGATAAAAACAATTGGAACAAAAAAGAAACCAATGATGTGCGAAATATGATTACATATTATCCAAAATTATAAAAAAGAGTGTTGTTGTTATATAGTTACCAAAAAAGGATTGATACCCATATTTACATCAGATGAAATCAACGCTAGATTTAATCTTTCTTTCTAAAGCTTGTCTGGTCAAGCTATCTTTCTTTCTAAAGCTTGTCTGGTCAAGCTATAACTTAACCTAATTTAACCCTAATTTTTCCCTCCATGGTGCAAGCATTAATTTCCTCCTTAAAATGTGAAATTTGAAATTCAAAAACTCTTTGCATCACTCCTTCTTTTTTTAAAACGAAATTTTTACTAGCCTTCTGATCTTTTATATTCTAATGCCACGTTTAGTGCATTCTTTCCTAAAAATTGTAACCGCTTTCATTGTTAAACAACTTAGAACGTGCTAATTTTCTGACCTTTGGAATATCAAGTTTCCTTTGCTTCTAATATCCACTCAGTAGTGTTTTTGTGCTTTTAATATCTTACTGTTTCTACATGGTGCAGTCATGATACCCAACTGCTATGGGTCTAATTTCGGCGATGAGATTGATGGTTACGCTGTTTTGGTAGATAGGAATGGTACCGAATTTGAAATGAGGGTTGAGAGGATTAACAGGAGCATTTTTTTCACAAGAGCAGGGTCATTGATCTAGCATTTGAAGATACAGAGTAATGTTATTTTATATTGATCCTGATCTTAAATTAATAGATGATTTGGCTATTTCCTTCATTGGCGTTTTTGCGTGTGATGGCTGATTTTCCTTTAGGCAGTGGTTTTTGGTTCTATCCTTACCTTTTTTCTTATTCTTATTTTCTAATAGCTTCCAATGACATATATGCCATTTTGGTTGTTTTGGTTTAAATTCTTCTTCTATGTGATGTTGGTTTTAGGATAGTGAAGTTGGTTCAGTTAATAATCTGAATTGGTTTGTTTTTTATGATAATGTCGTAAAGCAAGGTTTTTATGCTATTTGTGTTTAAGGTTTCAATTCTAATGGATTTATGAAGATGAATTGCTAGAGTTTCTACATTACTGAAGTGTCTTATATGTGATGCATTCTGTTCTTGAATTTTTTTTGCTTCTGTAACAAAAATGCTCATGCTTATTAGATATACCTATGAGGAAATATGATAGGTATGGCCTGTCTCTTTTGGTGCATTCTTATACGAACTTGTTGCTGATGAAATACGCATATTTTAGATACAAAATACTAACCTATCATTGATCTATCACTTTTAGATACATATAAATGTTATTTTGTATTGCAAGTTGATTTAATATTCAAAATGCAATGAAATGTTTACTTACGTTTTCATCAGCTTCGCTACTTTTGCTGTTAGTGATTATATTTTTTATGTAAGATCAAAAAATTGTTTTTTTTTTAAGGAATCAAGAAATTGTTTTATAAGGCTGTGATTTGGGACCAATATTGACATTGTTTTATATATTAAATAGCAACTTGCAATTTTATCTGCCTTAATTCCCAATGCTCACGTTAAAAATAAATCAATAGTTTTCAAGAAATGTCTATATATTTCACAGGATAATTAAATAATCAGAGCTCTATTTGTATGAGAATAAAAATTCGATTTTTATTTTGTATCAGATGTATATATCACTTAGAATCCAAAAACGAATTGCAACCTAAACGTCACAGTCATTATGCGACAACGGTCAAACTTTGTTCAGAATCAAATGTATTTCGAAAATGGTTGGGAAATTTTTTAAGGAACAATTATAAGTAAATTTTAGCACAACCCTGTATTAAGCCATCAGACATTATAGCTTCCCAAAATTGCTCCAAATTTGTTGCCAAACATAAATGCACTATTTAAATACATGTTGGGAGTTACATATTCATTCATAGTTATCGCAAATTTCATTTTCGATTGTGATGTGAATGTAGTCAACTGTGTTTTGTATGTTCAAATGACATAAATATGGATTGCATTTACTAGCAATCAGTATTGAGTGAATTTGAAAGGTTGTTACAATAACCTTTGCTCTCTCACTCGATTTCCTATAAAAGCTCTTCAACATTGATGAGATTTATCTTTAACGCCGTCTGATACTATAATTTTTTTCAAGTTTTAAAGAAGGCAATTTTCGTTGGCCATTTCTTTTGCAATGACTATCAACAAAAGTCATGGTCAATCTCTAAAGCATGTGGGGGTATATTTACCATCGTCCGTCTTTTCTCATGGTCAATTGTACATGCACCGTCAAGGGTGACGTCAAGAGAAGGTTTGAAAATATTAATATCAAATGACGATGGTGAAGACACGAATGTCACGTCTAATATGGTTTACAATAATAAATATGTCCTTAGTATTGTACGTCGTTCTCTTTTTAATTTAATTTTTACTTTGGTTATAAAAATGAATAATATTTTCCTTCAAAAAAATGGAAAATATTTGACTCATAATATTTTATGTATCAATAATAAATATTTGTCCTATGTTTTTTTTTATAAAAACTTCATAAAAATTGTGATAAATACTTGTCCCGTACTTTTTTATGTATGAGTTATAAATATTTTCTAGTGTTTTTTAATATTTGTCTAGTGTTTTCTTATTATTTATCAATTAATTCATATAGAAAGTAACTCATGCGCATAGAGGTTAGCTAACATTCGTTTAGCCCTTTATTATTTTTTCTTTCCTTCTCTTCCTAATAGCATTAACCTAGATTACATAAGAAATAATTTAGGCTTGCATAACTTTGGATTTATGTCTTTTTGAAACTGTGTTGACCTAGTTTCTCTTTTTTTCTTCGTATTTTTTTTTTCTTAATGAATTTGGGTAATGCATATAGCATCACTTTTTTTTAGGGAACATATAGCATCACATTTGTTTCCTAAAAATAATAATATTTACCAATAACAAATATTATTTCCGTGTTATTTTTTTAGGATTTCCATGTTATTTTATTTGTATTTGTAATAAAAAAAAATTATTTGTATGATTAATTTGTACAACATAATGACATGTGTCATTGTTTTAGATAGATGAAAGAAGAATGTCACGTGGATTATTTATTTAAACTATGCTCGAATATATATAAGAGATAAGATGTAACAGCCCGATTTTTGTTACTCTTGTTTTTAGTTATTTTATGTGTGTTTATTTATGCTTGTATGTGATTAATTACTCTTGGTTGTATTTTCGTGGGTTTAGTGATTAGAAGGGTATTTTGGTCTTTTGGTGAGCAAGGGTAAAATGGAAATTTTAGTTGAGGTGTAATTGTAGTGTTTTAAGTGAGGACATGTTGTTTAGTATTTTGTAAGTTTGTTGTAGTAATTAGAAATAGTGTTGGTGGTTTCTAATTATTTTATCTTTAAAACGTTAGAAAACTAGTAAATGGAATAATTAGAATTGAGCCCAATTATCATTTGGTGGGTTAGGCCCAATGGGGTGTGACTATATAATCTAACCTTTAGAGAGAAATTAGGGTTAGAAACATTTGTTCATTTCACAAAGAGGCTAGAGAGGCTAGAGAAAGGGTTGAAGAGGAGAAACTTGGAGAAGGGAAGATTTTGGAGCAAAAGTGAAGTTTAGGACTTGACTGTTGAAGATTAGGGGTAAGGGGGCTAGTCTTCTATCATAATCTCTTTTCTACCCATTTCTTATAAGTGATTAAATGAATAAGTGATTTTGGGAATAAGTGATTATTTGAATTTAAGTGAATGATTTCATGTTTGATTGTTTATGTTATGAATTATACATGTGAATTGATTGGTTAATCGTTGTTGATAATGAATTCATATGCCAAAATTCATATATGTAGATATGTTGGGTTGTTGTGAAAAATTGATGAATAATGAAATTGTGGTTTGTTGAATTTGAATAGACTCATGATCAATTGTTGTTGATGATGTTGTGAAAACATGTTGTTGGTAAATTGGTCTAATGATTATGCCTTAAGATGAATTGATGATGATAGTTGTTGTTGTTGTTGAATAATTATGGAAGTTTGGTGGATTATTGAATTTTTGACAAAATGATGTTTCGATCTTGAGTTTTGAGTATCATTTGGTATGTGTTCATGCATATGACCTATAAACATTATTTGGAACGTATTTTGAGTGTGGGAAGATCAAAATTGGAGTGTTTGAGAAAAAGGGTTTTGAAATTCGATTTTTTTTTCTGAACACATGAGTGTTCGCTTAAGCGAGCCCTAAGCGAAGCTCAAGCGAGCGTGCTCAGGTCGCTTCTGGACATAGTTCGCTTGAGCGAGCTATGAGCGAACAAGAATGTTGCTTCTGTATTCCTATGGAAACATCACTTGTATGAATTTGGACTTAATTTTATAAATCATTCCTAAAGTTTGGGAAAAACGTCCAAGAACTAGATCACTTGTATGTAGGATTATCTATGTATGCTGTCTATATGATTAATAAAATGGCCTTGAATTATTTCATCAAGAACTAGATTGTTTTGCTTTGGAAATGAATTATATTTGGAAAAATGACTTTTGAGACGAACTTTGTAATTTTTGAGATATTCATTGTAATTGGCCGGTGAAACGCTCATGTAAGTACACCTACATACATATGTGACTAGTGTACTCACTTAGTGGAGGCAATTGAGTTGTTTGGCCTTGTTTTGGTTCTTTGATCTCAATTATTTAAGTTGTGAATTATATTATACGAACTTAGTTGAAAATATTCATTGAACTTAATAACTTTGAAATTCTTCCATGGATAGTTGATATGCTTATATATGTTATGTGCATATATGTTGTTGGTGGTGATATATGTTATGTGCATATATGTTGTTGGTGATTATATATGTTGTTGGTGAGTTCCTCGTGCATGCTATTGTTGGTGAATTGTTGGTGTAAGCATGTATTAGAATATGTTGGTGTGGACTTGTGATAATTGTATGAAGTATGTTTTGTTGTTGTCGAGTCCTAGTTCACACACACAGTTGTTGTTGGCTTTCATCTCCATGTTGGTGTTGAATACTTATGTATTCATTATGCGGGTTGTTATGATGTGTTTGTTGCATCAGGGACGATGGCCTCGGAGATGAAAATTGGTACCACACGCACCTAGAGTTGGTCTAGACACGTTGCATGTTCTAGGAAGAGTCGTGTTCGCTTATGTGTTTGTGGTGAATATGTTGTCGGTGCATTTGTGTGTTTTGTGCTTGGTTGCAATTGAAGATACTTATGCTTATACATTTATTGATGAGGATAATCTATGTCTATGTTTAATTATGAAAGAGTAATTACTATTGCATGCTTAATCCTGTTGATTCTTTTGATTATGATTGATGTTAAACTAACCCCCAGTGGTCTGTGGTGGACCGCCTACCTATTTGTATGAATGGGTAGACGGCGTGCAGGATTAGTTGATTGCTTTGCCTTGGTGAGTGCTCGAGGATAGCGGGAGCTTCCTCCATTTATTTTAGCTCGTTGTGTCTTAGAGGCTCTGATCTAGGACGGCGTCTATCTTTATGTCTTGGATTTATTTTATTTGGAGTTGTATCTATGTTGAGATTATTTATGATTGGTTTCATCTTATGGTTGAGGACATGGCTATTGTTGAGATGTATTCGATTTTCCGTTGTGACTTTTATGTTGGGATATATATTCATGCATGATTACTTGGTGATTTATTTGTAGGCGTGACGACTATTTCTCATTTATTTATTGAAAATGCATGATTTATTGCTTAAATAGAAATAAGGCGTTACAAGTTGGTATCAGAGCCATGTCGATCTTGTCCGGACCAAAACCCGGTGCATTACTTGTTATATTCGAATGGTATATTGAGTTACCTTCGATACTTGTTGTGTTGTTCTGTTGGTTGTTGTCCTCGTTGTATGCGACATGTACGGAAGTACTGTCGGTACTTGTTTTGGTGTTCCGTTCTTTTAGGCGGGTCTGAGCTAAGTGGGAGTGTAGCCGCATACTCTAGGTGTTGTAGAGGTATCTTTTGGACGGAGAAGCTCAGTTGGTTGTGGTTGTGGTTTCGGCTAAGTATGAGGAGCTTTCGAGGTTTTGTCCTTACATCAATGCGGAAGTTGTTATGGTTTCTAAGTGTGTGAAGTTTGAGAATGGTTTGAGGCCAGAGATCTATCAGTACATCTGTTTCCATTATATTAGAGATTTTGACACTTTGGTGCACAAGTGTCGTATGTTTGATGATGCCGGGAAGGCTAAGATGAATTACTACAAAGTTGTGAGTGACAAGAAAGGAAAGGGCCATGGAAATGGGAAACCGTACAACAAGGATAAGGGCAAGAAGAAAGATGTCGGTGGAGGCTCCAAGGTGAATGTGGCGGAAGTCAAGTGCTTCAAGTGTGGTGGTTTTGGTCACTTTGCTAATGATTGTAAGAAGGGAGATAGTTGCTTCAAGTGTGGTCAGAAGGGTCACAAGGCTTTTGAATGCAAGAGGGATATTACTTTTTACAATTGTGGTGAAGCGGGTCATTTGAGTACTAAGTGTACTAAGCCAAATAGGGCGGCGGGTAAGGTGTTTGCTTTGAATGCGGAGGAAGTGGAGCAGCCAGATAATCTCATTCGAGGTATGTGTTTTATCAATAGTACTGATTTGATTGCAATTATTGATACTGGTTCTACGCATTCTTTTATCGCGAGTAGTTGTGTTGAGTGTTTGGGCTTGGTTGTGACTCCGTTGTTGCATAGGATGGTCATCGATACCTCGACCAATGGCTCGGTGACTACTTCCTTGGTGTGTGCTAATTGTCCCGTTAATTTTGGTTGTGTTGACTTTGAGATAGATTTGGTTTGTTTACCGTTGAAGCATATGGATGTGATTTTTGGAATGGATTGGATGTTGACTTTTGGTGTTAACATAAATTGTTTAACCAAGAGTGTAACATTCTCTAAGCCGGTAGAAGATGTAGGTGGGAAGTTCTTGACCGCGGAGCAAGTGAAGAAGTCCTTAGATGGTGAAGCTAGTGTGTTTATGATGTTTGCTTCTTTGAAGGAAAGTGGTGAGAAAGGTATTGGCAAAAACAAACAAAATCTACACTCATTTATAATATCGTGAGGAAGGTAAATAAAGTCTGATAGCTTGTTTTTTTTTGAACAAATCAAAATGGGATTATATAAACAAAACCATAGCAATTTTCAAGCACAAGGTGTGCCTAAAAACTGCTACCAAGAGTACAAAGTCTGCCAAAAGGCCATAGAAACAATTAGTGAATTAGCCAATACCTAAACAAGTCATAGGATTTGACCACCACCTTTGAGTACCAAAAACAAACATGGCTTTTTTAGCTTTTAGCCACCCTAAAGACAACAATTTAACCTTATCTAACAACCTGGAAACATCTGTTACAACATTATGAAATAGACAATTATTACGTGTTGACCAAACAACCCAAGTACACAGAAGCCAGATTAACTGCATAAAAGACCGTTTTGATTTACCAACACCTGACAAGTAAGTAAACTGCATCAAATGATCCGACAAATTGTTGGGATCCGCCCCCATGCACCCTATCCAATGATGCACCTGTTGCCATAACAACACGGAAGTTGGACACGATAGAAACAGATGCTCGGATGTTTCAACATGATCACATCCTAAAGCACAAAGAGTCGCATCAGGAGAAAGAACACCACGAGCTGCCAAATTTGCTTTTGTTGGTAACCGGTTCCTAAGAAGACGCCAAGCAAAAATTGATACCTTCAACGGGACCTAATGATGCCAAGCTAACTCCAGAGCGTCGTCCATGAGGGGGTTAACACCCTCCGTTAAGATATCATAAGCTCCTCGAACAGCATAACCCCCCAAAGGATCATGTAACCATACCCATCTATCTGAAACATTATGCAACAAAGAAACATCAAGCAGTAAAGCCCTAAGCTCCTCTAACGACTCCTCCTCCCACGCCCACAACCTACGCCGCCACCTCCAACCCTCCCCTCCCTGCTCCACACCGAGAGAGAACATCTCTGCCACCGAGATGGTTTTGTTCTCAGCTAAGTCAAACAACCTACGAGACCTCACACTAAAAGGAGTACCACCACACCACCTATGTGACCAAAACAACGTATTACCTCTGTCCCCCACTTTCCTAAGCACACCACCGCCAAACCAGTCACCCCCAACATCTCCTACTCCCTCACAAATCCTCCCAACCTCCCGCCACCACGAAGAACAACTACGGCCCCCAACCTCCAACCTCCCACCTAATTTGCCATAACGGGCGACTAACACATGATACCACAACCCCTGCCTATTAACTAACAACCTCCAACACCATTTTCCTAGAAATGCTACATTAAACTCCTTCAACCTCCTCACCCCCAACCCTCCAAACTCCTTTTTAGAGCAAACAGTTTTCCAATTTATCCAAGTAATTTTAGTGTGGTCCTCACTCCCCGCCCCCCCCCCCCCCCCCCCCCAAAAAAAAAAAATTATTTAACAAAGATTCAATGGAAGAGATTATACATGATGGAGCTTTGAAGAAAGAAAGAGCATAGACAGGCAGAGAAGTCAGAACAGCTTTCAGAAGTATCAAGCGACCACCAAACGACAGAAACCGACTATTCCACCCCGACAATCTAGATTTAATACGATTCACAACAGGAGCCCAAAACGACAATCTTGGGGATTACCCCCAATAGGCAAACCGAGGTACAAAAAAGGAATCTTCCCCACTTTACACCTCAACACCGAGGCCGCCTCACTCAACCACGAGTCAGATATATTAATTCCCACTAACAAACTTTTATTAAAATTCACTTTCAAACCCGACAACATCTCAAACATGATAAGAGTCGCCCGCAACGCACGGACATTAGCCCAACTTTTGTGACCAAGCAACAACGTATCGTCCGCAAATTGAAGGTGAGAGACACCCACCGGATTTGTCGTCTCCACCGAGTATCCTGTAAAAAGATGATTGTCAACCATAGCTTTCATCAAGATGTGAAGACCCTCAGCCGCAATAAGGAACAGAAAAGGGGACAGGGGATCCCCTTGACGAAGACCCCTATGAAGGGAGAACTCATCCGTAGGACTACCATTGACAAGGACAGAAGCTGTAGCTGTCCCCACACATTCTCTAATCCATTTCCTCCAAAGCACCGGAAACGACATACGCTCCATAACCGCGTCCAAGTAGCCCCAATTAACCGAGTCGTACGCTTTTTTGAAATCCACCTTAAACAGCATGAGATCCTTTTTTAACTTAGTCGCTTCATCGACTACCTCATTCGCGACAAGAATCCCATCAAGAATTTGTCTATTCTTAATAAAAGCCGTTTGTGATTCCGAAATCACACTACCCAGCACCCCACGTAATCTATTCGCAAGCAATTTCGCTAAGATTTTGTACATGCTCCCCACTAAGGATATGGGTCTAAACTCATTTAGCCTCTGAGGGTTATCTACTTTTGGGATCAGGACGATGAAAGTAGTATTGATACCCTTAGCCAATTTTCCGTTACGATGAAACTCATTAATAAACCTCATGATATCATCTCTCAGCTCACACCAAAAATCCTTTATGAAACCAAAATTGACCCCATCCGGACCCGAGCTTTTAAAACTATCGCAATCCCACACAGCGTCCTTGACTTCATCCACCGAGAAAGGCTTAATCAGACCCCCTCCCTCAGCCACAGATAAACAACGAAACTGAAGGTCCGCCACACTAGGCCGATCCACATTTTGCGCTTGAAAGTTGCTAGCAAAATGGGTGAACACCGCTTGCCTGATGGGCTTAACCCCCTCAATCATCACACCATCAACCATAATAGAGCATAAGGTATTATGACGCCGCCGAACTGACATAACAGAGTGAAAAAACTTGGAGTTGGCCTCCCCTTCACGCAGCCACTTATTCCTCGATTGCTGCCAACAAATACTATTATTGATCCTGGATAAAGAATGAATGTGTGCTGACACTTCATACAACTCATCACGTTCAGCTTCTAACAACTCTTCGACCTCACCTTTACTGTCCAACTCAGCAAGCCGATCCTTCAGCGACGAAATGTTTGCCGATAAATTGTGAGAATGATACATATGCCACTCTTTCAACGCCCTTTTAATTAACTTCAACTTTTCCTTTAAAACATAACCTCCCCATCCTTCCACCTGCAACGATTTCCACTTATCAACTACAAACTTCTTGTACCCAGGCGTCTCCGACCAACACTTCAAGAATCGGGAGGGACGAGGCCCCCAATTCTCTTCGTCAACAGATAGAGCCAACGGACAGTGGTCCGACAAACCTCTCAACTGTGCCACCTGTAAGCAATTTGGCCAGACAAGACACCATTCCTCAAACAACAGAAACCTATCAATACGACTTATCGATCTTCCATCCCCTTTGAACCAAGTAAACAACCGCCCACAAAGCGGGAGATCAATCAACCCATTATTCTCTATGAAATTGTTAAAAGTCGCGTACTCCGTCACACAACCATGCACCCCCACTGACCGTCTTTCCTCCGAACACCGCCAGCGTTAAAGTCACCGCACACGCACACCTTCTGGTCTCACAACTCCTGGAGGTGTCCCGATAAGGCTTCCCATAACTCCTGCTGAGCACCTCCATCAGAAGGGGCGTACACATTGAATAAGTGGAATTCCTCATTTGTTTTAATGAACCGGCCATGGATGCTCAAGACATGGTTAAAACTGCACGATGACCACACCTCCACCTCCGAGACATCCCAGATAGTCAACAAACCCCTGGAGGCCCCTTGCGAGGGACGAAAAGAGAACGTCGCTGAAGACCTATCCCACACCGCTGCACAAACCCTATCATCACATAATTGAAGCTTAGATTCTTGCAGGCACAAGATCAAGGGATTCTTGTCCTTCATGAGTAAACGGACCTCCTTGCGCTTCTCAAGCCCGCCTAACCCCCTAACATTCCAAGATAGCAACTTCATGACCCACTCCCTCACCCCTCCCTTCCACCCACACACCTCCCGCATCCTCACCTCCACCGTCCCCATCTACACCAGCTGACTCCTTCTTCTTCCCCTTCCCTTTCCTTGCTAGCACACCAAACATGTTATTAGACCCATTCAACCTCATACCAATAGTCTCACCTAGGCTCCTCAAATCCTCCCTCACCACCGTTTCACTCCCATGCATAACCACCCAGTGCTTCCAGTCATTATTATTAGCCGAACTAGAGGACGATGACGCTTCAGATAAGTCTTTAGAAAGCATCATAACCGCCTTCTTAAGTGAGGAGGACCCTTTATACTTGCACTTATTTTTATTAAGAATTTTCATCACCGCTGCCTGGTCTTTATGAGGAAGCCTTGCCACTCTTTTCAGGCTATGCACCGGATGCCGCAGCACCCCCTTCACCTTTTTATGCTTGAGGCCATCATCCGCTTTGGAGTCCTGGCCACCTCGACGACCCACACCCTTTGTCGCAATATTCCGCGCAGGAGACACTACCCCTGTCTCACTAAGATGTTGATCACTTAACCATTCTAGACTCCACGGACCAGAGCCCAGTGACCTAGCCGCTCCAGGCGGACACGAAGTCGTGCTTCGATTCCCGTGCTTCGTTTTAGACTTCAAACCCACATCCGACGGACAAGCACTAGCGCTAATACCAAGACCCTCAAGAAAATTTCCACTGCCCTTACCCCTAGTCGAACCGCTACCAGGCTCCGAAGACTCCACCGGCTGCCCCACAATCGACTCTGAAAGGACTGGTTGTCGCTCCACCTTGTCAGATACAGATTCTGGTACAAGCAAGTCCACTACTCCATCATGGAAACTAGCGTTACCCTCTGCCTCAACAAACTCCTTAACTATCTTATCAATCAAAAAGTCAGTGTTACCAGCTTGATCATGGTCACTCCGAACCTCTTCAAGATCGTCATGTTCCTCGTTGGGCCCATTGCCATCTTCGTCAAAAAGGCAAGCATCGTCGCCAATATTAAAACCCCACTCCTCTAAAACCTTCATCGTCACCATAACTCCATCTATCAAAAGTTTCTCGGAGCAGTTAATAATCTCAACAGAAGATGTAGCCACCAATATCCTAGCGTAATCAAAACGTTCTTTCTCCACCGTGCAAGAATCCGCACGCATAAACCTGCCGACATCAAGAAGGCACAGTTTGAAGAAGCTTTCGTTCCAAGCATGTAACGGTATGCCATACAGCCTCAACCACGCCCCCCGTTGAAACGGCACAACATTCTTTTCCCACCTCACAATATTGGTGAAGAAATGAGCAAAGAACTCCTTAGCATCATTCAGAATCGTGGTGACGCTAACCTCCGATGAGCTGCGGATGAATACTTTGTCTGCACCTAATGGGGTGATGACAATATCTTCCACGCCCGCGTCCGCAATTCTATCTTGTACAAGAGGAACACTCTCACCATTAATCACATTCGCAATAACACCCTTACGCGCCCATAGAATATCTTCCGGTTGTGCCCAATACGTCCGGACCAGCTTTTGGATTGAAGGTTGCCCCTCCACCATCGCACTAAAACGATCCCACTTGCCGAACCCTCCCATTCCCCTACCTTCCTCTTGCGCCTTACGAGTCCCTGTATCCACCCGCACTGAAACGTCCCCTATCTTCATAATATCCCCAGACACCCGTTCGAAACGAGGCGACGTAGCACGATCTCCTTTAACCAGCTTCTCGACCGCGTCTATCTTCCCATCAGCCACTAACGAGCCACCTATGAGCCCCTGACCCGCAGTTACTAAATTAGGACCCTCGCCCTGTAACACCCCGTTATCCCAATAACTAATTATTAATATAAAATCAGAGTAAATCAACAAAACGGAGCATTACACTGCTTTTCAAAGATTTCATAAATAGATTAAAAATACGATTTATTCAACAACATAATATTGCAGCGGAAAAATCTTTTAAATCATTACATCCACAACATATAAATCTGGCACAAAGGCCCCAACATAAGAAATATTCAACATTTTATTTTCAAAATAAAAACTCCAACAGCATGCTTCAAAATTTGATACATAAAGGAATGAAAATACAACAACTAATTCCCATCCCGTTACGTATCAGAGCCCTATGACACAAGAGCCACCACTTCTACTAGTCTTCGCTACCTGCAAGTTACCCATACGAAGGGCAACATTTTCAAGCAGAAGGGGTGAGATTCACAAACAATAGTAATAGAATTATAATTCATCAATTGAATCTAACACCCTAATATCAACAACATACTTCATTATATTTCTATATACTTCATAAATAACAACATAATTAAATCCATCCAATCAACAACAACACAACAGCAACTCAACCGACGACAACGACTATGCAACGACACAACGACGAACAACAACAATGCAACAATGCAACAATGCAACCAACGACAACTACTGATGCAATATGCATGTGGTACCATTTTACGCGTTTGAATGACAAGGCATTCCAGGGCATGAGCCCTCAACAGTTTGAATGGTTAAAGCATTCCAGGGCATGAGCCCTCAACAAATGAACGACAAGGCGTTCCAGGGCATAAGCCCTCAACAGTTGAATGATGAACATTCCAGGGCATGAGCCCTCAACAAGATATGAGTATGAATGGACTCGAATTGTGTATATCTGCATACAACTCAACAACAACAACATCAACGACTACTAACATGCATAATCAACTATGACATACTCCCCAACTTGGTCAAATGTGACACAACAACTCACACGGCAAAATTTCATCAACATGGCATAATTCTCATAAATCAATCCAATCCTTATATCAAGAAGTTTTTATAGAATTAGTGCATATACAGAGGTTATACAACTTAAGATATACATTTTAGAATGCTCAGACGAGTCCCCTAATACACGAAACGTAGATCAAAAAGTGGCTGGCAAAAGCCCAGCACGCTTGAGCGAGGGCCTGCTCGCTTGAGCGTCCAAAATCACGTAAGGTCTGGTTCTGCACGCTTATGGTTCGCTTGCGGTACGCTTGAGCAACCTAAAACACGTAGCTTCAGGTTTTGCACGCTTGTGGTACGCTTATGGCTCGCTTGAGCGTGCGGTCATTTTCAAAATTTGGGCATAAAGTTTGAATGCTCGCTTAAGCGACGGGTTGCTCGTTTAAGCGACCATTCATCTGGGTTAGGAAAAAGCTCTCGGATTTTCTAACCCTATCTCATTCAAAACCCAATTTTTAACCCCTGATCACCCAAAACGTGTTCTAACAATTGTTTACAGGTTCAACATACAATAATGTGCAACAAAGGACACAAAATAACATCATCAAACAGCAATTCACTCATTCTCATCAATTTTCCAATTTCTCCCAAACCTAACTCTCCCTCCTTCAATTCCAACTAATCATGTTAAATCAGAATCAGAATTATAACAATACTATTATTGAGAGATAGTCTCACCCTTACCTGAATTACAGATGAATCAAAGCTCTACAATCTCTCTGGTTCTTCTCTTGGCTACCTTGGCTCTTCTCCCCTTTTCTCCCAAAAACTCTTGTTTTTCTTTGTACGTGAAAAATGTTTCTGACTTTCTTTCCTAACTCCCTCTTATTTTCTTAACTCCTCCTAACTACTAATAACTCCCTTCAATTCCTCTAATTAAAAAGTAACCCCCTCCCAAACTCCAATAATTTCTATTAATTCTCATAAACCCCAAAATTTCAAATAAATATTATTCCTCACTTATTTCTATTAAATAATAAAACAACTATATAAATAAATAACAACACATCAAATAATCACATAAATCATTTAAAATCATATAAAAGACATAAAATCAATCAAAAATAATTAAATAGCAACTAGGGCGTTACACGCCCTCCGTACCAACACAACCTGCCTGTGTCTTTCCTTCCTTACCACCACCTAAATCCTCTGCACTCTTTTCCAACGGATCACCCACCCTCACCTCAAGGACGCCTCTACTCCCATTAAGCTCATTAACCATTCTAGTTGCTGCCTTGTCAAAATTAGCAACCTTTGCCTTTATATGGAAGTTACCAAAACAAACGGCAGTCACCGCTTTCAAAAGCTTTCCGACATCGCGGACATTCGAATATCTCACAAAACCGTAACGTTCCCCATACACATTGCACCTATTAGGAACCACAACCTCTTCCAACATACCACAAACTTCTAACCCTTTTCTAAGATAAAAATTCGATAAATGCGGTGGGAAATTAGTGAAGTAAAAAGTGACAAACCTACGGTGCATAGCAGCATTGACGAAGCCCTCGTTGGTATAAGGTGTCGCGCACATAACAGCTCTGATAGCTTGTTCTTTTGTTCCAACCAGTAAATAATTTTACACTTGAGTCAAATACCTTTTTTATTAAGATTAGTCAAATAACTTGTTATAAATAAAAGATGTTCTGATTAAGTCATAAAAAAATGTTATTAGGATATTTAGTACTAAAGACAAATTATTACTAATTGCAGGTCAACCTGAGTCACAATCCGAATACACTTTTAATTAGTAATTTAAGTCTTGTCGTTAAAAATGTTATTAAACAAATTATTTGTATGTTAAGTACAAAAGAAGCTCTTGTCAAAATAAAATAAAGGAAGAACAATCAGTCCTTTGTAGGTTATAAAATAATTTACGGGAAAACAATCGGTCCTTTTTTTATTTTTTAGGCCAAATACCTCTCCAGGTGCTTTAAGTTTCATGTTTGTTTCAGATAGATCCTTTAAGTTTCCAAGGTTTTAGATAGGTCCTTTAAGTTTCGAGTTTGTTTCAGATAGGTCCTTTAAGTTTTTAAGGTTTTAGATAGGTCCTTTAAGTTTCAAGTTTGTTTCAGATAGGTCCTTTCTATCAACCTCCGTTAAGGCAAAGTTGATATGTCCGTTAGAAACTTAAAGGACCTATCCGAAACAAACTTGAAACTTAAAGGACCTATCTGAAACCTTAGAAACTTAAAGAACCTATCCGAAACAAACTCAAAACTTAAAGGACATATCTGAAATATTAAAAACTTAAAGGACTTATCGAAAACAAACGTAAAACTTAAAGGACCCAGAGAGGTATTTAATATTCATATACATACATACATACTGTTATCGCAGACCCAAAAAATATAGAATATCAAACAATCGGTCCTTTTATTTTTATACTTAGTTTCAATTTTAATTTATTGTGATTTAAATGTCACATTATTAAAAATAAGTCGACCCAACTTGAATGACATATTTTTAGAAAGAAAAAAAATTGATTGAATGGTTTGCAAAGTGGAGGACACGTGGCAATGCTTTGGTAAAAACATTGTTGAATGTCATGTGGATTGACTCTTTTGAACATTTGCAATTGTATATATAGAAGATAAATGTAGTTAGAAATAGCAAATGAGTCTTATAAAAAGGGACAAAAAAAATTCTCAAAATAATCTTATAATTAGATACGGAGGTAGTAGTAAGAATCTATCCTTGGTCAAAAGTTGACCACCGTTTGAACGACACAATTTGACTTTATTTAAAAAGAATAAATATTTGCATTAACTATATAGATTCTAACTGACCACTCCTTCAAAAAAAAATTATAATTGACCAAAGTACGTTAAGAATAATCAATTTATACAAATAGTAACATATTCGTCACACGCAGAAAACTAGTATAAAACCAGGTATAGAATCAATTGGTAAAATACAAGAAGAAGAGAAAGAAAAATAATAAGAAAAATAACACAAAATGAGCCAATACTATGTTTTGTTGGTGTTTGTTATTCTATGTTTTTCTTCCTCCAATTCAATTTCAGCCAAAGTTGTTGATGTAGATGTCATTTGCAAAGAAGCATCCAATCCATCATATTGTTCAAATCTTCTCAATTCAAAGCCAGGAGGAGCAAAAAATGTAGATCTTGTTGATCTTGCACAATTCACTATTGGTGTGGTTAAGGACAATTTGTATACTGCATATAAACTTGTCATTAAATTGCAAAGTGATAAAAATGTTACGGTAAGAAACTATTATACTCGTTGTGCAATAGATTTGGATGGCAAGGATAGTGCCGCCGGTAGGCTTTTGGGTGCAAAAATAGATTTGGAGCTCAAAAATTATCCAGGCATGGCTAAAGAAATAGGTTTTGTTATGCAACACATTAATGATTGTATTGATAGTCTGCATAAAAATGATACTAGCCCAATACTCGCAAAGGATGTTGATATTCTTGGACAAAGTGGTGAAGTTATTCAAATTATATCAAAATATTTAACTCTTGGATGATGAGTTGGTTTATTTTTTAAGGATAATAAATTGGATTGTTAATGAGTTATTTGATTTAGGGTGGTTTCTATGTACGTATTTGACTTTTATCTATAAGGTTTTAATCACATGGCTAACTTATTTATAAATGGAAATAAATGCTCTTCATGTGCCAATGGAAATAACAATAAACATATAACAGTTATATAAATTTTTTGTACTTGTAATATTCGGGGCCAATGGAAATAATAACTTATGGTGTTTGGTTTTGAACTTAGTGGCACCACTTTGGCTGACATTGATGATGAGTTTGCAGTTTGCTGCTCTCTGCCTTCCTCAACTTCTCATCAACTTCAGATTCATTGTGTCATCTGCAGACGAAGAAACTTTACCTCAATTCCGATTTTTTTTTTCAAATCGTATAAAATTAGTGGGATAGGCTTGGACCTTAAATTGTTTAATCATGTCAGATTTAGGTTTTATTAATCATAATTCGGGTCCTTTTTAATATGATAATAATCATCACTTCATGGTGTGGTTGTGATTGAATCAATCGATGAATCGAGACATTGAACAAAACAAATGGAATATCACTACTAGAAAAGCAAAATTAGGAAGGGAAATTAGTGACGAAAAAAATAAAATCCCTCACAAATTCTTTGATCGCAAAATTTAGTGACGAAATTAGAAAAAGATTTTACGTTTTCTTTCTCTAAATTTTCCTCACTAATTTTTACTTTTTTTTAGCAGTGTATCATTTCAATTGTAATTGATAATGTTGTCTAAATATTAAATCCACATGAAATGAACAATCAAATACATGTTTTAAAATGACCCTCAAGAGCCTTGTCATTTTTATCAACAAGAACATATAATGTAGTCTTCTTCAAAAAAAACATATAATATAGTGACTTATTTCACATTTCAAAGCTGATATATGATGAAAAGTTTAGGATTAAATTAATTGTTTGGACATAGTTGATTAAATTAGCTAAAACTCAGGAATGGACTAAGCCATGAATTGGCTTTGAAATGGTTTCCTAGCCAATTCACGGTTAACCTCAAAACATTCATATCTAGCTAATTGTCTGTAGACTTTTTCTTAATAATTAGTGTACCATAAACATATAGTTTTGAATATATTCGTAAGAATGTCTTTGATATTGGTTGCAACTTCAATTTATATCGTGTATACATGAAAAAGCATTTTTTGTTTCGGAAAAAAATAAATAGGTGTTTGAGTATTTCAGAGTCTTTTTTTGATTTTCAGTGAGTTCATCATGTAAATGAAATGAGACTATATTAGTGATGTAGTTTAGTGTGACGGGGTTAAGGAAATACAATTAAAGTGATATGGTTTAGTAGGATTTAATTGACTTTTTTGGAATGTGGTGCTTTAGTGATTACGAGTTTTGGCATTTCAAAGAGTATTATTGTTCTATTGTTAGTGAGTTTATCCTTATTTTGATGGACGTAATTTCTTTCCTTTGTAACATATAGTTATTATGAATATATTGGTGCAAATGTCTTTGCTATTGGTTGCATTTTCAATTTAGACTGCGAGTAAGTGAAAGCATTTTTTTGTTTCAGTAAAAAATAAATAGGTGCTTGAGTATTTCAAAGAGCCTTTTTCGATTTTCAGTGAGTTTATTATATAAATGAAATGAGACTAAGTGATGTAGTTTAGAGGGACGGGGGTTAGGGAAATACAATTAAAGTGATATGGTTTTTTTAGTACGATAGCTAATTGACTTTTTTGGAATGTGTTGTGTTAGTGATTACGAGTTTCGGCATTTCAAAGATTATTATTGTTCGATTGTAAGTGAGTTCATCCTCATTTTGATGGACGTAATTTCTTTCCTTTGTTTGTCTTCTAAAAAAGTAATGTATGTCACTCAATATTAGTGATATATCAATTAATTTTTTATTTTGGGATGTGTTGCATTAATAATTAGGGGTTAGCGTGAAAAATATGAATTGTTATAAAAGATGCTCTAAAATAAATGAATGACTACATCCTCTTTAGTAAGAATTTCTTTTGTTTGTCCGTCTTTTAAAAAAAAAATAGAAGTCAATATTAGTGATGTGGTTTAGTGGAATGTGATTGGTGGGATGTGGTTAGGAGTGATATGATTTAGTGGCACAATCTATTGATTTTTTTTTTGGATGTGTTGCATTAGCGATTAGGAGTTTAGGCTATCTATAATTTTTGAAGATAGATATTTTAAAATTCCAAAGGATTATAGAAATATATGTATCATTAAGAACAATAAGTAGTGAGTTTAGGCTACCAAACCCTTAATAGAATATTGACTGTCCAATATGTTTATCTCTGTAATATTAGTGGATTGTGTTTTACCACTCCGTATAATAAAATTAGATTCCAACTCAATAATTTAAAGATTATTTGGTTTTAGACCTTTATAAATTTTGACCGTAGAAAATCGATGATATGACATGGGCAAACCAAATTTTGCTCAAATTACAAAGGGTGAAAGTACCTTAAATTTTGAAATTTGATGCAATGAAGGTCCAAAATAAGATAATCTTCAAATTTTGGGTCAACCCAGCCAAACCCACCCAAAAAGCCCCAATAAAAATGGTTTGTATCGAGTAATTGGGTGAATATGGTTTCTAAAAATGAAAAACCCATAAAAATAAATAGGTTACGGGTAAAACCACACCTGGACCCACAAAACCTACTTACCCAATATAGTCAGCATTTTTTTTTTTTTTCATAGGAAAGAAGGAAAATACCAAAGGTTTTGGTCATAACCAAGTCATATTTCCAAAACCGACGCAATGCACCATATATATTGAAAATCAAAACATGTTAGAGTTATAAATTAAGATGTTGTGTTTTTTAGTTATTTTGATGCTAACGAGATTTTATCTCATACAACTTTAGTTTGTTGCAAATATTTTATAATGAAGTTTTATTGTTTAATATCATCATTTACAATTTTATCATGCTAAAAAAAAGAGTGAAAATGCGTTTTTTTGACAAGAAGAAACTTATTGCATTTCATTCATAATAATAGTAGAGATATAAGTTGGAATCCTAATATGAATAGGGAAACTAGCATGACGCAAAGCCACTCTAGTAAAGCTATGAGCAACTTCGTTGGCTTGTCTCCGAATAAACCTAACATCAGAGGTTACTAAATCAGAAGCTAACAGGCGTCTACAGTCATTGATAAATGCGCTAAAATTAGAGACGTCACTTTTACTACCATAAAGACTATCTACCACGGTTTTGGAATCAAGCTCAAAATCCACAGTACCTAGTTGGAGATCGCGAACCCAATACATGGCTGATAATAAACCTAAAGCCTCACCCAAATCCACATCAAGAATCGGAGACATCCATTCAGTCTTGGCTAAAACAAAACGACCTTCATCATCTCGAATGCACACACCAATGCCAACCCAATTCCAAGCTTGAAAAAAGGATGCATCAACATTACATTTAAATCTGTCGGGACTTGGTTTGATCCACTTCAAGTCATTCGGGGTAGCGGGATGCTGAGGGATATGATGACAAATAGACTGAGCATTCCTCCAACTAGTAAGAAGAGTTCCTGCACGAGCACAAATAGCTTGAGCTGTTTCAGTAACATTGTTCCATACTTTATTATTACGATGCTTCCATATACTCCAGAGGATCACACTGAAGACTTGCTTTTGCTGTTGGTCAAGGTGTTGTAAGATAGCAAACACATTGGTTGGAAAGCTTGCATCAATATAAAAAACAACCATCAAAAGACTCCATAATCCACTCTGCTGCCAACAAATCTTGCTTTTATCACACATAAAGAACAGATGGGTACTATCCTCACCAAAGTCATCACACACTGGACACCTATAAGTACATTGAACTCCTTTTGATTGCAATTGGATTCTTGTGGGCAAACAATTACGACAAGCACTCCATAAGAAATTCTTGACCTTCGGGGGCAACTTTAGACTCCAAATACAATTCCAGTTTCCCGGCACACGGTGCTGAACAACTGTCACATCATGATTCAGAATATCCTTGTAAGCACTCTTAACTGAATAGGCACCATCCCTCTCGAAATTCCAAACAACCACATCACGAGTTACCGAAGGGAATAACGGGGTATTAAAAATATTTCTAGCAGTAGCATTGTCAAAAAAAGAATTTATTAGTTCCATATTCCATTGTTTTCGGGGTGTAACCAACAGGTCAGAAACAGTGATCGATGGCCATTCCAAATGATGATGAGTAGATGGTAAAATTCGTGCAGCGTTATTGAGCCATGGATGATCCCAAACTGGAATGTGTTCTCCTGTGTCTATACTCCACTGAAACCCACGACGAATCACGTCTTTGGCACTCCATATGTTGCGCCAAACATAACTAGGATTATGGCCTATACTAGCTCCAAAATAGTCACTTCGAGGAAAATATTTAGCTTTGAGTAAACGAGTTATCAGAGACTCTGGAGAAGAAACCAACTTCCAAGCCTGCTTACCAACCATAGCCATATTAAAAGCCTTAAGACCCTTAAAACCCATACCACCAAACACCTTAGGAACTGAAAGACGTTCCCAAGATAGCCAGTGCAATCCTCGAGAATTTGCTGAATTATGACCCCACCAGAAGGAGTTTAACATTTTCTCTATCTCATTAATGAGGGATCCCGGAAGAAGAAAAACACTCATTACATAGGAATGGATGGATTGCAAAACAGACTTAATGAGAACCTCCCTTCCAGCCTGCGAGAGACATCTACTACTCCAAGAGTTGATTTTATTCCAAATGCGATCTTTAATAAATTTAAAAGTTGCATGTTTACTACGTCCAATCATAGATAGCAGCCCAAGATATTTACCTGTACCCAACACTTGACGAACACCGAGAGTAGTAGAAAATAAGTTACGTAATTTGTTTTAAGAAAATAAAATAAAATAAAAAAAGAGTAATTTTTATGAAAAATCATGAGGACTGATTACTTTAATTATTTAATATGAAAACATAAAAATAATTTGGGTAATCCACTACCAAATTCGGGTATCCAACCCAACTCATAAATTTGTGGGTCTACCCTGTAACGCCCTATTTCTAATTAAGCGATAAATCACGCAATTATAATAAATAATTAAGAAATAGACGTCACGTCTTCGAATAATTCACCACTAATAGACATGCATAAAATATCTCAAACATAAAATATCACAGCGGAATATCACATACACTTCAATAATATAGCCATGTCATCAAACTTTGAGAATACATCCAAATAATAAATAAAATTCCAACATAAGGTATATCTCAACAACAGATAAAATCCAAAACATAAAAAAAAACGTCGTCCTAGATCGTAGCCTCTCTAAGACACGGAAAGCAAAATAAATGGAGGATGCTCCTGCAACCCTCCCAGCAACTCACCACGCAAAGCGAAACAACTAATCCTGCACACCGTCTACCCATTCATACAAATAGATAGGCGGTCCACCACAGACCACTGAGGGTTAGCTTCACATCAATCATAATCGAAAAGATAAACAGGATTAAATAAATATAATGATTCATCGTTCATAAATGAGCATCGTCATAAATTATTATCAACAATATTTGCACAAGTATAAGATTCATCAATTGCAACTAATAATCAAGCACACAAATACACCAACACGTAATTCACATCGAGCACGTAAACAATTATGACTCATCCTAAACATGCAATGTGTCTAGACCAACTCTAGACACGTGTGGTACCAAATCACATCCGAGGTTGTCGCCCCTGATGTCAACTGAACATCATAATCACCCCGAATAATTGAATACAAAAGTATTCGTCACCAACATGGATATGAAATCCGACATCAACAGTGTGTGGACCTATGACTCAACAACAACATTACATATTTTCATACGACTTCAACAATCCACACCAACATATTTCAATGCATGCTTACACCAACAATTCAACACCAATAGCATGTAAGAAAATTCACCAACAACATATATGCACATAACATATATAAACACCAACAACATCTCCATAGTAATTCAACAACTTCATATAATTCTCACAATTCAAGTAAAGGAGAAAATTCACCACATTATGACAAACATCATAATCAACACCTATCAATCATTCATACATCTTTATTTATTCATAACAAACCATTCATGAAAGAATTTCAAAATAAACGGGTTCAATGAATATTTTCAACCAAGTTTGTATAATATAATTCTCCACTTGAAACAATTGGGGTCAATGAACCAAAAACAAAACAAAACAATTCAATTACCTCCACTATGCATGCACACTAATCACTTATGAGTGTAGGTGTACATACATGTGCGTTTCACCGGCCAACTACCAAGAAATCTCATAATTCGCAAAGTTCGTATCATATTGCCACTTTTTCAAAATGAAACTATTTTTCAAAGTAAGACAAGGTAGTTCCAAATGAATTCGATCAAAACCATTTTTAGTAATCACATATACATCATGCATACCTAGCCCTACATCATTCGTTTAAGAAAAACGCATTTCGGAAAGAACGGAGTTTCTTGGACATTCTCCAAACATTAAAACCAATTCATAAAAACCAAGTCCAATTTGATTCAAATGATGTTCTAGTAGGATTAGATGTATAAACAATGATTAGCTAAGCCAAAAGAAACCTTTTTGGAAGTTCTGATTGGTCTCCAAGTGCACGAAACGAAAAATGAATAATTGCTGAACAGGGTGCTGCTCACTTAAGCGAAATCTGGTTCGCTTGAGCGACCAGGTTCCAGTAGCTTCTGGTCACCCTTCACTTGGAGCTCGCTTACCGCTCGATCAAGCGAACTGTGTCCAGAACCTACTAGTCACGTTCGCTTAGAGCTCGCTCAAGCGAACTGTGTCCAGAACCTATTGGGCACGCTCGCTTAGAGCTCACTAATGGCTCACTTAAGCGAACACTAATCAGTTCTGAGAAAAACCTTCAGGTGTCAAACCCTTTTTCCCCCAAAATCTCAATTTTGATCTTTCCAAAACCCAAAACTCGTTCCAAATAATGTTTACAGGTCATATACATGAAAATACACTCAATGATGCATAAAACTTGAGATTAAAACATCATTTCATCAAAATTCAACAAATCACCAAACTTTCACAATTTTTCAACAGCAACCACAATTCTCATCACCAATTCACAAATAGGGATACCCATTGTATCATTTCATCAATAACATGCTCCAAAACATCATCAACAACAAATAATCATGAATTCACTCATAATTCAACAGCCATAACTTCATTCATCATCAATTTTACACAAAAACATAATATACCCACATATATAACTTTTCGCATGCAAAGTCATCATCAACAATACAATTATCATTCAATTCACATACATGAACATACCATCAAAACCTAAGCACGAATTTCTACAATTAAAACTCAAATAATCACTTAACCAAATAATCACTTATCAAATAAACACTTATGAGAAATGGGTAGAAAAAGATTATGCTTGAATATTATCCCCCTTACCTCTAACTTCAAGAATTCAAGCCTTGGCCTCACTTTAGCTCCTAGATTCTTCACCCTCTAGCTCTTCAAGCCTCTTTCTCTTCAAACCCTCTCTTCCCCTTTCTCTAGCATTTCTCTCTTTACCTCTATCTTGTGTTATGAAATGAATTGTTCTAACCCTAATTTCCTCTTATGAGTTGGGTTATATAGTCACCACTAATGGGTCTAACTCTCCAAATGTTATATGGGCTCAAACTCTAATTAATCCAATTCTATAGTTTCTATCTCATTAACGGTAAAATAACGAGTAACCACCGGCTTTAATTTTAATTACCACAACATACTAACAACTTAATAAACAAATGGTCCTCACTTAAAACGCTACAAATAGTCCTCAACCAAAATTACTAATTTACCCTTGCTCACCAAAAAGACCAAAATGCCCTTCTAACACTAAACCCAAGAATTAACACTTAAAGATAAATAATCACATACGAGCATATATAAACACACATAAAAATAATGGAAAAAATAACATAAAGGAAAATTGGGCTGTTACATACCCAAACCAGTTCAATTGTATTACGTGTAATTATTTTACCTCACCCAAACCAAAGAATCTTATATGATTCCTGTTTTGAGTTTGACCAAACCCAACTCAAACCGACTCATCTACATCTTAATGGTTGGAATCTAAAAAAATAAATTTTACATATGTAACTAAAACAATATGTTTTTAGTCCCTATAAATATACCAATTTTTTGTTTTAGTCCCTCTAAAATTTTCCTTCAACTTTTAGTCCCTATAAAATTTTCAATCATTACTTTTGGTCCCTATTTTTAAGTTAATTTTCATTTTTTTTTAATGAAGTTGTGCAGATATGTGTAGAATATTGTAAAAATTATTTCCAAAAAAAATTAGAATTTTTTAAAAAAACATAAATTAAATATGAATTTTTAACTGTAAAAAATATAAAAATTCATATTAAATTCATTTTTTTTGACACAATTCATATTAAATTCATGTTTCGTTAGAAAATTTTAATTTTTTTTAGAGAGATTCTTATAATATTATGATTTTTTATGCAAAATTTTATTCAAAAATATGAATTCTACATATGAGTTTACTTAAAAAGAGAGATCAAAAGTGAAAATGGAAAATTTTACAGGGAAGTTGAAGAAAATTTTAGAAGAACTAAAACGAAAAGTTGATATACTTATATGGACCAAAAACATATTTAACCTAAGACCATTTGCAATGGTTATAAATTTTCAATAACCTTCAACACCCACTTTTTCAATTCCCAACACTCCACATCATTTTCTCTCTCTTAATTCAATACCCATTCAATTTTAACCACTCCAATGGTTTTTTCATTCAATAGCCTACCCCACCACCTTTTATTTCTTATTCTTATTTAATTTTATATTTTTGTTTTTATAATTACATAAAATTAAAATTATCGATTATAATTAAATTAAAATAAAGAAACACTTAACAATTTTTTTTTTTGTAAAAACAAAATTTATTTAAATAATTTATTTTTATTTTCTTAACTTAAAATGCAATACAACAAACTAAGCACGCGACACACAAATAGCTTAAAATGCAAGACAACAAACAAGCACACAAAACACAAGTAATTTATGAAACTACGTTACAAATCAGAAATCAATCACGAAACATTCCAAACTTTGTCCATATGTGCTTCACTAGATCTGCTTGCAATTGGTGATGAACATTTGAATCACGCAATTCGGATCTAGCACGCACATGAGATGCAAAAGTGGGTAACACCTCGGTCGAGTATGGTTGCGGTGTACTGGATCCACTTCCCTCAGATTGGTCAAAATCGGTCCAACGTTGAGCATATGTATCTCGTTCATCCTCAACAATCATATTATGTAATATGATGCATGTCCTCATGATGAGACCCAAATCGGCTATGTCCCACAAGCGAGCTGGTTCACGGATGATTTTAAATCGAGCTTGAAGCACTCCAAAAGCTCGTTCGATGTCCTTCCTACATCCCTCCTGATGTTTTGCAAATAACTTATCGGGTTCACTTTGAGGAAGTCTAATAGATTTGACGAAAGTTGGATAAGAAGGGTAGATACCATCAGCTAGATAGTATGTCATATTATAGGGACGTTGATTCACAAAGTAATTCACCCTTGGAGCCTTTCCCTGTTCCACATCATCAAACACTGGTGACCGATCCAGAACGTTTATATCGTTCAACGTTCCTGGACATCCAAAAAAGGCATGCCAGATCCATAGATCATGAGATGCAACTGCTTCAAGAATCACTGTTGTGGTTCCCTTATCCCACCTGGTGAATTGACCTTCCCATGCTTTAGGACAATTTTTCCACTCCCAGTGCATGCAGTCAATACTCCCGATCATTCCTGGGAACCCCCGCATTTCACTAACATTTAGTATTCTTTGGAGGTCATCTTCGGTTGGTGCTCTCAAATACTCTTGCTCATACAGTCGTATGATTCCTTTGCAGAATCTACGTAAGCACTCCAATGTTGTACTACCTCCTATTTTGATGTATTCATCGACCGCATCTGCTGCCACACCATATGCTAACATTCGCATTGCTGTGGTACATTTTGCTAATGGTGATATACCTTCTTTGTTGGCGGCATCAACTCGCTGGGTGAAGTAGTTATCACTACTTGAAAGGTCTCCAACGATTCGAAGAAAAACGTGTTTTTGCATCCGATACCGACGACGAAACATTGCATCGTCATATGTAGGCTCATTGGCAAAGTAGTCGTCAATGAGTCTCTGGTTAGCTGCTGCATGATCTCTATTTAAATATTTTCTTGTACGAGATCCACTACCTGATCCACTACCTTCCTCTATTTTTTTCCGACGCTGAATAAATCGGTTGACGATATAAGTGTCTTCAGCATCACGTTTTTGGAAGTAGGCATCCATATCAAAAGAATCCATTGATAGTTTTTGGTGATATTGGAAGTAGATATGAATGAGATTTCGTGATATTGGAAGTAGATAGAAATGAGATTTGTGATATTTGAAGTAGATAGAAAAGAGATTTGTGATATTTGAAGTAGATAGAAAAGAGATTTGTGATATTTGAAGTAGATAGAAAAGAGATTTGTGATATTAGAAGTAGATAGAAAAGAGATTTGTGATATTAGAAGTAGATAGAAAAGAGATTTGTGATATTAGAAGTAGATAGAAAAGAGATTTGTGATATTAGAAGTAGATATGAGTCCCTATATATAAGCACATTGTGTGGTGGACACTTACGGATTCCAAATAAGTTATTGTATTGTTTTAAAGAAAACTGTGGGGATAATTATTAAAGTCACGGACATTAAACTGTGGGCACACATTACAACGAATGGAGGAAGACAGTTGGCATAATTATTAAAGCAAATTGTTTCTGAAATAAGTCACGGGGGACTAGACAACACTATAGACTATCACTGAGGGGTAGACAACACTGACAATTATTAAAGTAAACACTGGGGACTAGACAACACTATAAACTATCACTGACAATTATTAAAGTAAACACTAGGACTAGACATCAATGACAATTTTGACCGAATACAAACAAATATTACAGTGAAATTAATTTCCAAACAGCTCACGCACCAAGTTTTCTAACATTTCTTTTTTCCTGTCATCGAGATGCTCTTCGGCCGTTAACTTTAGGTACAGTTTCATTTTCTTCAATCTGTTTTTCTCCTGTTGCGCTGCGGTGTACTCTTTCAATCGTTCAATCTCTTGCACCTTGATTTCTTTGAATTGAACCCACTCAGTTTCCACCTCCTCCAAGGCAGCTTCCTTGCTTTTCTTTTTTCCTTTTTTTTTGGCTGCCTCCCTGCCCATTGGACGAGCACTAGATCCTGCAGAGTCCTCGTGAGATCTCTTAGATCCACTACTTCCTGAGCCAACACTTCCTCCCATTTGACTACCGTAACGTGGTTGATCACGGAGAGCGTGCCATTCTTCCTTTAAAGTAAATTGAACATTCTTCCCACATGCAAATAATTCCTGCGCTTTTGCCAAAACATCATCTTCCGACCAACCGCTTCCTTGCATACGCTTAGCGCTTTCATAAGCACCAATCCATTTATTTATTACTTTGCTCATATAATTAAAACGGTTTCGGCATGCAATTACATCCCGCGGAGGATCGAATTTGCAATGCTCATTACAATAATCAGCAATTTTACCCCAATATGCTTCACCTGTCTGGTTTCTCCCGACAACACTGCATGTTCCATATTTTATCCACCCACTAATTAACACCAAATTTTGTTCAGTGTTCCATCCTGGTTGCTGGTTTTTCTTGCTCTTAGGAGTTGTATCCTCTGAAACTTGAGTGAGTTCATTACCACTTGTCATTCCATCACGATTTATTTGTGATGAAAATTCAGGATATTCACCAACACTCTGAAAATTTTCATTCATCATTGGCATATAACCATTAAATGAGGGTGTTTGAGATGGATATCCCATCATAGATCTAGAATATGGATGAAAGTTATTTGGAACAGAGTATGGGTGATTGAAATTTGAGGCAAAACCAAAATTAGACATGTTTTGAGGATTTTGGTTGAAAAATTGACTTGGGTTTTGAGGATGTTGGTTAGGAAATTGATTTGGGTTTTGAGGATGTTGGTTGGGAAATTGATTTGGGTGTTGATAATTGTTAGGATTTTGGTAGCCAAATGGGTAATCAGAAGAATTTTTGGTGTTGAATTGATTGTTATTGGGATCCATTTCACTAATCAAAGACTAAAACTTTAAAAGAAAGACTAATAATAAGATTTAGAGAGTGAAAAACTTGATTTTTTTTTCTGTGTCCAAATCAAATGATCCAAGTCTCTATTTGTAGAGAAAAAAAAATCATGAATTTTGGTAAAAAAAAAAAAAAATTATTTGCAATGAAATAATTGAGTCCAAAACATAAAAGATAATAAAAATCCAAACAGCCAATCGCGTGCAGCCACGTGTCCCCCTTTAACCATTTCTGTTTTCTCTCTCCACAAGCTCTGACGCGTCACGCGCCCTGTCGGCGCGTGTCATGCACGCGCGCGTTTCGGCCAATCGTTCGCTGCCACGTGGCACTCCTGTCAGAATTTTCAACAATTGAATCACTTCATCACTTCCCTCCTCCAACTCATCCTTCCTTCACTTTCAACAACCACACTCCAATGGTTTTACCTTATTGAAAATCATTTTCAATACCCCATTGCACATAACAAATTAACCATAATCTATTTTATCAAGTGACATTTGTTAACATTTTGATATTTTTTACCGAACAAAAGATAAAAGTCAACTTTTATAGCCTTAGTTGTTGGACTGGTGATAACACTTACTCCATGCAAATTTTTACTTTATAACGGTGAGTGACCGGAGGGAGTATTGAAACATTAGCCAAGAAAGAAAAGAAGAGATGAACAGCATAACCACGACAATATCTTTGAAACCTTTGATTCCTCGTAACAACAACGTTGTTTTTCCCAAAACATGTTTCACAAAATCTACAACAACAATTATTGTTCGCGCAAATCTTCAACCACCCAACAATTCCACCAACACAACCCAACAACAACAACAACAACAGCTCAATCTCTCTGTTCTTCGCTTCACATTAGGTCTCTCTCTCTCTCTCTCTCTCTCTAACGTGTGTTCTTCTCTTTTGAGAATGTTTTTTTATTGTATTCATTTGGTGTGTGTTTTTTGTATGATTTCAGGGATACCTGGTTTTGATGAATCTTACTTACCTAGATGGATTGGTTATGCATTTGGTTCACTTCTTCTCTTAAATCACTTTCTTGGTTCTGATTCTGCCACTGTTACAACAGCACAGCTTGTAAGATTTTTTCATTTTATACATAGCTTGTATTTAAATTTTGAGATTAATTTTCATACAATGTTGATAAATTACAACCATTCATATGTGTAACTTTAGATGTATATGGGCATGGTTCGGTTCGGGGTGAAAACTGAACCGAACTGGACCATTTGCTAAATTTAAAATAATTGAACCGAATTGTTTACATTTCGAACTGAATCTAAATGTTCCTAACCGAACCAAACTGTTATTATTGGTGCCGTTGAAAAAATATAAAAAACCAACCGAAATCGAATTTTAGTTACCAAACTGTTTTCAACCGAACTGTTTCAGTTCAGTTTCAGAATTGTTAGTAATGGTTCGGTTTTTTTTGTTTGGTTCGGTTTAATTCTGCAGTTTGGTTTGGTTTTTTTGTAAGGCGGTTCTATATACGTTAAAGTCAAACATTTACAATAATCTGATGGTTATGATTAACTGACACTATAAAAAAAACATTTACACTGATTGTGTATATAAATTTATTCTCCGTTAAATACAAAAGTATTAGTGCTATAGTGATTTTTTAGAGACAAATTCTTAGTGGTTAACTTGTTAAGGGGGGAGAGAATTTGTTAGCAGCAGGGATCGAGCCCGGACCTCCTCCTTCAGCTTCCTAACTCGTTCCACCGGGTTACACCTTCAAGGACATATGATGATTAGGAAATGTAACTACACAACTGTTTTTTCGGTTAAATTCAAGACAGTCTTGTCAAATTGTGGCATATATAGCATAATTTGAATAAATCACTATTGTTATGTGATATCTTATTTAGTAGAAAATATTGTCAAATAGTGGCTATAGTGACACTATAGCACTATAGCACACTGGATTGAAACAAACCGCTATTTTTCGCGATTGACATTGACCACACTAATACAAGGTTTTAAATTGCAATCACATCTTAGCATTGAGGGGATTTGAATTAAATGTGGCTTTTGTGACCTCGATTGTGGTTGTGGAGATGAGAAAAACCTTTTTGTTGGATTTCTTAAGGACTAAATTGATATTTTCATTTCTAAGGTCTCGGTAATTTTTGTTTGGGACTAATTTGGGTATTTACTCTCAAATTTTATTTGTGATTAAAGTAAAACCGTATTTAACCTTTATATTTTTTCTATGGTGATCTTAAATTGCTGTGTTTTTCATTGTTATATGTAGAGAACAGAGGTTTTGGGTCTGTCTTTGGCTTCCTTCTCAATTGTACTGCCTTACCTTGGTAAATTTCTCAAGGTAACTTTATCCATGTATAGTCTACATTTCTTTCAGCTTGAATAGTTTGAATAAATTCAATAAGACTTGATAGATATGTTTAGAGCTTTCATAAATCAACGAGGCTTCTAATTTCACTATGACTTGCTCAGAATGTAATGCATTTAGAAAACAGCTTCACTAAGCATTAATTGAATATAATATATTTCTATAATTAAAGCTAAAATGTGGTTACATTGTGTCCATATCAGCTGTGATCTTTTTTTCCATAAGTTATCCTAGAGAGTTCATTGACACTGACACAGACACCGATACCGGACACAATATTATTGATGTTGATGCCGATAATGATTTGAAAAAAATGAAATAGTTGAATATAACCACATGTGTTGGTGTTGTGGCGGTGTCAGATATTGATACATGTTGGACACGTCATCGATTTGAAGTGTCAGTATTACATATCTTAAAACAACTTATGGACGTGTCATTAACTATTTCTACAAATTCTCTCAAACGCTAACACAAGTGGCTACACCGGTAGATAAACTCAAATTAGTACTTTATAAGTCACTCTAAACACCCTATTAGTATACGGTGCTTTAATATGAAGTATTTCCCGTATGATATTAATCCTCAGACATGTCTGAAAATTTGTTAGGGTGCTCAACCGGTGGAACAAACAACTCTACCAGATGAAGCACAACAAATATTTGTCATGTCAACAGATATAGCGGACGGTCTGAAGGAAGATCTGGCTTGGACATCATATATTTTGTTGCGAAATACAAACGCTATAGCTACGGTATGTCATATAACCACGGAAACTGTTTGAACTTTTATTGAAAACTAGAAAAGAAGGACAAATCATATGGACACTTGTGATTATAAAGTAGTATTTTCTATATTAACATGCAATATATCTGTTTAGATCAAACTTTGAAATTAATGAATCAAAAGATAAAATTGTCATTGTGTAAAATTTATGTGTGAAAATAGTTAATAGTTAGCAATATAGTTAGATGGTTGCGTACATTGTACAATTTAGAAGTTATTATCATGTAAATATAATAAATTGAACTCTGTTCATTCCTCAGTTCAATTTGGTACTACCTTTTATTCTCGCAGTTTTGCAGTCTATTTTTCTGCTCTTAAGCTTCTATATTGATTACCTTATTTTCGAACAATTTCAATGTGTTCAGCTCATTTTTATTCAAGGAGAAATTTGTGCAAGGGGATACTGGAATGTAACCAATGATTCATCAAAAGAAATTCTTCTTGGACAGTTTAGGAAAAAAATTGAAAATGCTGGCCTCAATGATTTGAAGGACACCTTATATTTTCCACAAGATGCAGGTAATGATGGTAGTCATAATATAATACTAATATATAATATGGAAGTTGCATATGGTTTTGTACAGTGTTGTCAAATAGGGGGCACTATAATGCTATATCATAAAAATATTTGAACAAATCGCTATTGTTCTGTGATACATTTAGTACGAAGTGATGTCAAATAGCGGCTATAGTGACGCTATAGCATTGTACCGTAGCATAATTTGACCAGTTCAAATAATGTGGAATTTTAACGAATGTTTCAGATTCTGAATTTCAGGAACTTGTACCTAAAGGCACACGTTCTCTTCTGGTTCAGCCAATATTACAACTTTCTACCAAGAGTGCTACTGATTCGCAAAAACTGGTGGGATTTATTCTGCTGGTCTCGACCATGAGATATGCATTTAGCATTAAAGATAAAGCCTGGATTGCAGCTGTGGCCAACAAGCTTAGAGGTAATAGCATTAACATGTTTACAAATTTATAGATGAATTTACGCATCATTTTTGTGATTTTTCTTATTAGTCAAGTATGCCTGAATATCATAATAGAATTTCAAATATCTCGACAGAAACATCAAAATGAAAGTCCATTCAGATAAATAATGGAAGAAGACACACATCTAGAGTCGAACAAAGAGCCTTCCAATGAAATTGTTGAGATATTTGAAATTATGTTGTGATATTCTATTCTGTTGGAAATAGGATAGATTCAAATAATCATATCCCTATAGTATAATCATGGGATTTAGATGTACACAAGCATTCAGAATAATGTTCAGTCTCATATTTAACTGTACCAAATCGATGGATGCATCTCAAATTTGAAAAATTGGCATATCTCAATTAAACCAAAGCTAGCTTGGAGCACCACCTTAATCTGCATCATTTTTCATTTTCATGAAATTTTGAGATAGATTTAGAGGTATGTGTAATTATAATACTTTAACACACTCACATTTTTAATGATTTCTGAACTTCTGTTGAGCTGTGAACTACATAGTCCATGTTACTCTATATCCTCTTTTGTTACTCATTTTCCTGTTATCATCATATCTTAACAAAAGGCTTCATGATATAAGTACCCTTCATTTCTACCTTTCAAACCTCTGCAATTTTTGTTTTCAGGCTAATGTGGATTTCCATTGTTTTATAAGCCTAACTTCAATTCAATTTTATACAAGTAGATTGAAGTGGTAAAGTATTTTCTGCAAGGATGATAAGGTGCTAACGAAAGGAATGTGTTAGTAATAGTAGATGCAGAATGATATAATGAAACTAAAAAAAATCAGAATTCATAAACCTTGAGGTGTAGAATGTTTCTGATGGCAAATATAATGCCAATCCTGACATGAGATATTACATCTTTTTGATATCATGATCGGAAGTCTAATAATGCATCCAGTTGAACCGATGATCAGAAGATACACTTACAAAAAAAATGTTGAATCTAGGTGATCACATTTAGTATCCGATTGTGCCTTGAAGAGAATTACCTCCCTCAGCGGAAACTTGTGAGAAACAGAAAAATGGACATCAGGATTATGCCTCTCCTGTATTAGAAAGTGAACTATTGAAGGACTAAGCTGTGCATAAATATCCGATTATCTCGCAGAAACTTGATCCAGAAATTTGTGGTTCAAATAAATGTAAAAGTTACCTTTTGAGGCATCAAACTAAACATGTTTGTCCATGCTTTTGAATATTGATTTCACATTTAAGCATTTGTATGATCGTATCTTTTTCTTTTGGCAACCTCATTTGTTTCCACATGGCATGATGTGCTACTATACCTCTACATGTGCATGTTAGAATTATTGAACTTTTGCTTGCAATGATTCATATATGCTTAAAATGTGTATGGATTTCACCATGCAATCTTTGTTTGGAGTAAAGATGAGCAATAAAGGATTCTAATATTAATTTTTAATTTACAAGGTATTGAAAATGTATTTTTGTAAATTTTTTAATTTTTTTTATTAAAGAACAAAACTTAGGTACAATTCTTTAAGTGCTTTTCGTATGGTTCTTACCTATAAATACACCTACTTTGTATATAAAACACTGAGAAAATTATGTATTTAAGGAAATCACGGTGAATTTAGTTAAGAACTATAGACTATGCACTTAAGAAATTGTACCTAAGGTTTTCCTTTATTAAAAAGCATCACAACTCATGGGCCACCACATTTTTTTAAAACCACATGTTTTCAAAAATAAACTAGAACTATATTTTGTCTAGAAGTGTATTTTAAACAACACAATTTACATTTTTTTAGATGTAATCTAAAATAATGTATTTTCAATAACTTGTAAATTTCGGTCGGCTAGATTGACTTAAAAAAAATAAATTATTAACATTTTAAAAGAAAAATACTTTACCTAGAGTCATCTGAATATGTACATGATCAACAAAGGTGTGGCCTAAAATGTGAACATGGCATACCCTACACCTAGTGGCACCTATTAGGCCTTTCTGTTATATACAAACTTCATTCAGGCCTAAACAAAAATGAAAAAACAAACAAGAAAATGTTTTATATACAAATCTTGTCATGGCTCAATGAACATCAGAAAATCTCTTTGCAAAACAACTGCTACTACCACTAATCTTGTCAAGTACAATGATAGAAGCACAATGATACATTAGAGAAGAACTAATTCAATGATAAAAACCTACATCAATATTTCAAGATTCATACTCAATATTTAGAGAACGTTATTCTCTCAAAAAAATAAATAAATTAGAGAACGTTATTAGGCTCTTAAGCATCTAGAGTTGAATAATAAACCAGAATAAGATACCATTTTATGAATCATAAAAACTGATGCATTCATATATTTAGTGAATCTTGACTTTTTTTGGTTAGTGTATGACATCATTTTAAGTTGCAGAAATGGAAGATGCAGAAGAATAAAACAAGCTGTAAGAACAGAACTAATTCTAACCTGAACTCAAAAGCTCCGGTCACAGGATTGCTTCAGGTGTTAACAACCATTGTACCCAAGACCACTTTTCCGCCCAATTCTCCAAGGCAGTAATCAAGCAGTTCTACAGAGACCACCTTGAATACGAACCCCTAAGAGCACGCTAGCTCATCCAATTGGACCGAGACACAGGATGCAACACTCCCAGCACGGCTTCCTCAACTCATACCACATCAATCCTCCTCCCAGGACATGACAAACCTGTGGCACTAAAGCAGCGCTTCTTGCCAGCGATGCCATCAACCTTTGATGGAGTCTTGATAGAATCATCAATCAAACCCATAGAAAGACAGAAGAGGTCTCTTATATTTACAAGCTGATGTTCCAAAAAAGACTGGTAATGTGAGATGATTCCTCTAGATACAAGCTTCTGGCCCTGAGAGAGGAAAATGGACAAGGGTATTGTTTCATTTTCCATAGAAACGAGTCAATATTAATTCACTAATACCACAAACTTTAGAATCATATATAGTTATTGTTTCAAATAAATTATTTCACATAGTTTAACCCAACATAATTTAACCATACATAGTAAAATAAGAAAAAGCTAGTGGATCCAAACTCACAAGGATTATTCACAATATAAATTACTAGATTCAACCAATAGACCCTTGCATTCACACTGTAACTTATTATTCAATACTACCTAGCTCCCAAAATTTATTCAAACTACTGATCTTCCGGTTGTAGCGGCATCAACATCAATGAATACAACTCCAAATACATCAACATGATCACTACCACCACTCACCATGACCAAACGCCACCCGTGTTTGTCATTTTTCCCCGATATCCAATAACAATCTTCACCAAATTCCGAAGGGTAACAGAATCCAAGAGCATATCCCGTTTTTGACGGCATTTTTCTAAATCCAAACCAACCTTCTATAAGCTTCTTATCGCTATAGTACTTTTGAATACCATGAACAACAACCCATGGTGTAGGGTAATCATCATCAGCTTCAAGCATCACCCACTTCGAGGATTCTACACACTCTGGCTTGTTGTCAAATACAATATCTAGACCAGTGTCTGTGTCTATGACGATGGGATCGCCATGAACCTCCATTGTTGGGATAAATTTTACTGGCAAGCCATCACCAACATGATCATAACTTTGAAGTACAGTAAGATTACATGTTGCATTTTCTGTTTTACCAAGCATCAATTCGCCACCACTTGTCGAGGAATCTGGCAACATAACATATCTTTTAGTAGAAACAACGGGGTTTCCATTTACGTCCTTCGTGATATCATCACTATCAGCATGTGTAAAGGGTAATGGAAAGTAGGTGGTGAAGCCAAAGAGGAAGAAACAAAGAGTGGTAGCTAGTGTAGGTATCAACATGTTTTGTGTGTATTTGTTTTGCAATTCTTGCATGACTCAAACCTTTTATTTATAGACTTTTATAATTAAGAAATCATTCATGTTTATCTAATTTTTTATAAATGAATGTAATCAAAACAAATACATAGATCTCAATAATGATCTAAAGGTGGATATTGATCATTTTTAGTAAAAAAATAAATAATTTAATATGAATATTATGATTTAAACATGGTTGCAAGACTTGCGCCTGAAGATTGAAATTTGAAAGCATTATGCAACCATAAGATGACTGCACTATTATGCTATAATAATTTCAAGTTACTACCATTCACATCATAAACACAGTGTTACAACAGGCAATGACCCTTTACTTGATTCTAACCCAAGTTTCATGCTAACAGAACTAACAACTTGCAGCCAAATGAGATTGAAATATGAAAAAAGTGAAATGCTATCTCTCAACTTTGGGACATATAAACCTTCAATTTCAACAATTAACAATATATCAATATTTTTTAAAATATCTTAGTAACTATTTTACCTTCGAAAACATCAAATGAATCACTCATTAGGGAAAAAATAACAGAATTTTACGCATTATTACAAGTGGCCATCACTTAATCCAAAATATAAGGACTAGGATTGACTGTGCCCGCAGTCACACGATCTATGAACCATTGGATGTGTTCTCATTATATCACGACCCTTGATTTATTTTATTTCAAAAAATAGAAAAATGAAAGTTTGAGAGAGAGAGATTTGATTTGAATAATAGTAACACAATTTGTCCATACACATGGAGAACCGGGAATTAGTTCGAACGGGTTTGATGTACTTTTGGGAACCAATTCGGATAAATTTACACATAAATTTGTTAAATGTGGACAATGTTTAAATCAACCTCCCACACTTCTTTCTCCACCCCTTCTATCAAGTACCTATCCAACATTCGAACAATTCTTTCTCAAATAACTTACTCAAAATTTTGCTCTACATGCATTAAAAATGTTGAATATAAATATGACCACGTAACAAAGTTTAAAGAGCGATTCTAATCATAACTTTTTTTTTAAAGGAAGATTCTAATCATAGGGGCGGATCTGGACTTACGATGTTGGTGGGACACAATTTATTTTATCAAATAATTAAATAAAACTAAATTTAATAAGAAATTATATTATAAATAGTTGTAGCAACCATAATTACAAAGAAAATACTCTTTTTTGAGTAAACAAAGAAAATACTCTATTTTTCATTTGTTTAAAATGAGATAAAATTACATCGGCTATATTGCAAGCTTACAAAGCCAAACAACATAAGCCATAAAGCAAAGGAAGAACAATTTTCTTTATAATGTCATATGAGCCATTGAAGGCACTCCGAGTTGTGGGACATTGCAGCCAAGAGTATCAATTTTGACAAAAAAAATAAATAATTGGAGAATTCTGCTCTCCACCCTACACAATTTGCTCGCGCCCTGCAGCCATGCCAATTTTGCTCTTGCGCACCTTAAGTGACGCAGCGTAACTTAAGTGACGTTGCGCACCTTAACTAGTGCGGCGCAAGTTAAGTAACGCAGTGTTACTGTTTTCGTACAAAACCCATCAGTCCAAACTCCAAGCACCATTTTCTTTCCCTCCACCCTCAAAAACCCAAAAAGTGCGATTTTTTGGGTCAAAATCCTCATCCCAAATCATTGCAAATCGTCAGGAAGCAAGTTTCTACGCTCATCAAGCACCAAATATCAGGTATTGTATCATCAAAACTCATCTCATTTTGCTGGTTTTTGTGGTAGGTTCGTCTGGTTTCCGTAGGCACTAGGGCTAGGCACGCAAGTTAAGTTGCGCAAGTAGTAAGTGTGCGCAAGTTAAGTGGCGCAAGGGTTAGTCTGTTGCGTCACTTAAGTGACGCCCCGGTGCACAGTCCTGTTTTTCGAATTTTTTGCCACTTTTGTTCTTGGTTAGCTTGTTCCACAAGTAATTTATTTTTTCTTCCTTTGTTTTTTTTTTATTCAATAGATATATAGGGAGATGGTTGACAATGTCGCGGATGATGACGTTGAACCGAAACCGGCCAAAAATGAAGGTTCCGGTGAAGGTTCTGGCGATGTCAAACCAACTATTAATTTGAAACCGTTTAAAGTCCAAATTCCAATGCAAGCTCGAATTGGTAAAATTGTAGAACCTAAACCGGTACCCATCGGTGTTATTTGTAAAGCTCGCGACACCACCTCATTTTTTACAACAAATGCAAGATGGAGAGAGCGAGAAGAGTTACTTACTTAGGTTCGTGGACAAGGGGTAAAGGCCGGATTTGGTGTTTGTATAGATAAATCCGTTTTAAAAAGGTCGTACTTGACGATGCAATGTGAAAGGAGTGGGATATACAAGCCACCTAAGACAAGGAAGAAACCGAACCTTGAAAGCATCGGCTCAAGGAAATGTAATTGTCCGTTTAGATTGAAAGGTTTCTTTGATAAAGATACAAATGATTGGTGGCTTGGAATGCTTTGTGGAATGCACAACCATGACTTGGAGGAGGAGGAGGAGGGAAAGTTACAAGGACACCTAATTGCGGGTAGACTTAGTGCGGAGGAGAAGAAAAAAGTTATTGAAATGACAAAGAGTTTGGCGGTGCCTCGGAATATTCTCACCAATTTGAAGGAAAATAACAACGAAAGTGTGACAACAATCAAGCAAGTGTACAATGTGCAAACAAGATGGCGCAAGGGGGAAAGAGGTGGCATGACGGAGTTGCAATTCTTGATTTCGAAGTTGGTGGAGCATAAATACGTCTATTACACAAGATGCAATAGTGAGGAAACCACTCTTGAAGACATCTTTTTTGCTCATCCGGATTCAATTAAATTGCTCAACACCTTTCCGACCGTTTTGGTCATGGACTCCACATACAAAACCAACAACCACCGAATGCCATTGTTTGAGATAGTTGGTTGCACCTCTACAAAAATGACGTATTCCGTTGGTTTCGCTTTTCTTCACTTTGAACTAGAGGATAACTTTGCTTGGGCACTTACTATGGTGAAAGGTCTCTTGTCCTCAAAAGACAACATGCCTAAGGTGATTGTCACCGATAGGGATGGTGCTTTGATGAATGCCGTTGGCACAGTTTTCCCTGAAACATACACTATGCTTTGTTATTTTCATATTGGGAAGAATGTAAGGGCTAAGTGCATCACGGATTGTAGAGTTCACCCAAAGCCTCCTAAAGGTTCAAAAGTTGACAAGGAAGAATTGAAGAAGAACAAGGTGAATAATAGAGAAGTTGTTGAGAAAGTCGTGATCGCTTGGAGAGAGTTGGTCGAATCTCCTATGGAGGAATCATATGCAAGTAATTTATTGAAATTCAAAGAGGTATGCATGCCATTTCCAGAATTCATTAAATATGTCGAAGAAACGGTTTTGAACCTTAAGGAAAAATTTGTGAGGGCATGGACGAATAAAGTCTTGCATCTAGGGTGTAGAACCACCAACATTGTTGAATCGGCTCATGGAGTTTTGAAAAAATATTTGAGGAGTAGCGTGGGTGATTTGGCATCATGTTGGGATGAAATTCACAAGATGTTGGCCGTGCAATTTGGTGAGATACAAGGAAGTTTTGGGAGGAACAAAACGGTCTTTGAACACAAATACGCAAAAATCAAGATGATGAAAGAGTTGGAGGGTTATGTTTCTAGAAAAGCATTGAGATTTATCTATGATGAATTGAAACGCTCCAAGACATTCGGCTTTCGTGAGGAAGATTGTGTTTGTGTGCAAAAGACTTCGTACGGGCTACCTTGTGCGTGTATTATTGCCATGAAGATCAAGCAAAAATTGCCTCTTGTCTTGGATGATATATACCCTCATTGGAAAAGGTTGTGTGTACAAGGAGAAAAGATTGATGATGATTTTTCCGTGGTGGAGGAGTGGAATGGCATTCAAGAACTTCTCAAGAAAAGCCCTTACAATATGAAACTCCGCATCAAAGAGATGATGCGTCAAATAGCATTTCCGGAAGCCACAATTTTGTCTCCGCCTTCGACAAAGGCGGTAACCAAGGGAGCACCTAAAAGGAAGAGGACTACACCCAAAGTGTCATCATCGGGACGAATCCCCTCTAGGTGGGAGACCATTGATTCTCAAAATCCGGATAGTCAACCTTCAGAACCAAAGAGGTCACTTCCAAAGAGGAAAGATGCACACCTTGGCACTTACTCCCGCTCACAAGCTTCATCCTCTACTTCAAAACCGCTTCGGAATATCCATGCATTTCACAAATTCCAAACTTCATGAGACCTTTTGTTGAAGACATTGTGAATGTTAAAGGGGATGGTCATTGTGGATTCCGGGTGATAGCTAGGCACTTGGGGAAGGATGAGAAAGATCATGTTTTGCTTCGGTATGCACTTATTAATGAGTTGAAAAATCACGAGAGTGACTACATGCCGATATATGACACGGAGGAGCATTATAACAAAATCTTGAATGGTTTACACCCTCCAAAACGTACAATTGGTGTTGCGCCGGTAGATAAGTGGATGACCACTTCGGATATGGGTCACATTGTTGCTTCTTGCTACAAAAGACCCGTTGTTCTATTGACTTTGCCCGAAACGGGTGGTGTATGTGAGACATATTTCCCAATCCGAAGTGCTCCTCCACTTAATCCACATTCCAACATCATGTGTCTTTGCTTAATTCCCGACCACTATCTTCATGTGATTTTGAAGGAAGGTTGTCTGTTACCACCGAGTTGCACGGAGTGGATGACCAACAAGATTGGTGAGGTGGAGAATTGGCATTTTGCGTTTTTGGATAGACAAAACGCTTATAATGAACTCATGTCCAAGGAGCCGAAGCCGCCAAAGAAACCAACAAATTAGCACAATCCAATTGTTTGTGATGATACTCCCACCCCACAAAAAAAGGAACAAGAAGTTGAATGGACGGAAGACATGGAAGAAGTCGATAATTTAGGAATGTCACTAGACCTCTTAGATAGGTTATTATAGGTTAGGACAATTATAGGTTGGTCGGTGTCCGTCCTATTTTTTGGTGGTATTACACCCCGACGTATTTTTTTGTGGCCGGTTATGTAATTTGGATATTTGTGGCCAATATGTAACTAATATTATATATATATATATATATATATATATATATATATATATATTAAATGAAATGAAATATTTTTTTGGTGGCCGGTTATGTCACACCAATTATTGCTCGCATTACTTACTTTGTCAATAATTATTCAACTACTTATTTTATATCATTTCTCTCATATTTGTTTTTCATTATATTTTTGTGAAGTTTGTGAGGTGAAACATGTCTGAAGATGCACAAACTCCGGTTAAACTTGAAATCCGTTATGTAGATGTGAAAAAGAGGGTTTGGTTCACTGTAAACCCGACCGACAAGTTGGATGAGTTGAAGACAAAGCTTGACGACTTCTTTATCTATATTGGTTCAAATCATAGAACACGTGATGTGATAGTAAATGTGCCAGGCCTGGACTTGGGGGAGGATAAGGAAGAGGACTTTTGGAAGACCGTGTATCATCCACGACTCCTCAAAGACGATAGCGACGTTGATTTCATGTTTAGCGTAATGGTTGAGAATAATACTTTGTACCTTTTTGTCCGATCCGTTGAAGTGTAATCCTTATTTAAGTGTAATGGTGTAATTTTTGACCGTTTATGTGAGATTATGTAATTTTATAAATTTATGGACAAATTTGTGTTATTTGGACCGTTTACGTGACTTTAAGTGTGTTTAAATGATTACGGGCCATTACCGACGAATTCGTGTAATTTACACCGTTTCGATTGTTATGTGATTGTGAAAAAAACGATGTTTTAGTGTAATTTTGATCGATTGTGTCGTATTATCCAATAATATTGTTAAACTGGCGTAAGTAGGTTCAATTACGGGCATCTTGAGGTTACGGGTCTTTGATGACACATAACTTTGCAGCGTTCAATGATGCTTCACTTAACTTGCGCAAGTGTTAACACTATGCGTCAGTTAACGCACGCAATGTTTTACACATGCGGCAGTTAACTGGCGCAGCGCGCGTTAACTAACGCATATGTTTACACGTGCGTTAGTTAACTAGCGCAGGGGTAAAATTGGCATGGCTGCAGGGCGCAAGCAAATTGTGCAAGGTGGAGAGCATAATTCATAATTGGATTTGGGTTTGGTGTGGTAGGACCTATTTAGGTCCGCCCATATATTTACTTTACAACATAGTTTAACCCAACATAATTTAACCTTACAAAGTAAAATAAAAAGAAAATTGCAAAATAAACAGTTTGCCCTAGTGGGATTTAAACTCAAGCATTCACACACACTTAAATCATAGAACAACCAATTAGACCATATAGGCCTTTTTGGCTTGCTTGCAAATTTGATTCAAACTAGTGATCTTCCAGTTGTAGCAGCATCAACAGGTTTAAATACAATTCCAAATGTATCACCACTGCCCTCGATGACCAAGCGCATTCCATTTTCATCATTTTCCCTCCTAACATAATCACACTCACTTGGCGCGGTCCCCTATGTGCCAGGAAGAGCATGCTTGCTGTGAGGAGGCAGAGGCGCGTGTTGTCTATGCGCAGGAGAGAGTGGGGGAAACGGTCGGTGGTGGAGGCCCACAAGTTCATGTTTTCTTGGAGAAAGTGGCTTTGGAGGAAAGTACAAATAATTGTACTGGGCCTGTTTTTGTGGGTCTGGAAGAGGGAATTGAATGTTCCAAATATGTTGAAGACAAGATTTTGTTGGATGGGGGGTGCAAAAAACAAACAGTTTTTTCAGACTTCTCTGAATCGGTGTCCAATTCAGTTTCCGACACGGAGGTTCAGTCGGGTCTGTAGCTGCTGAAGTTGGAGCACTTCCTAGGAAGTCAAATAACAACAAGTGCCCCGTGGGGATGGGTTTAACCAAGTGCGGTAGGCTAGTGGAGGCGGCAAAGGTGGGAAAATCTAAGAAAAAGAGGAAAGACCGTAAAGGTGGGATTGAAAGGGGTGCTAGTAGGAAGGAAGATGTTGCAAAGGTTATACCAGAGTCCTCAAATTCCTTGAATCAAGTAACGTTGCAAGAAGCGCTTGATGCGGAAAGGATTCTTAGACTTAAAAAGAAAAATGGAGTGACTTTTTCGGTGTTGGATGGTCCCATTTTGGATAGACTTGTCAATTTAGAGAAAGTGGATGTTAAGCAAAATGTGCATTTGGAGACATTAGAGGTTGACCAATGATTGTGTCATCCTTTAATGTTAGGGGGTTGGGAGGTAGTTTGAAGAAAAATAAAATTAAAGAGTTAATCCGTAATCATGGGGTGGATTTTATGGCTATTCAAGAAACGAAGTTGGAAAATGTATCTCCGGCGTTGTCTTACAAACTTTGGGGGAGTCAAAATTGCAATTGGGCTTTTCTTCCTTCGGAAGGTAATAGTGGAGGTATTTTATCTTTGTGGAACAACACGATCTCTAAATTAATTTTTTCTTTTAGTGGTGATGGCTTTGTGGGTGTTTGTTTAGAGTGGGGGGTGTTGGCGACTAGATGTTTTGTAGTGAATATTTATTCGAAATGTGATCTTGTGGCCAAAAGGAGATTATGGGACAACTTGGTGGAAGTGAAGGAGGGGTTAGGTGATGGTGTTTGGTGGGAGATTTTAATGCGGTGAGATGTCGTGAGGAAAGAAGGGGGGTGCAAGAGGTGGATGGTAGTAATCGACGTAGGAAGAGGAGACTTTTTAATGATTTCTTCGACAAAATTGTTTTGGAAGATCTTAATCCACTTGGTAGGAAGTTTACATGGTTCCACTCTAATGGGGTGGCTATGAGTAGAATTGATAGAGTTTTGGTGTCAGAGGATTGGGAGTTAGTGTGGGGTGTCCCGTCTTTATGGGTGCTCCCTAGAGATGTCTCCGATCATTGTCCGTTGCTTATCAAGACGGGGGAGAATGATTGGGGGCCTAAACCTTTCCGGTTTAATAATTATTGGATCTCGAACCGGAAGTTTAAAAAGGTGGTGGAGGAAGATTGGAGGGCCGATGGGGAGACGGGATGGATGGGGGTGGTGTTGAAAAACAAATTAAGAAGGTTGAAAGATAGCATTAGTTTGTGGAGTAAGGTGGAATATGGGGGAGTGGAGGATAAAATAGTAGGCTTGAAGGCGGATATAGAAGAGTTGGATTTGAAGGGGGATTTGAAAGATAGCATTAACCAAAATGTTTCTTGAGAATACAAAAGTCTAATCCAGCAGAGAAATCCCACTTTATTGAACAAGAGTAATGCATTAAACAAAAATTTCAAGTTTTTCTCTCCCTAATTCATCACTAAATTATGAGTTCCTTATGCTAAAAAATGGTCTAAAAATAAAATAAAAAATACACTTGAATTGATACAACAATCCCTGTAAATAGAGCAACATGCGTCCTCATTTTACAGTACAATCAGGATTTGCATAGAATACAAGGATTTCTTCCGGTAATCTGAACTCAGAAGACGAAAAAAACTAAACAACTTATTATCAAATTTCAATCAATGAGACTTGTGTTGATGTATCCCTCTTCATATTTTGTTTGATATTAGTACAAGAATTATGCACATGCAATGAAAGAATAATGTCTCCGATTTTCACTTCCTTCACCTGCACCTCTGAACAACACAGTAATTAGCAATCTTATTTTGCCCATTTTTGCGAATAGCAACAAATAGTTAGCCTATGCATGGTAACATGTAACAACAGGAGAAAATGGAACAATTTGGAGAGACATTTGTTCAGATGTTTTCATAAGCTATCCCGGAGAGCTTGTGAAAATAAGCTGAAAACAACGTAAGGACATACCATAAGCTATTTTCATAAGCTGTCCCAAACAGTCTCACAAGTACTTTATGGAAATAAAACAAATAATCCATTCAGTCGCGTATTCCCGATTAATGCAGCCTCATATGTTTCAATTTTAGGTTTATAGTATTAAGCGAAAGGTTATATTATACATATGGGGTTAGGTTAATCCTACTCCACTAGTACCAATAGGCGACATGGGGGGAGAAGCACTACGCTTAGGAATCAACAACACTAGAAAACTTTGTAAGATAATAAAAAATAAAAAAATCCTTCCTTTCTTATCGGCGTTGAGGTCATACAGTCTCACAACTACTTATGTCAGTATGAAAGCTCGAATAAGCCAATTGAAACAGGCCTAATCTCATACAGATGCAAAAGAAATACTCACATGGAAGTGATTTCTGCCTAAGAGTCGCGTCACAATCTCACTAGTTCCCAATCTTCTTTTGACATGTCATAGATTTCAACACAACCATCCTCAAACATGATCTGAAAAAGTAAATGCATATTCATATTTAATCCCAATTTTTATCTAGTGTCAAAACCCGACTAAATAATCTCTAGAATTTAAACGATATAAACTGTCACCGTGAAAAATTAGTTTTACACTGACATCCAATAAAAATCTAATGTTCTGCCACACAGTTCTACTTTCAAAACTGCTTTTAAAAATTAGTGTTACTGGTGTGACATGAACAGATGGAGACTTTCAACTGGATGTTAGTGTAAAACTAACTAACTAATTTACAATGACACTGTAGGTCCATTAAAACTCTAATCTCTGACCTTGTGTTTTCGAGAATATTCATCAAACCATTTAATAATCCCAAATCTGTAGCATTATAAAATAAATTAGAAAACGATTGAACTTAACTTCAATTATAACATATGAAATTAAGGATAGTATCCCAAACTTCACAAGGATAGTATGACAATTCAAAAGTAGAAAATTTTAATATACCTCACATTTCCAAGTTGTTTTATCATAATAACTTCATCGATGCAATTGAGTAAGCAATTTGAATGGTCAACAACCCGAGAACTACCTGTAAAATCAATACAACAGAAAAATGAAACTTGCCTATTGTAGAAGACAACAAAACGAAGGAAATGATAACAGATAAATCAAATAGTTTATATATAACTAACAAAATAAAGAAACAAGCTTACCAGTTTGCAGGCCTCCATTCTGATAAACCTGTCCAGGCATAAAAAAAAAAAAAAAAAACCACAATTAGTCAAAATGTTGATAATTATACATTCCTAATATATATGCAGTACATAACTAAATTCAATAACAGTGACTGCGCATCATCAAAAAGGGAAAGTTCATTCAATCAAATAAAGTAACAGTCATTACTTCCAGAAAGGGATAGTGCATCTCCATTGATTCTCTAGAGAATGATTCTAATTGTTATTTTACCTTTATATATATTCAAACCAGTAATTATCCTGATATTAAAAAGCAAAACCTAAAATCCAACAATCATGCTTTATTAGAATTTATGCCAAGTGTTTAGAGAGTCTTGAACTCTATTCTCTGAATCTCTTTCTATCGGTTTTCTGCATTTTACATAGCGAGCATCAATCTATTATCGATTGTTCTAGACGACTAATTAACTGACAGCTGTCAGTTAGTTACAGGGGAGACTATTGAGTGTGGTAAGGACAACAGGAGTTATCGTGAGCTCTAGCTAATCTATTCCTTTACTACGCTTTCTACATGATGTCCAAGAGCAGAGTTCTTGCCTGCAAGTACAACCTAAGCTGCACAACCAAGGGGATGTTAATTATCTCAGGTGTCCTCCTGAGCCATCTTAAGATCATTCTGCTAATCATATCAATGCTAATCAGCACCCTAGATTTTGAATTCGATGAATATATAAAATCGTTCATGGACCAGTACCTAATAACGCAGGTTATTAGGAGTTGGTCTTTGCAAATGTATCAAAGCTAATCAGTGCTCCAGATCAAGTAATTCAATCAGCACCCCCATTCTTCATAATTAGGTTATTAGCAGGGCTGGCCCCAGTAATCGTGCAACGTGCAACAGTGTTTTTAAATGTCCGACATGGTGCCGACATGGTGGAGCCATGTTACGACAGCGTCGTGGATTCCGTTCCAGCCTCAGTGCCGTATTAATCAGCACTGTTTCACCATAGCCCGCAAAACTGGTAGATTTATGGCGGGCTGCCATAATCCCAACATCTGCGATAACATCGGCATGCACTTTGAGCAACATTAAAAAGTGTATCGTAAATTTTTTTTCGGGAAATACAAGATACAATTAAAGTAGTAATTAATTTCTGAAAAATTATGATATGAAAAATATCTTATAATATTCATATCGTGTTGAGTCCCAAATCGACTAGAGATACGGCATAAGTAGTGCTTATTAGGTTTGGACATTCTCACTTCACAAGCTGGATTTTTGTGATTTAGTTAAGCCCAAAGCCCAAATTTTAAGCAGGCTATTGCGTCATTTGGGTTCAAATACCGGTGTTACTGAGACTCAAGAAGCACGAGCTCCGGCAATGAATGGAAATGTCGACCTTTGCCCTCTAAGGCTCAAAAACGCAAGTGCAAGCCTTATAAGCACTATCTAAGTCCTGTCTCTATTTGATGTGGGCCTCTCAACAAACTCCATCATGCTCGCGATTGGTAATTTGACAGTCTAGGTCATATCTCTATTCGATGCGGGCCTCTCAACACACTTCTTCATGCTCCCGATTCATCATTTGAAATGCGGACTAATGTGGGTGCCATAAAAGGGATCTCAACAGGTTGTATCTTCCTCACTTTACAAGCTGATTTTTTGGAGATGAGTTAAGCCCTAAGCCCAAATCCTAAGTAGGTTGTTTGTTATTTGGGTTAAAATACCATAGGCGATAAACGGAAATGTCAACCTTTGGCCTCGAAGCTAAAAAACAAAAGTGTGAGCCTTATAAGCACAATCTAGGTCATATCTCTATTCGATGCGGGCCTCTCAACACACTCCCTCATGCCGGCGATTGGTAATTGGACAATCTAGGTCATATCTCTATTCGAAGTGGGCCTCTCAACACACTTCTTCATGCTCCCGATTTGTCATTTGAGGAGCGGACTAATGTGGGTGCAATAAAAGGGATCTCGACGGTCGTGGATTAATTTAGATTTTATTAAATAACCATCAAGGAATAGTTTCCTTTTTCATTTTTATTATGATTAGGAATTAAATTTTAGTAGAAATAAGTTAGTGCTCTTTCTATTGTCATAATAACATATCATTCACATTATTTCAATTTCAATATATAATAATTTTCTTCCTTTATTACACGACTAAACCCTATCTTCAAATTCGTATTATCGCTAAACCCTCTTATCATTCTTTTATAGACAAATTCTTGATAAATCTAATACTTAGTTTCCCTATCTCTAAAGTTCTATCCTTGGAATTTCTGCCTCTTGCTTCCACACTTGTCTCAAATCCCTAGGGTCAAGCATAAATTGAAGTTACCCTCTCTCAAGTTCTATCCTTGGAATATCTGCCTCAAATCCTTAATCCAACAGTCATATCCTCCTTCCGACAGCCTCATAAGTCATAACATTTATGGCCCTACCAACTTTCGCCCAATAGTTTGACCCCTGTTGCCGCAAAGCAGATGGGATCGACGATCTCAAAAGCAATTTGACATCAGCTATGCAAGAGAAATAGTCTTGCTTTGACTATCCCCAAGAAGCACTCAAATCCAGTTATTTCAGCTGGAATTTAACCCAATTCTGCAGTTTATCTTGTCGTTTGTCCCAGCTTAACTTTAAAATAAAAGTAACCTCTAGTAGCATGTAACCTCCTCTAGCTTCATCATTTTCCCAAATATGTTTTAGCTTGAGGGAGACTATTAGGGTATATGAAAAATATGGTACAATATTTTGATCATCGCTTAAGAGTAATTTAGAATATCATAATATTATCTTTTTTTATTTGTTTTCCTGTATGTTACCTCATATTTTATATGATTTGTTCACCTATTTAATAAAGATAGAGACTAGTTTTAGCATAAATAAAAAAATTAATGCTGTTATATAATAATAGAGCATTCCTTTTCCTCCAACTATACCTAAAGGACCCTACAACCTCAACATGCTTTTATCAAAACTTGAATGTTCTATGGTGTAGTTTCATCATCTAAGAATAAGTTTTTATGTTACCAGATTTGTTTCGCTTTTTAAAAAATCAAGAGTCCAAGTATAAATAGAAATATTAATGTTTTGTGTTATAGTCTTATCTTTCCTCCAGGTATATCTAAAGGACTAAAATAATACTTTGATCAAAACTGTTCCCACCACTGTGAGGGGTTCGACAGAGACCGATGTACAGAACCCTTACCCTTCAAGTGAAGAGGTGGTCTTCGTGACACAAACTCCTGTTCACATGAACACAAGGCAGAAACCTAGCATCATTTTCTTGAATAAAACTTGTGACCCCTTCTCAAGGTCACAACGCCTTGCCATCTTGACAAGGCTCGGCCTCCGAACCGCAAGCAAGTCTAACGGATTTTTATATTTGAATTAAAAAATTATATATCCTACACTACTGTTTCAAACATATTATATTGTTCACCGCACATTTTCATATAGTCACTAATAACTCTCCCGAAAAAATAAAGGAATTGATACGCATGCAAAACACAACACATTCCCGAAAGATGGATTTTGAAGTAAGCAATAACCAATAAACTTCCCTCCCTTCACAATCCAAATAAGGATTTTACAAATCAATCCACAATCAATATTTGTATCTATGATTGTTAGTACAAGTCACAATAGTAATCTAATTAAACAGACACACTCTCATCTTTAAAAGAATTCCAAAACTAACTTCAGCAATATATTTTAGAGTATAAGTTTTTTATTTTCTCATCAGTCACTAACTTCAGCAATCTCACTTTATCATGATATGATATAATTTTAAAATCTTATAATATTTCCAACCATCGTCGACTATACTGAACAAAATCATTCAGCACATATGGGCGGACATACCCTAATCAATAGTCTTATGAGAATTTGACAATGTATAGTTATTCAACCTGTTCAAAAGCACTAGCTCACAACAGAGCTTTGAAATAACAGAAATTTGATATTATTGAAAAGACATGGAGAATTAGAGAGACATATCTACTCTATTTACGAGAAGATGAAGCCACCTGATATGCCACTAATTTTAATGCAGCATCTGATGACATTTTAGGCTTGGTAGGAGGTCGCGCACCCAGCTTAAGCCTACACTGAACAGCACCACAGTGGCAATCTTGATCTGCACCAAATTGAACAAACCTGCTATGCCGTTAGAAACTTAGAATCCACCATCACTACAACAGTCATACAAATATCATTCCAGACACCAAAGGGCCTGTTTGGATTAACTTAGTTAAGCTTATCAACTGATAAAATAAACATTGATGAGACAGTTAGAGAGAACTTACAAAAATGGCTTATAACATGTTCATTAGCTATTTTCCGCTTACTTTTATAAGCTCTCTCTATAGCTTATACGAAAACAATTCGACTTTATTTTCTTTTGTTATAAAAATAGCTTATACATAAGTACTTATATGATGAGCACTTAGGTTGTAACCGCTTAATTAATCTATTTACCCAAACAAGGCCTTAAAGAGTGTAATCAAAGAAAGTACTCATACTGGTAGTCGTAAGTCAGATGTTCGCCCTTCTTTATATCACGACTTGCAAATATGCCGATTCTAGTTTCACCGTCTATTATCCTAAAGATGGAAAACAAGAAAGACCGTGTGAATAAAAAATAATACTAAAAGACCATGTGCCTAACTATTCATCTATCAAATAATGTCGGTTGAAATAAAAAGTAATACTAAAAGACCATGTGAATAAAACAATTAGAAAGTAAACCATTTCTGCATCTCAGTATTCGGGCAGCAACTATGGTTGATGTATCTTGATTTATTTCCTTTGTATGTTGCATCTATCACCATATCTCGATTGATTTCGCATAAGTAAAAGTTTGTTTCCCCGCGATCTTTCATATTCCAAAGCCTCTGTTCGCATGTTTTATCATCGATAACTGTAGAAAGAGGTGACAACAACAATCAAAAGTAGGTCTAAAATAAAATAGGATTATTGTTCTATAAAGCCTCTGTTCGCATGTTTTATCATCGATAACTGTAGAAAGAGGTGACAACAACAATCAAAAGTAGGTCTAAAATAAAATAGGATTATTGTTCTATAAATGTTGAACATAAAAACAATTAACTATCACCTTCTCCGACATATTCAATTACAAACTCCCCAAGCTTTATATCTTCATCTGCCACAATTCCAGATCCACATTTCTCAGTCTACAAGCAATATATTACAACTCATTATGTCATTATGAATAAGCAGATACAAGCAAACATTGCCTAAATAAAGTTCCTCTAAAATCTAAATTTGCAACGACAGAAGTATAGGACCAACTTGCAATAAGAATCATATATCCTATTTTTTCATAGTGTTGAGCGTACAAAAAAAAATACTTGAAAACAATAATAAAACATGTTGAAAGAAAATGGCAGTATAACAAATTCCCAAAAATAATCCTGATTCAGAAGTTTATACCTTGACTAATTTCATCTTTTTAACAGGACGGTGCTGAAAAGCTTTGTTGAGACATGAGCTCCCACATTTGCAGCCTGAAGAACAGCTAGACAGAAGCATCCTACAGGGACAGTGAGCATAAGGAACAAATAATGAACGATGCATATCCCATTCCCATTCATAAACACATTACTTTAAAATGGAGTAGGTGCATGTACTAGAAATGCTTGCCAACACATGAAAAGCGTAAACCAATACTTAGTTACTTACCCACAGTGGCAATCTCTACCACATACAGCAGTAGAATCAGAAGATTCGCAAGAACAGAATATACCATCATCACTCTTTCTCTTGCCCTTCTTAGTGACATATATATCTTCAATTTTAATCAGAACCAACAAAAAGATTATCTGGAATACAAGTATAAACAGACAAACTGTGTAACAGGACCAAATACAGAAAAAAATGAAGAAACTAAAAACAACTGAAGATTGCATGTAAGCTCTGTTAAAGTAGATAAAGACACTCATAAAGCAAGAGCGATACTGTAAACATCGGAGATAAACAGTTACTGTGAACAATCTGATCAACACTAATAAACAGACAAAACTGTGTAACAGGACCAAATACAGAAAAAATGAAGAAACTAAAAACAACTGAAGATTGCATGTAAGCTCTGTTAAAGTAGATAAAGACACTCATAAAGCAAGGGCGATACTGTAAACATCGGAGATAAACAGTTACTGTAAACAATCTGATCAACACTAATAAAGGATACTGCGCTTTATATGGGTGTACTGCGTTGTCCTGTTTTTAATCGAATCTGGAAGTTCAAAGTCAACAGTTTCACCAAGATTGTTCATCAGCTTGGTGAATACAGCTTCAAACCGATTCTGCTCAGAATTCTGTTAAACAGAGAAGCAAAGGAACTCCCTTAACAAGCCAAAAGTAATCTAAAAAGGTAAATTTTTCATTGACTAATGCCTGGTAGAAATTGTCATAAGCACATACATAATATAGTGAAACCTATCAGAACTTACGGTGTATCTTTAGAAACACCGTCTTAAATTTAAAAAGACCAACTTAACAGAATACAACAGCGGGATCAAAGAGAAATTCAATACTGAAACATAAATAGAATATAAGGAACTCAATAGACGGACTAATGAAAGAAAACATAAAACAACCTTTTTCATGATGGGCATGGAATCCACAACAAGACTTTCTTGCTTCCTTCGAAGGTATTCTCCGCCTATAAGCATGAAGAACAATTGTCAGTTTTAAGTAAAAGTAATTCAAGGCACTAAATCAAAAGCTGTCTCAATCTCGAAGTTTCAAATTCAATATATCAAAATTAGCATCGTCATTGAGATATATGCATAAATATATTATTCTTGTGCAACAAGACAAAACTTAGCAGCGGAAAGATGTTCAATACTTGTTCCTTTTAGACTGTCAAACAGAGTCAGGGTGATACAGAAATTAAATGACAGTTAATCTAAAATATGACACCTATGTGTATCCATAACTACAAACATCTAAGCAAACTCTAAAGTCATAAGCCATCTTATCTCACATTTTCATAACTTCCAATAACCGCATTTTCATAAATATTTATAACTTCGAATAACCACATTTTATCTGTCAACAATTTTGAAATTTTGAATGCAGACACATGTGCCTGTATAGAAGAACAATACAGATCCTACAGGATTTACTTTGTATTAGCAAGGATCAATTTAATTTCCTGAAATCTCATCATTTTCAATGCTTAAAACAAATTATTTTATGCAAATTGCTATTCAAATTATTTAATGTAAATTAATGACAAAAATTAATGTGAAATGAAATCCATATACATAATTTCTCATCACTCAAACAAGAAAAAATAAAACAAAAACCAGCATTCATACATACATAAAATAAAACAGGATACAAAATTCTGGAAATTTAATGACAGAGACTGATATGAAACTCAATGAAATAAAATTCAACACTTCCCATCACTCAAACAAGAGAAAATAAAATAAAATAAAATAAAATTCAACATTCAAACATACACAAAATACAATCTATCATAAAATTCTACATTTCCTTCACACAAATAAGAGAAAAATAAAAATTCAGCATTCAAACATAAATTCAGAAAATTTAATGACAGAAACTAATGTAAAATCCAACATACACAAAATTCAGCATTTCCCTTCAACCAAACAACAAAAAATACCCAAAATATTAGAAGAAGAAAAAATAGAATTGAATTGAATAATTCAACAATTGCAAGATTCAAACTTTTAAATTCCCGCTGATTCTTTCACTGAACAAAAACACAAAACACTGAGTAAAAACAATTGAAGTAACCGGAATTTCAAATTCTGAATTGAACTAATACACAAAATCTTGTAAAAAAAAAAAAAACCTTTTTTTGATTATTTATTAATTAAACATTAAAAAAATCACAATAAAATAGAATTGAATAAAAAAACCAAATTTTGACAAAAACCCAGTACAGTAGAGTGAAGAAAAATGAGAATTGAAAAAGGGTTAGAGTAAAATAAGCGAGAATAAAAAATGCGTTTGATTGCATAAGCAGTGAAAGTACAGAGAAAGTACACTGAAAAAGAAAAGGGTAAAATGGGAAATATGAAAAATCTAGAGAGAGAAAGAGAGAGAACCTGATACTGAAAGAACGTTGAATTGAAATTGAAAGAGAAATGAATTGAATATGGAAATTGGATGGATAAGTACTGTGACTGTTTGAGAAAGAAACTGCCGTTGTTGGTTGAGAATGGATGTATTCAAAACAAACTGCAAAATTGGTTCTTTGGGTTTTTTTTTGTTTGGTACATGCACTTTGGTTTTTTGAGGGGAAATAGTACTATTTAATTTTATAATAAAATGGAATAAAATGAATTTAAATTTAATTAATTCATTTTTTATAATGAAAATACGCTAATGCTAATATATACTATAATTTAATCTAAGAGGAAGCACCGTCGTATAAACTAGTTTTATAACAATATTTAATTTAACGAGAACTAATGAGTCTTACAAAAAAAAGTCATTGCGACATAGGTCATTCACGGCCGATCAAAATATTTTGAATCGTTTTGTGTGTAAAGTTGTTTTGAATCATCAATCTATCACTATTAAACACTTTAGTAAAAATAATTACAACAAAATATATTAGAATAAATATGTTATTCTAATAACATCTTTATTCAATTTAGTCAAAAGAAAAAATGAAGTCAACTATGGAAAAATTCAAAGATTAATTGATTTAACAAAAATTATATAAAAAGGATTTTTATCAATTATCCATGTTTAAAAGAAAATTTGTAAATTTAAAATTACTTTGCATTTAAAATTTTAAAATATTTCTTTTTATTGTTTTAAAAAAAAATTATCCAATTTAAAAAAATTAAAAAATAATCCAATTTTTTAATTTTTTTTTAAATCCAATTTATACATGCAAGCATGCAGCAGTTACCTTTTCAAAATATATGAGTGAACTTGAATTGCGATTGAGTAAAAAGCATATTATTCTTCCATCTATTGTTGATCTTCCAAGGCACAAAACTATGATTGCTAATTGCTTGAATTACAATCATGCAATCACTCTCAATCCAAAGGTTTTACTAAGCTTTTTTATTTGCAACCATAGGATTAAATATAGCAGACCCATCTGTATTGGCATTAATCCAATTGAAAACATGATTTATCCAAAATAATTCAAAATTTCAACATCTTCATTGTGTTAAGAACTATATCCAGTGGAGAGGTTGTAACTCAAGTTAACATCATCTTTGATAATTAATATGGAATTGTGCAAGTTAAGCTTAGAATTATATATCAAACTTGACCTTGTTTCAGAAAAACCAAACACTCCAAATTATGTGAATGATTGCAGCCAAGATCAGATAGAGGATTTGAGTGCTCCAATGCAAGTTGGAGTGAGAAAGAAGAGATAGTGCAAAGTTATGGTCAACTTGTACCTTGATGATATCATTCAACAGGTCCCAATGATAGATAATACTAAATGGCACCATCCACGATGGTGAGGCCTTAACCATTTAAGACCCGATACCTAATAGGTACCCTATTGTGAAAATTCTTTTTTTGGGTCTCTTAAGACTCAGGGTCTAATTTAAGACCCTCATTTTTAAGTGGGCCCCACACTACTTTTTGATAAAATAATCATTATTGAATTGTTTTTGTTACTTTTGTTGAAATATAAATGATAAATAATTATTGGTGGGACCCATTTAGACTTTTTGTTAGAGGGTCTATATTGGAATGATTGAGTACCTATTAGGTACTATTATTAAAAAATTATAAAAAAGTGATGTGCCCATGTGGGACCTAAGACCTCAAGATTGAGTGTCTCCGTTGTGGATGCTGGGAAACTCATAAACTTATTTAAACATCAAAGGGTGCTTGCTCGATATAAATATATCATAATGATTATGGGTGTGAAACCAAATATTTCTTGTTGGTAGTGCCACTAACCATAAAGAGGGATGAGAGAGTTTTGAACTAAAGTGGATTTTATAATAATGTATGAAAGAACAATTGGATGCTCTAAGGTTTGTTTAAGTGCGCATGACCGTTGAATAAAATTCTGACCCTGAAATCAACAATTTTGGCCTTGAATAAGCATGCTCTAGACATAGAAGAGAAACTCTAATGCTCGAAACAAGACTTTGATGGTCAACAAAAAGTCAAAACTCTGATCAGTATGCATGAAGACAAACTATGATCTGAAGACAAGGTCTGAAGGATAAAGTTAATGGTTAACACTCTAAAGATTCTCTAACCGGTTTTGTCTTCTTCATATGAAACATTGTTGTACAAGCTCCGCAACACGTTTTTTGTCCTTGCTATATAAATGAATAACATGTTGCGAAAAAAATACAAAGCTCTTACAAGACAAAGAGAATGCCTCATATCATTCTAAAAGAAGTAAAGAAATTCTAATGTACTTCTCAATAGAATTATTCATTGGAGGCAAAGTTTTAAAACTTGAAGAAAGTTATTGATGTGTTGTCGCAATTTCTTCAAACAACGAATATATTCATTTCTAATATAAAAAGGCTTAATACATCATTTGGTCCCTTAACTTAATTCTTTTTTTCAAATTGGTCCCTTAACTAGTAAACGTTTCAATTTGATCATTTATCTCTGTTTTCATTATCAATTTGGTTCTATTTTATTAATTTTAAATCTCTAAAAAAGAAGACCGTTGAATAAAGAAGATCCATCAGATCTAACGATGTATCACTAACACCTAATATTATACCTCTTTCATCTTCCATCATTTATTTCTTCATCCTATGAACTTCACACCACCACCACAACAACCCAGAAAAAAAATATCTAACACCACAAACCCATTAACTCATGTCATAGAATAAACTCTTTACCACATCTTCTGCAACATTTGAGTTTATGGGTTTTTCTTACAATCAAACATTATGCCTCTTTCATCTTCATCTTCAACAATCACAAAAGCTTAAAAACTTCCAATTTTAACATAGAAACTCTCACTCTTTGCATTAAGAATTGAATCAGTTACCATAACACCCACCAACCCAAACTTAAACGATAAACTCACAGATGTCAAACTTTGATACGAAAACCCTAAAACGCGAAAACCTCTTCCTCGATTCGTCTTTCAATTCACGTAGTATGTAAAGTTGTGTAATTGATAAAAGGTGATTTTTTTTCTCTGGAGAAATTTTTTCATAATTCTTTTTTTTAATGTTAATTGTTTTTCGTAGTTTATTTTGTTTGGCTATGTACACACTGTAAGTTGGGATCAATACAAATAGAAAGAGGCGTGAATTATTTGTGGTGGATTATGGGTTTGTTTGTCGTGATTCATGTTGTTGTTGTTGAAGAATCAATTGTTGTTTGTTGTTGATTAACAGATTTAATTGATTTTTATGAATTTAAATGATGATTCATGATAGTTGCTGATTTAAGTTGTTGCTAATGGAAGAATTGTTCTGGCCGTGAAATCACCTCATCATCCCCAAGCAGCAGAGAAGAAGAAATCGCATCCAGCCACAATTCTTAAGGGGAAGAAAAAAAAATGGCATATGCTGCTATGAAACCCATCAAGTCTGGTTTGGAAGAATCTCAGGAACAGATCCATAAGATTAGGATCACTTGTTGGGAAGAAGATGAAGAAAGTAATATAGTTAGGTGTTAGTGATACACCATTAGATCTGATAGACCTCCTTTATCCAACGATTTTCTTTTTAAGAGATTTAAAATTAATAAAATAGGACCAAATTGATGATGAAAACAAAGATAAAGGACCAAATTGAAACGTTTAATAGTTAGGGGACCAATTTGAAAAAAAGAATTAAGTTAAGGGACCAAGTGATGTATTAAGCCTATAAAAAAGGACCTTGAGCATTTAAAGAATAAAAAGTAAGAACTAAATGCTTTCAAGTTGTACCAAAACTTTGATCAAATTTCAAGCCTATAAACACTTAGATTTTTTTTTTACAAACTCTCAATCTAAGAATTTTATAAGTGTTTAGAAATCATTTAAACTTAATTTAGTTTACCACCCTTTGAGTTTGAAGTGTAAACAACAATCAATCTTTATGTAAACTTTGATTGTATAAGTCATCAAGGCGAGGTAGAAAATCTTAGACTTATATGTCTAAGTAAATTGTAATCTTGTGTCATTAAGTGTGAGGGACTGGACGTAGTCGCAGATTATGAGGTGAACCAAGATAAATATCTTTGTTAATCTCTTCTCTGTTCTTTGTTTATCTTTTGCATCATCTTATCTATTTTTAACTTAAATTTTTTTTCAAAAATAGTCTTCGCAATTCAACATCCCTTCTTGTGTTTTTCTCACCTTCAATTGGTACCAAAGCACTTGGTCTATTGATTTAACACTTAAGCGTGTAGCATATAGAAGACCCTGAGAAAAACAATGGTTGTAATTCCTCCTCATCATAAATACAACAACACTTCTAACACAGCTTCAGATCCAATTCTAAATCTGTTTCTTATTTGTCTAGACCCTCTTACCTTCAGTGGTGATGTTGAGCAATTTTCCCGTGGAAAACACAACTTGTATAGACATGTCATATTTATTGATGAATAACTATGAGATGTCATTGAAGATGGCACCAGCATCTTAGTTAATAATGCAAATGGAGCTGCTCTAAATAGGACCTTTACAGATGAGCAAAATAAGTTTTGCAAGAAACATCATAAAGCTAGAACTATTATGGTGAATACTCTTCTCTCCCCGTGTATACGTGTATACTAAGATTGTTGTACAAATATCATTTATCTAAAAAATAATGCTCCATTGTTTAATAGACCTTCAGATCAAGTCATAATCTTTTTTTTTTTTTTTTTTTGGTAATAAAAGAGGGCTGACGCCCACATAATCTTTTATTTTTTATTGAACAACTTAGCTATTTGTGAGCTTCATTATGTCACAAATAAAACAACATAATAAATAAACATCTCATAAATATACTCATAAACAAAATCCACAATCATCATGATACAAATATAAGATACAATCAAGAATAATCTTTTTTTTTTTTAGGGAAATCAAGAATAATCTTAATATTTGTTAATCTAGTGTGTGACAATCCAACTTTTTTTGAGCAAGTGGTTTTGTCAATGGTTTGGAACATTTTCTAGTGTGATGATACCATGGATTACTAGTAAGATCTAGGCTGCTTGGTTTGCACGATTCCTCCATAGTTACAACAATAGAGATTGATCGGGTCAACAACTAAAACAATATCAAGTTCATAAATAAACTTCCGAATCCAAATGACCTCATTTGTGGTAATGGTGGCAACAATATACTCGATCTCTGTAACATAATCTTTGATTGTCGTCTACTCTGAACTTTTCTTGCTCACAACGCCACCATTTATGCAAACCACAAATTTGAACTATGATCTAGAGCCATCCTTGGCGGTTTGGAAGCTAGCATCGGTGTAACAAGAAAGGCTTCTTCACCGCCGCAGACCATAGATGTTGTAGGGAAAAAAGAGCATAAAATTACCTAAAGACCTAAAGAGGGCGGTGTACAGAAAAAGAAAAACTAACAACAAAACGAAAAACAAGGTGACCGTTGAACTTTTGATTGAATGGAATATGGCATATAATTTTAAAACCTAAACAAATTCTTGTGAACTTTTGGAACCAATCGGCAAGTCAATGAAATTCTATTGGAAGTTCTTGATATATTCTTATACTCTTCTTTTCCTATTGCTTCCAGAGCATCCTCTGAGCCAAAAAGGTGTTTATCTGATTCATAGTGTTTCAAAACTTCAATTTCATTTACAGCCTGAAAAGGATAAAGTTTGAAGCATGAGAAATAATTAGAAATGCAATCGATTATTTATGGCATAAAAATTTAGTATATATGTGTAGCCTTACTACCCCGTCATAGCCATGTAATGCACAATCTTTTATACCATGCAAGTAATCTGTAAAATCACATGCAGAATGTTAATACAATTTTAGCAAGACCAAGAGTTTACAACTTCATGTTTTGGGGGCATTGGATATAAAACTTAATTAAGTGCATATGCAATAAGTTCTCTTTACACTCAAATTTTAGTAGCAGGGGTTGAATTCTAGACCTCCTGCATATAATTTATTTTGGAGTACCAACTCCCGACCCGAACAATTGGCCTATTACTTTGGAGACAATTCAATTGATGTTATCATATAAGAGCTTTTGTATGTGTATGTTTGGATTAACGGTGAGTTTAACAAAATCACGGTAGCTACAACGATTTTGGCAGAAGTTATATAGTACTTTAGAGCATCAACAAAATAACGATGCTGGCCCCATGATAGCATCAAACTCACAATGATTTCATAAATAAGACAGGTCCAAATAAACTCTCCTAGACACCCCTATATCCTATTACCAAATACAATGATTTATTATAGTACTAGAGAAAAATAACCTGAGTATGCCTCATCCTTAAATATCAGTAAACTGCGAGGCATCAATATAACAGAGAATGGACGGTGATCATCAAGCCACTTATCTTTCCCAATCTCAAAAGTTTCTCCATCTGATTCTTTGTCAGTAACTTCTTGTGAATCCAATTTTAATTTGGCATGGGGAGTGAAGTCCATGACAACAGGAGATCCTAGCGATAGAATAGCTACAACTGGAAAATAGGATGGTCCATCCTGGTGTGGCTGCAAAATAAAACAACAACCTCCATTAAAAACTAGCAAGTAGCAACTTGCATCAAAATGCACTCTAGACCTATGAAGCACCGACACATACATACACCGGCCCCGACACTGCATGTCAACACGAATAATAAATGCATCGGTGTCGGAGACACCTTCAATGTGAAGCGTCGGTGCTGCATAGCAAGACTCTAGACCTTGCTCATGAATCGTGATTATCATCAAATACGCATAAAGGACTGACAACAAGCATGAAATGTTAAAACAATCTACATTTAACTTCTAAAAGGAAAAAACAAAGTGAGCAAATAAATAGAAAGAAGCAGGGGTGGAGGTCCAGGACAAACCATTATGCCTTGGTTAGGTTGGTATTCATTTATGAGAACATGATTGATTGGTGATGGGAATAATCCTGATTCTTCAGATATTTTTTGTGTGAAATTTGTCAACCATGGAGGCACTAAAATAGAGAGATATTCCATTAGTAGAAAAAAAATCAATAAATAAATAAAACTAAAGTAAAGTAAACTAAAGGATCAAATAGCTGGTTCGGTACTTGAGTTTGTAGGATTGTATCAACCTAATTTCCCGCATTATCAATATTCTAAAATGATTCTTGATAATTCAAAATGTTAATCAGGTCTGTCCCTCAATGGGTATCTGCACAGACTATATTGCCATTAAGCTGGTAATGCCAGGGACGAGTTTAAAACTAAATGAATAATGTCAAAGATGCATTCGATGATATCCTGACGTAGGGACAAACTTGATCAACAATTTTGATTTCAAGGATAATTTTGGAATATTGATAATATTGAGTAATCGGTGGTGAATAAAGAAAAAGTGGATGAATCCCTAAATGAGGAGTTCAAGAAGCTGCTTCAAAAGTTCAACGGGGACACAAATGATGAATGCCACCAATCGGTGACGGTAGAGTTACCTATGTTTACTGGTGACGATCACGGCGGGTAAAAAAGTTAAGAGTTACCAATGCTTACTGCTAAGTTGATACAGTGCCGCAAATTTTAGGGACTAACTTCGGTTTTCTCTAAACTAGTTACTAGCATGATGAGGCAGACCTTAATTATTAGTTTTGTACATGCTTATTTTATGTTACCCTTATCTTCACGGTTAGGTCAGTTTGAAAAATGAAGTGCATATCAACGGTATAACAAATTAACAAGGTCCTAGAGCTAGTTTGTTTTGGCTAGAAATTATTTTTTGGCCAAAATAATTGTGGTAATAGAAGATGTTTTGTTATATTTAGGTTGAAAAATCATTTTGACTGAAATTGATTTTGAGAAAAGTCAGTGTCGCCCTAGAAGTGATTCTTCTTTACTATTCAAACAATACCAATTCTTTTAAACTCACATTAAAAGTTTCTTTACAAAGACAAATCAATTTTCTTACCATCAATTATTTAAAGACATTCTACATATTCTAAACCATTCCATTTTTGGTGCATGGAATAGGGCAGAATCCCTATTTGTAATTATTTTTAATCATATTCAAAGGTCACAACATTTTTCCAACCAAAGGAGAACAGTTACAGAAATAAACCCAACAATGCACATAAATTTCATCCACTTGCAGAACTACAATGAAAAAGGTATCTAACAGCAAATAGTCTGAACAATTGTCAGTAAATAAACAAAATCCACAGGAATCGCCCTGCTATTTCAGGTGCACCAAACTATTTTATCAGCTTGCAGCATGTAGATAAAACGTGTAAAAGTGCTACAACGGCGCTATTGCAGAATATAACGGTTTGTTCAAATTCCGCTACGTAACAGTGCTACAACGGCGCTATAGCTGCAATTTGACAATATTTTGCTATAGCACTATAGCGCCGTAATTTGAATCACTGTATGATAACAGTACTACAACACCGCTACAGCCACTACAAATTCTGCTACGCTATAGCACTATAGTGTGGATATAGCTGCTATTTAACAAGGCAATCATGTTAAACATACTAATCAAAGGACTAACCATAAAAGTATGATAAAAAAAGTGTGTTGCTACTTGCTAGAATTCCATCTTCAACAAAAGACAGGCATAATATTACAGTAGAGTGATCAGTGTTTAAGACTATCAAAAGGAAGATGGACCATGATAACTCAGAGCATAGGGGTATCTCATTTGTAATAGACAACATCATGAATTTCCATGCAAATACAATATTGAGATAATAAAACAAGATATTTTCACTTACAAGGTTGAGGTAGAAGGCCCTTCTCGTGGACAACGCCGCCTACAATAAAAAGTGACAAGAAATAACTGATCAACATTTTGTTTTTTTTAAACAAACTGATCAACATCAATAAGAAGGACAAATTTTCAAATTATTATGGTAATCATTAACATTTTGGTTCAAAATACAAAAGAAATAAATATTCTTGACATGAGCATTTTCAAATTTCCTTAGGTTGTGAGAAAAATAAATTCCACTACAAAACACAGAACATTGTTATTTTCATAGAGGTAAATACGAAATAGGCTATGATGAGACAAATTTTACGTCAATGACAGAACAAAATAAGGATTATGGTATGGGAAATCCTGCCACACTCCTCTCCTACCAAAAAAAGAAAGAAGAAGAATTCATTGTGAATCATAATCTATGAAGAACAGACAGTAACACGAAGTTTTGTGAGACTATTTGTGACAACTTATGAGATTATTTGGGACTTGTTAGCATTGTCTTGTTTGAACCTATCTACTGACATAAGTTTTGTGAGACTATTTGGGAGAACTTATGAAAACAACTTATGACATGTTCATAAGCTATTTTCAACTTATTTTCATAAATTCTCCAAGAAAGTTTATGAAAACAACTTCTGACTTACAGGAAAACAATTTAACTTCATTAAAGAATTTTTTATTAAAAAAGCTTATACATAAGCACTTATGCTATAAGCTGCCAATTAAGTTGTTTATCCAAACAGTATGTTTGGGGGTGTGCAGAAATTAATACTCATAAATCATACCCCAATTTTGAAGCCTTCTATTCTTCAACAACTTCCACTTTGATGCAGGAGCTCCATAAATCTAACAGCAGAACATAAACAAATTCAAATTTTTTTAAAAAAAATAATAAAACAATAACATACTTAAATTAAAATTTAAATATGATTTTAGCCCATAATTTTTTTTTGTTTGTTTAAAGAGTAATTGTTACATTGTTGAGAAGAAGGGTTTGATCAGTATCTGAGATGAAGTTAGGAATGTAAAATAAAGTTGGTAATGAACCAACTCTGAAATCAGATAAATTTTGGTGTTTTGGTTCGATTTTTTCCATTACGGTGCAAAATCAAGAGTTTGGAATGGGATGAGAAGCATAAGAAGGGTTATGAAGTTTGTTGTTTGGGAAGAAGTGGTTGATAAGAGTGTGAAGTTGTAGAGAGAGCGAGAGAGGGGGGAATAAGAGGATACGGTTGTGAGAGTTTGGTAGGGCGGTGGCTAGAAAGGAAGAAAGGGAGACAAATGGTGCTACCCCCAAGACAAAAAGAAAATAAAAAAATTGACACGTGGCACTTCACTTAGGGTGCCACGTCAGCGTTGACCGAGTCAACAATGGACTGGGGGTCCAAAACTGCCAAAGAATCAAAATATAGGGGGCTGTTTTGTATTTAAATTAGTTAGGGGTCCATAACCGCAACTTTTGAAAAGATAGGGGTCCAAAAGTGCAATTAAGCCTAGAAGAAAAAGTTAACTTTTTCGATTCATTGCCTAAGTAATGTATTTAGCCTATATTTATAACAAAATACATTAATTATTCAACTAAAAAAGTCAAAAAGGTTGTTTTTAAGTTTGAGACGTACAGGTGGTGTTCAAGTCAGTTTCAATGCTTAGGCATCACTTAATAATTTGTTTGTATTGGTTGTGTAATTGCTACTTTGTTCCTTGGGTGATTCTTTTGGCACATTTTGTGCCGGAGGAGTTGTTTTTTATGGTTTATATATATATATATATATATATATATATATTAATAGTGGATGTCCAAATAGCAAATTGGTTAATGGGTCACACCACTAGATTATTGGGCTTAGTTCATATGCTACTCTATTTCCCTATAAATAGAGTTTATTGTAACATTCAGTGATACATCTATGAATAAGAATACTCCTCCTTATTTTCTCTTCTTCTCCTTCTCTCTATTGCTCTCTTTATTTACTTATATTCATAACACGTTATCAGCACGCTCTAATCAACTGAGAAGGTATATAATTCTTCTTAATCTATTATAATAAGTTGTAATTTTGTATCGATGATTATAGGCTATTGTTACAATTCCATCAATTTGGAATCAATGCCTTATAGATACATTTTATCGTTTTTATGCAAATCATATAATGTTTGTTTATTTTTAATTCAACATTCATGCATCCCTGAAGGATTGCATAAAAGATTTATCACATCTATAATATAGTTCCTGAAGAACTATAATAAAAAAGACACGCATCCTTGAAGGATTGCTTGAAAACTCAAATTGTTTTCCAATGAATTCCTGATGAATTCAAAGGTGTAGCATCCTTGAAGGATTGCTTAAGAACACATTTTTTTACTGAATTTCAGATGAATTCAACAAAGGTGCATCCCTGAAGGATTGTACAAATAAATTAATTAGATTTATTATATCTTTTTATCAAGATTTAAATTTATTATATAGTTCCAGAAGAACACAAAAAGAATTCATTAAGTATTTTAATATCCCTGAAGGATTGCAAAAGTAGCACAATCTGCATTATTTTTTTATCGTGAATTTGCTCTGCTCTAGTATGATCATCTTTGATGTTTATTTTTAATCTTTGTGATGAATAATATTTTAATATGCAAGAATAGTAACAATTTTTTTTTAATGCGATTTTTATTGTATTTTAATATTGTAATCAATAGTATTTTAATATGCATGAATAATTACCATATTAAAACCTAAGTTATTATGGTCTCATTAAATCATTATCATGTGAATTATTTTATATTACTGTGATTATTTATTCTATATACATTTCTGAATTATTGAAGAATTCAATTCAATGTTAATTGATTAGTTGTCATATAGTTGTTCTTAAAGAACTAATTGTTATTATTTACGCCTAATATACAACATCACTGATTATTTTTTTAGTAGAAACAATAATATTTTCGAAACAAATTACTCTAATAAACTGTGTTGGTTACACATATTTTTTTATTTTGTTTCTATTTTTTATAGAATGAGTAGCCATGGAGAAATGTGTCTCTCTGATAGTGCAACTACCCACACAATTTTTAAAGATAAAAAATATTTTTCTTTCCTATTAAAAGGAGAATCGACTGTTAATACCATATCTGGTACTACAAAGATAATTGAAGGCTCTGGAAGAGCTAATATATCATTATGTGGAGGGACAAAATTATATATTAAGAATGTGTTGTACTCACCTAAGTCCCATAGAAATTTATTAAGTTTCAAAGATATTCGCCTAAATGGATACCATCTCGAAACAGGAAACGAAAAAAGTGTTGAATATCTTTGCATCACAAAACATGACTTAGATAAAACATGTATATTGGAAAAACTACCTGTTTTTTCCTCTGGATTGTACTACACTTACATTAGTACAATTGAAGCAAATGTAATTGTAAACCAGAAGTTTACAAATCATGATAAATTTGTGGTTTGGCATGAACGGTTGGGCCATCCCGGATCTATAATGATGCGAAAAATAATTGAAAAATCATGTGGTCATCAATTGAAGAGCCGAGAGATTCTTCAATCTAATAAATTTTCATGCACTTCTTGTTCGCAAGGGAAGTTAATAACTCGACCATCACCAATAAAAATTGGAAATGAATCTCTAAATTTTTTAGAACGTATACATGGTGATATTTGTGGGCCAATACACCCACCGTGTGGACCATTTAGATACTTTATGGTTTTAATTGATGCATCAACTAGATGGTCACATGTTTGTTTGTTGGCAACTCGCAACCAGGCGTTTGCGAGATTGCTAGCTCAATTAATTCGAATCAGAGCTCACTTCCTTGATTATCCTGTAAAGAAAATACGTCTTGATAATGCTTTTGAGTTTTCATCTCAAGCATTCAATGAGTATTGCATGTCCATTGGAATTGACATTGAACATCCTGTAGCACATGTTCATACACAAAATGGACTTGCATAATCATTCATTAAGCGCATAAAGTTAATTGCAAGACCACTTCTAATGAGATGCAAACTCCCAATTTCCACTTGGGGGCATGCAATTATGCATGCTGCAACATTGATTCGCATCAGGCCAACCAGTTATCATGATTCTTCCCCTTTGAAATTGATTTTTGGTCAAGAACCTAATATTTCCCATCTAAGAATTTTTGGATGTGCGGTGTATGTTCCAATTTCTCCACCACAACGCACTAAGATGGGTCCTCAAAGAAGGTTGGGAATATATGTTGGGTATGAATCTCCATCAATTATAAAGTATCTCGAACCTATGACAGGAGATTTATTTACAGCTCGATTTGCTGATTGTCACTTTGATGAATCAAATTTCCCAACATTAAGGGGAGAGAAAATGCAGCTGAAAAAGGAGATAAGTTGGAATGAGCATTCATTGTCTCATCTTGATCCTCAAACTAAACAATGTGAACTAGAAGTTCAAAAGATAATTCATTTGCAAAGCTTAGCAAACCAATTGCCAAATGCATTCACAGATCCAAAAAGTGTGACTAAGTCATACATACCAGCTGCTAATGCTCCAATAAAAATGGATGTCCCTGTTGGACTATCTCATATTGCAAACGAGTCTCAACCACGCATGAAGCGTGGTAGACCACTCGGTTCCAAAGATAAAAATCATCGAGCAAGAAAAGGAGCTAAAAGAAAAGATGGCCCAAACGAGGATATAGAAACTTTAACAAATCCTTCTGACATAATCAATATTTCAGTTCCAGAAGAAGCTGACCAGGTACCTGAAATACATGAAAATCAAGAGATCTCAATAAATTATGTCACTAATGGAATACAATGGAACCGACATGAAGTCAACGTTGACGATATTTTTGCATATAATATAGCGCTAAATGAGATGAATGACAACGAGGATCATGAACCAAGGTCTATTAAAGAATGCAGACAAAGCGAGAATTGGCCAAAATGGAAAGATGCAATCGAAGCAGAAATAAACTCGCTCAACAAGAGAAAAGTCTTTGGACCTGTCGTCCGAACACCTAAAGGAGTAAAACCTGTTGGGTATAAATGGGTGTTTGTGCGAAAACGTAATGAGAGTGGTGAAATTGCAAGATATAAAGCAAGACTCGTTGCTCAAGGATTTTTCGCAAAGACCTGGGATTGACTTTAATGAGACATATTCACTTGTAGTTGATGCAACTACTTTTAGATACTTAATTAGTCTTATAGGGCTAAATTTGCACATGATGGATGTGGATACTGCCTACTTGTATGGCTCACTTGATAGTGACATCTACATGAAGATCCTTGAAGGATTTAACCTGCCTGATGCAAATATCTTAGTGCAATAGGAGCACTAATGTACCTTGCTAATTATACGCGTCCAGATATATCATTTTCTGTCAACCTATTATCAAGATACAGTTCTGCACCCACACAAAGACATTGGAATGGGGTCAAACATGTATTTCGTTATCTTCGAGGTACAATGGATATGGGTTTGTTTTATCCTAAAGTACCCAAACTAGAATTAATTGGTTATGCAGATGCAGGTTATTTGTCAGATCCTCATCATGGTAGATCACAAACAGGTTATTTGTTTACAAGTGGAGATACAACAATTTCATAGAGATCTGTGAAACAGACAATAACAGCAACATCATCAAATCATGCAGAACTTTTATCATTACATGAGGCAAGTAGAGAATGTGTTTGGCTAAGATCCATGATTCAGCACATACAAAAGAATTGTGGTTTATCCTCTAGGAAAATGGATGCAACAATTATTTACGAAGATAATACGGCATGCATCGCTCAGTTGAAAGAAGGATACATTAAAGGAGACCGAACAAAACATATTTCTCCAAAATTCTTTTTCACTCATGATCTTCAGAAGAATGGTGATATCAACATTCAACAAATTCGGTCGTGTGATAATCTTGCAGATGTTTTTACAAAGTCGCTCCCAAGTAAAGTTTTTGAGAAACTTGTACTAAAAATTGGTCTTCGTCGTCTAAGAGATATTTGTCTTCATGAGGGGGAGAAATAAATGTGTTATGCACTCTTTTTCCCTTCACCTAAGTTTTATCCCATTGGGTTTTCCTGGTAAGGTTTTTAATGAGGCAGTTCACACTCAGAAGGATATTGTACTCTTTTTCCTTCACTAAATTTTTTTCTTTTTCCACTGGGTTTTTATTTTAGTAAGGTTTTAATGAGGCATATCCTCAATGGACATCCAAGGGGGAGTGTTATAAATATTAATAGTGGATGTCCAAATAGCAAATGGGTTAATGGGCACACCACTAGGTTATTGAGCTTAGTTCATATCTACTCTATTTCCCTATAAATAGAGCTTATTGTAACATTGAGTGATACATCTATGAATAAGAATACTCCTCCTTATTCTCTCTTCTTCTCCTTCTCTCTATTGCTCTCTTTATTTACTTATATTCATAACAATATATATATATATATATATATATATATATATATATATATATATATATATATCCATTTTTGCTTGTAAAAAAAAAATTATTTTGTTTTTGCAAACATTTTTTTATTCCTTCACCAAATTTTTTAATTTTTTTTTAATTCATTCTTACCACGTGATATAATAACCACGTCAGACATCACGTGGCATGAGTAATAACCTCCATCATCATCGTGGACACAAAACATGGTCTATATATTGTGAACCTGTGATTGAAAACTCACATTACAGCCACAACAATGGCACACAAAATCATCATCAAACCAACCTTCATCCTCACTCTCAAACAACAATTCACAACAACACAAACCCACCACCACTTTCTCCATCATCCATTTTTCCACATCAAAATTCGCCCAATTTCCATTCACTCCACAACACCAATAACCACCGCCGCCGCCGCCGCCACCAACCACGGCGGTTACCTAGACCTAACAGACGATGACCTAATGAGACAGTGCGAAATGGGAACATTCAAAACCTCTGGTCCCGGTGGCCAGCATCGTAACAAACGTGAATCTGCTGTTCGTCTTAAACACTTACCCACTGGTATCATAGCTCAGGTTTTTCTGTTTATTACTCTTTGATTTTCTAATTTTTTTATTACGGGGTACTTTTGAGGGCAAAATGGTGTAAGTATGTCTTTTGCACGGCAAATAAGAATTGAGAAAGTAAATATTTGTATTAAAGTTGTCCGTAATTACTATTGTTTTTACAATTTTATCCTTTAGAGAGATAATTAGTTTATGTTTTCAACATGTTATTTATTCTTGATTAAAGAAATAATTAATGTAGTTGGAAATAACAAATGAGTCTTATAAAAAGGGAAAAAAAAAAAATTCTCGAGAGGGCCCTATAATTAGGGACGGAGGTGGTACAAAGTAGTTGCTGACATTTTTTTTGGTCCCGATAAAATTGTCATGACTTACTAAATACTGACGCTTGACACCAATAACAATTTAAAAAATAACTTAGTGTAATCATAGGAGTCGGTGTCGTGTCAAACATTTACTCCAGGACACATCTAATCCGTGAAGTGTTGGTTCTTCCGTCAAGAGTCCAGACTCACATTGGACTAATTTGTGGCTGACATGAAAATGTAGAGACGATTTTGAATTTTTTTTTGTAAGGGACTAAATTGACCCACAAGAAAATTATGATGGATCAATCTCTTTTTATTGTAATTTCATGGGTTTGTTAATTTTTTTTTATTTTGTGAATTTTTTAGGCTGGTGAGGATCGGTCTCAGCATATGAACCGTGCTTCTGCAATTAAACGCCTACGCTCACTTATAGCTCTCAAAGGTATTTCCTTCTTCTCTATCTGTTTTGATGAACAACTTATTTTGTCTCGTATAGCGTAAGTGTTTGTCATGTTAAGTGCGTTATGTTTAAGCGATTTTATAACAAAAGATAAAATAAAGTTAGCTTTAAGTTGTTTTCATATTCTGTCTAGGAGTGCTTATGAAAATAAGATGAAAACAACTTAATAACTTATTAACATTTATTAACATGTGATAAGTTTTCCCAATGTTGGTAGATAAACTCAAATAAACCAATCCAAACATACCGTTTGTTTAGCTTTGCTGTTTCCTTAGAAGTGTCATATTGCAATTTACAATTTGGGTTTGTTGTAATGTTTTAAAAATTGGACCCAAATTGAACTGTCGACAACTTAAGGTTATGGTTCAAATGGTTCACTCTTCATTGAAGTGACTTCACAGTCTGACAAAGGTTTTACAACTCGAGAGTTTACCTCAACTCGTTTTGCCTAGGTAAACTCGACTCGAGAACTCGTACGAGTTTACCTAAAATTAAAATTAAATAAAATTTATTATTTACATGACATATGTAAACTAATATAATATTGTAAATAGTCTAATAGTGCAAAATATGACAAAGGGCCCGTTTGGATTAGCTTATTTTAGAGCTTATAAAAAACAGCTTATGCAAATAAATAAGTTTTTATGTATTATTTATAAGTTTTTAAGGTACTTTATGAAAAAACCGTTTATGAAGATACATTTTTCGTTAGTGAGAGTTTATAAATTAAAATAAAAGCTTATTTATTTACGTAAGCTATTTTTCACAAGCTCAAAATAAGCACATACCAAACAGGACCTAAATTATAAAGGTTTTCAACCACCATAATAAAACATTATGTTCAACTAAACATCAAAATAGAAAATAAACTTGCAAAATCATAAGTCTCTTAAGTCTTAACCAAAAAGGCAAGTTTCACAAGTTTCTAAAGTTGTTAATAAAACTATAAAAAAAATAAAATTAGACTTACATTCCGATTTTACTCGAGTTTACCCGATTTTACCGAGTTTGACCGAGTTAACTCGAGTCAAACTCGTCAAACATTCTGAGTTTACCAAAAATCGAGTTTACCTCCGAGTTGACACGATTTTGGTACCTAAAAACGTAAACTCGGTAAACTCGGCGAGTTAACACTCGATTTGTGGAACATTGAGTCTGACAGCTTGAGCAGGTTGGTCTGGTCTGGTCCGTGGTTCCAAAATTTGATTTTAATGTGTTGAGGGACGGAGCTTGCCCACTATGTGTGTTCAGTCATACTCTATGAAGTATAAATAGTCCCTTTACTTATAGTAAGCAAAACTTTGTCTGATAGTTTTTTTTTCTTCCTTGATCTAGTCAGGAAAACGGTAGATCTTGATGCTTATTCACCACCACGAGAGCTTCTTCAGATCCTTCCTCCGAAGTCATCAATTAGAGGGTCAGATATTGGTTCACAAATTGGACCCAATAACCCAAAATTTGCAATGGTATGCTCAACAGTAAAATAATCTATTATTGAAAATTCAAAACCTAATTGCAACTTAACTAAATATACTTATGATTCTTCAACAGGGAATGCAAGCTCTTTTAGACCTTATTTTTGCAGTTGATGGATCGGTCTCGGATGCTGCAAAATATCTCGGGTATTTGATATATGATTTAAGTATTATGAATAATATTTAATTGTTTATTTACTTGGGTGGAAGTCTCATTTGAAACTATGGAATTTTAGATTTGAAATTTATAAGTAGGGCCATGAAAATGTTCAGCGTAATGGTCTCAAGCGTGACCATGGGGCCTGGAAGTTCATTCCTTGGCTAAGGAGCTTCTATTATTTAACTTTAATTTCTTTGTTTTTATTCATACAATACACTTGTGTTTTGTTTTAATGGAACAATTCGATAATTGGTTTGGTGTTTGCTAATTATGTTGCAGGTTATCTACTGGAGCGCTGTCTAGGTTAATCTTATCTGATGATTTGCTTAGGAAGGAAGTAAATGATCTGCGAGCATCAAAGGTAAACCTTCTGATGTTTTTCTGAACTAATTGATAAATCTAATCGCATCTCATCACTGCATGTTTAATAAACTGATTAATAACATAAAATTGATTAATTTTACAGACAGCACCTGTGTTTTAACTTCTAATAACGTGACCAGAGGAAATATTTAAATATTAAAAAATCAGCAAAACAGAGGATTAGAGGAATATATTGATACAGTCTCCAGGCAAAAATTCAATAAATAAGTAATTACTTTTGGATTCCTAACGTGAAACCATCTGAAAAGGAGTTGAAAGATATTGTACCGAGTGTAAACCCCTTAGCTCTTAGCGTAAACAAAGTCATGAACTAAAAAACATGTACAAACTTATCATTGCATGCTTGCAATCAACTGCTTGGCAAACAAAGTAAACAAATTAATGAACCCCCATAATACAGTTTTTTTTTTTTAATCTTTTGATTTGTCCATTTGTCCATCGATTTTGAACTTATGTTCATCTCCGTGTGTTGAATTCTTAACCTATATTGTGATTTTGTTAACCTATCTGGTCAGATCTGTAAAATATTCTTATGTCAGACAGAGTTCATTGTGAGAAACAACTCGTATTTGTGATAATAATTGCATCCTCTATTAACCAGTAAGTAACCTCATTTACTGAATACAACTAAAAAGGTTCATAGTAAAGGATTTCTTGTGTGTTTCTATTGGTAAGAAAGAAACTGCTGTTTTCAACCATTATTTCTGCTGAATTCATCAACTTTCGGTTTTTCATAATGAAGAAGGCCAAGGGTTCAATGGAAGATTATAACTTATATGAGCTTATCTATTGACATAACCACTCATGAAACTTTTTAAGGGTGCTTATGAAAATAACTTATGACGTGCCCATAAGCTATTTTCACCTTATTTCCAAAAGCTCTTTAGGATAGCTTATGAAAACTGTAAAGAATATATTTCTGTGTAAATGATTAGTTTTAATGTTATAATTAAATGCATTCATTACACTATCAATTGTCGTCAACTCATATGAATATAAATTTACTATCAATGTGGTGTCACATTAGACACACAAACATTCAATCAGAAATACATTCTTCACATGGTCAAACAAGAGCTATTTATTTTTTTTTAGCAAAAACAAGAGCTATTATTTTGGTCTTGATGTTTGGTTTCGGTGCACGAATACTTATATTCTATTAGTATCGTCCTTTCTTCCCACCGGCGACGATTTCTTCACATGGTCAAACAAGAGCTATTATTTTGGTCTTGATGTTTGGTTTCGGTGCACGAAAACCTAGATTCTATTAGTAGCGACCTTCCCACCAGCGACGATCAATGCGGTAGTGACCCTTTTCCCACATATCGATCATATTAGTGTTGACTTTTCTTCCCACTGACGACGATCAATCCGGTGATGACTCTTTTCCCTGCATGAATTTTTTATTTATTTTTAAACAAATAAAGAAAATTAACATAATAAGAGATAAATCATAATTCTACTAATCAAACCGACTTTAGAAGACAAAAGAAATGTTGTAACCCTTAATTATTAGCCTTTTATGCAACACATGATGTAGCTTATGAATCTCCTCCAACTCCATGTTGCTCTAGTAGTGGTTTGGTGATTGTTGGTTTAGTTAGTTTTTGGATTCATTTTAGTATAAGGCTTGAGTTCCTCCCCGTAACCAAAACTTGACATTTGCTTTTCACTTTTGGTTTCCCGAATTAATTCCATCGAATAATCTGGCAGCTTTGGCATTGTTTTCCAAGAGTCATTTTCAGCTAAAGAGTTACTGCACTGTTCTTTTATTCGACTGAATACAAGCAGCTTTGAACTCCTTTTCATTTCCTATACTTTCCTCTATGTTATGTTTTTGTTTTCAAATTGAATTCACCAACATAAGGAGAGGAGCCCATTTTTGGATGATTCCATGGATTATGTGAAAGTTCTTAGAACAAACGAAGCAAAGAATCTCTTCACGTGAAAAATGAAAATGACTCTTGGCAAACAATGCCAAAGTTTTTGGATTTTTCAATTGAAATAATCTGGGAAACCAAAAGTGAAAAACAAATTCCAAGTTTTAGTTACAGGAAGGAACTTAAGCCTTAAACTAAAATGAATCGAAAAACTAATCAAACCAACAATCACCAAACCACTAATAGAGCGACATGGAGTTAGAGGAGATTCCTAGGCTAACTTCAAGTGTTGCATAAAGGCTGATATTTAAGGGCTACAACATTTTTTTTGTCTTCTAAAGACTTTGTTTAGTAGAATTAAGTTTTATCTCTTTATTATGTTAATTTTTCTTTGTTTAAATAAATATGATTCTTATGTGGGAAAAGAGTCATCCTCGGATTGATCGTTGTATGTGAGAAGAAAAGTCACCACTAATATGAACCATATGTGGAAAAAGTGTCACGACTGGATTGATCGTATTCGTGCACCGAAACCAAACACCAGACCAAAATAAGACCAAAATAACCATGCGTAAAATGTAAAATGTATTTCTGTTTGAATGTTTGTGTCTCTAAGTAGCCTAGTGGCTAAAAATTCAACTTTAAGGAGAATGAGTGATGTGTCCTGAGTTCTAATCTCAACTCATGCATAAAATATGCAATATCCTTTACCAACTAATATAAGTTCTAATCTCAACTCATGCATATAATATGCAATATCCTTTACCAACTGATATAAGCTCACAGGACAAATTCAAATTATTTTTATATAAACTATAAGTTGTTTTTGTTAAGAATAATTTAGGCAACCTGTATTGATTACTCTTTATTAGAAATAATATTATACTCCCTCGGTCTATAAATTATTTATAGTCGATTAAAGTTTGTGTACAATTATTAAGGAAATGATTGATTGTCTTGATTTCAATGGTAATATTAATATCATTTACTAAAATACCCTTATTAATTGTAGTTAGTGGAGTAGTTAAGTTGGATAAAATTCAATAAATAAGGGTATAGTAATGAAAAAAATAATAAATGCTGCATTGGTATTCTAAAGTGATAATTATTTTGAGAAAAAGGAAAAATGCTAAAGAGATTATTATCGTGAGACGGAGGGAGTAATTAACAATATTCATTACGTTATCAAATGTAGTTAATAAATCATAGGGATTCGACAAAGTTTTACGTTGGCTGTCCAGTCGTAACACAACCCTCTCCTTTTACCCGGGCTTGGGATCAACCTTGGTAGGATTCAAATGTAGTTAATAGATATCAAAATAAATATACTACTAGTGTGGTCACATTATACACACAACTATTCCCACATAAATACATTCTAAGATGATATAAGAGCGTCTTCCAAAATCCATTTGGCCACATGCTATCTTGTTTCCGCTATCAGGCCATCCATCATTTATATCTAAGCACTAAGCCCATTTGTGGATGTGTTAAAGAGTCCCACATCAGTTGAGATATTACTCGAATAAGTGAGGGCAATCCTCACCTCACAAGCTAGTTTGTGGGGTTGTGTTAGGCCCAACCACGATAAGATGGTATTAGAGCATGTACTGACCTGTACTTGTGCTTCACCCCCGCTGTCGGCGGTGACTTTTGCCGCCAGCAGCACCACCTTTTAGTTTTTTCCCTCTCACTTCCACTGAGAACCACAACAAACACAACCAATCGAACTATAACCTTACTTCATAGTTTTATCTTCATGCCACAACTTATAGTGTAGTTTGTCATTCTTTTATTATTCTACTGAAAGCTCTTCTAATGACAAATTTCTTTTCTTACCTGCCAAAATGAATCGATGAAGTAAATATGACCATTTGTAAATAAAGAATAATAGAATGACCTGTAAAGAAGTGTTTTAATGTTTTTATTTTCTTCATTGAGAACCTGTCTTACTTGTAAAGAATCAGCTCTTTCAATCTCCAATGTGGCCATTCTAATTTTGTAGTAGTAGTGAAGCTGTTTGCGGTGAAGTAGATATGTAGTAGTAGTAGTGCAATACTGGTTGTAGCATTGTTTTAAATAACTTTTTCTAAAATAAATATATAAATGGCTATCTATCGTGTAACTTATTCATTGATTTATATCTCTATAAATGATTAAGGAAAATATTGGTAGTCGATCAAATTTTATAGGAAATATTGAAGGAGGTTACGTTTGGCATGGAAAAACAGATCAAAAGATAAACATGTGGGAAAAGGTTAAAATTGAGCTTTTATTATTTTTAATTTTTTTTTTCTTTCTATTTTATTCACAAGAGACATTCACATCCTCATTTTATACTCAAACCTATCTCTTGTGCTCATTCTTTAATTGTTATGTTTTATGCATTTTTCTTCTTCGTTCCATTCTCCGCCTTGCCATTTATTATGGCATATATTATTAATAGGTGACTTGATGTTGATTTTGGATTTGATCCCATTCTTGAATTGTTTTATTTGACTGTTGTAAGAATTTCTAAGAATTTCTCTGTGTGTCATCTTCTTTCTGTTTAAAGAAAAATATGTTGAGATTTATGTTTCATTTGGTTGACATTCTTCTAAATGTGTTACATTTTTTGAAGTGTTTGATGATTTGCTAATCCCTTATAGAGCTCTATCAAATCATAAAACACTTAAAAAAATGTAACATATTTAGAAGAATGTCAATCAAATGAAGCATAAATCTCTACATATTTTTCTTTAAACAAAAGCAACGACACAAGAAATTCTTACAACAGTCAAATAAATCAATTCAAGAATGAGCTCCAATCCAAAATCAACATCAAACCACCTATTAATAAGCTATGCCATAAGAATTGGCAAGGCGGAGAATAAAATAAAGAAGAAAAATGCGGAGCATAAAACAATTAAAGAATAAGCAAAAGAGATAAGTTTGGATGAAAAATGAGAATGCGAATGCCTTTTATGTATAAAATAGAAAAAATATTAAATTATAAAAGCTCAATTTTAGCCTTTTGTGTATCTTTATCCCACATGTTTATCTTTTGATATGTCCTTTTTGAACTGACTTTTTCCATGCTAAACGTAATTTCCTCCTTCAATATTTCCTATAAATTTTGATTGACTATCAATATTTTCCTTATTTTTTTTATAGAGAAATAAACAAATGAATAAGTTACACGATATGTAGTCATTTATTTATTTTTTATGGAGATAGTAATTTAAAGCAATGCTACGAGCAATATTGCACTACTACAGATCTACTTCACCACAAACAGCTTCACTACAAGTAAGACATGTTCTCAATGAAGAAAATCTAACGGAACACTTTTTTTACTGGTCATTCTATTATTTTTTATATATAAATGGTCATATTTACTTCATTGATTCATTTTGGCTGGTAAAAAAACTCCCATTAGACGGGTTTTAAGTAAAAGAAAAAAAGAATGACAAATTACACTATAGGTTGTGGCATGAAGATAGGACTATGAAGTTCAAGGTTATAGTTCTACTGGCTGTGTTTCTTAGTGTAATCTTTGGGATCTGCACTGGCTTCCACGGTAGCTGTTAGGTTTTTTATGTTGTCGTGTCCTTTTTCGTTCTTGCCCCCTCACTTATTCAGGTAATATCTCAACCGATGTTGGACTCTTTAACACATCCACTGATGGGCTTGGTGCCTAGATATGAATGATGGGTGGTCTGATAGCGGCAACCTGATAGCATGTGGCTAAATGGATCTTGGAGGATGCTTTGATACGAACTTATAATGTATTTCTGTGGGAATAGTTGTGTGCATAATGTGACCACATTGATGATATATTTAGTTTCATATCAATTAACTACATTTGATAACGTAATGAATATTGTTAATTATAATATGGGTTTTTCTACCATCTGCAAAATTGGCAGAGAAATTAACATAATAAAGAGATAAATCATAATTCTACTAATCAAACAGTCTTTACTAGAGAAGAAATGTTGTAACCCTTGAATGTCAGTCTTTTAATGAACATTTGAAGTAGCTTAGGAATCTCCTCCAACTCCATGTTGCTCTATTTGTGGTTTGGTTAGTTTTGGATTCATTTTAGTATAAGGCTTGAGTTCCTCCCCGTAACCAAAACTTGACATTTGTTTTTCCCTTCTGGTTTTCTGGGTTAATTCCATTGAATAATTTGGCAGTTGTTACATTGTTTCCTAAGAGTCATTTTTAGATGAAGAATATCTTTGCTTTTATTTGACTGAACATCCTTTCCGTTTCCTATACTAGCCTTTCTATTATGTTTTCTTGTTTTTAGAACTTTTGAATACTTCAATCGAAATCACCAAAATATGAAGAAGGGCCCATTATTGGATGATTCCATGGATTACGTGAAAGTTTTGAAAACAAGAAAACATAACAGAAAGACATGTATAAAAAATGAAAAGGAGTTCAAAGTTGCTTGTATTTGGTTGAATAAAAGAACATAGCAAAGAAACTCTTCACCTGAAAAATGAAAATGACTCTTGATGCCAAAGTTTTCAGATTATTTGATTTGATGGAATTAATCCGAAAACCAGAAGTGAAAAACAAATGCTAAGTTTTAGTTACTGGGAGGAACTCAAACATTATACTATAATGAATCGAAAAACTAACCAAACCAAACATCACCAAACCACTACTAGAGCGACATGTAGATGGAGGAGATTCCTTAGCTACTTTAAGTGTTGCATAAAAGGTTGATATCCAGGGGTTACAACATTTCTTTTTTCTTCTAAAAGAATGTTTTATTAGTAGAAATATGATTTATTTCTTAATTATGTTAATTTTCCTTACTTGTTTAAAACAAGATAATGCGTATGTGGAAAAAGTCATCACTGGATACTGGATTGATCGTTGCCATTGGGAAGAAAATTCACCACTAATATTATCCATATATCGGAAAAGAGTCACCACCAGATTGATCATCTTCAGTGGGATGAAATGTCACAACTAGGTATTTGTGCAACAAAACTGAAAACCAAGACCATATCAAAAACCAGTGTGCTGAGGCAGCGCCTGATTGGACGATGTACACATGAGATCACTGTCGACAGTAATCTCTTTGGGGTAGGTCGGTTTTGAGGAGGCCGTTGTAGTGGTCTGGCTGGTTGATTGAAACGTCGCTGGAGTTGACAACGACGGGCAATTGTATTTGGCCAAAATTGAAAAAACTGCAATTCACAGCAATTCACAGCTTAATGAGTACTGTTAATTATAATATTAATACTAATAAAGACTAATCAAGACTAGTTGACTAATTTATTCTTAGACAAAAACAACTTATAGTTTACATGAAAACAATTTGAAGTTGTCTTGTGAGCTTAGTAAAGTTGGTAAAAGATATGTACATGGGCCGGGGGTTCAAACTCCGGACAACCCAGTTAAAGTGAATTTCTAGCCACTAGGCTACTTAACTAAAAAAAGACAATTTGAATTTATTCTCTTTTGGTATAGAAATAGCTTATTCATAAGCCCTTCTATGATAAACGCTTTCAAACAGGATTTAATGTATTCAATTTATTTCATCTGGAACCTTGTACGTAAGGAATTCTGCGAAATGTTTTGAATTTGGAAAGGCTAGGCAATTCATGATTTGTTTCTTATCTAATTTTTATTTTTCTTCCTTAATCCTTATTCTCTAAAGAGATTTTTTTTTTCTTAATCCTTATTCTATACTGTTTGTAGTTAATCTACATTTGAATTAAATACGGTACAAGTTTTCCTGTTACAGAAATAAAGAAAACACAGGAATCCTTCTATAATCCTTCTACATTTTGTTCTCACTTCTCAGCTTCATGAGAAAGATCTATATATCTTTTATCTAACAAACAGTAACTGAGAATCTGCTTTTCGGAATTCAAACAGGGTATGAAGCCTCTCAAGTAGAACCCTTAAAACCTGACCTAATTGCTGAGGTTAAAAATGAACAATATAGAAGCTGATGAGTTTGGAGGGTGAAGATGTGAGGTGAATTTTTTGATTGTAGAGAGAACTCAACTCATTCTCTAGAACACAATCACCAGAGTTGGATAAAACTTGTGCTCTAAGGTTTATGCTAAAGGAATATCAAGATGGTAACCTAAAATAGAAGCCACAGTTTTATGTAGATTTTTTGAACAATACAGCTATGTGTAATTTTTTTTTTCTTTCTTTCTCTGGCTCTATACACTACACATTGTTTATAGTTCATTGTTTCTATAGAACGTAGAGTTGGCAAATTGTAATACAAATGCATATATTTGTAGACTATACAAATAAAGATTATATTTATCAAATTCTTGACAACATAATTGCTTTTGTTCCTTTTATTTTTCTGGTCTTATTTGGATTGACTTTGAATTTATCTACTAGCATAATAATTTGACAAACTATTTAGGAAAGCTTATGAAAACAACTTATGGCATGTCTATACGTTGTTTTTTGGCTTATTTCCAAAAGTTTTGTACGATGGTTTATATAAACAACTTATAGCTTGTATGAAAACAACTTATAGCATGCATAAACACTTATACCATAAATGCTTATGCTATAAGTGCTTAATTAAATAGTTCATCCAAACATGGCTTTATCTAATTCTACAACAAAGTTTATTACCAATCAAGCTATTGCAATTAATGATTCTATTATAATTTTTTTATGTAGAGACTTAGTGGCATCCACTCACAAGATGAATTAGAACCCCAATTGATTGGCTTAGAAACAAGCATGTAATGTAATCATATTCCCCTGCATTGTTTCTCTTCCAATTTTTCAATGGTGCTACTATTCATGAATGCATGAACTTCACTTTATGATTTTCACTTATTTTTTAATGTTTGGCAAATCATAATGTTTTGGTTAAAGATGCTTTGAGTTTTTTTTTTTAATTAATTTTCCAATTTTTTTTTGTTGGAGTTCTAACAAATAAGTGTGTAGGTGTTGCAAAGCTGAATTGAGATTTCATGGGGAAAGATCTTGATTTTTTTTTTCTCATTCTATTTTGTTCTTTTTATTAGCTGCTTTGATTTTGATATGAGCCTACTCTTGGTTCATACTTCCATATGGTTTCAGATGTAGACATAAATTCCATTAATATGATTTTCTTCGATCCTTAGATACTAACTTGGCACTGTTCAACTTTCCCCTTTCACATAGTCAAATAGCCATCTTGTAATAATAAAGTTCCACATTCTCACACTAGGGACACTCACCAAAAGAGTTCTCTGGTGAACCTTGATATGTGGTCCACAATGGATTGATATTTAATAATCTTCCAAAACTTTAACGTTGATCGATGACGTCTCTTGAAAAAGTAGAAGTTCCCGGTCTTCTATCCACGAAGTGTTGCTTCAACAAAAGAAAAATACAAAAAAATTGAGTTATGATGCTCGCATATTCATTTTTTCCTTGTTTTTGTCGAACTTACACCAATAAAATCACCATCTCATTTGGAAGAACGAAGGTGACTCCTCTACTTTCGAAAGACGGCGTCTATCAACGTTGAGTTTTAATCGGTTTTTAAATATGAGTCTGTTATGAACCATCTATCAAAGTGGTATAGTGTAGAATAACATTATTTTCGAGTAAACCCTCATTTGGGTCCCTGAAAGTGTTACTCGCTATCAGGCACATCCCTAAATCAATGAAACGTACCAAAAACTCCCCCAATGATTGTTTCGTCAGGCAAATGCATCCAAAACGTTAACTTGGTGTTAACTCCGTTATACTCATAGTCGAGGGACCAAAACGACAACAATCATTTTCTGCCTTCATCTTCTTCAATACCCCCAATTCCTTCATCTTCTCCAACACTACTCATGAACTCATGCTCACCAACACTTATGCCCAGAAATGATCATATTCAAAATCAAAATTCAAAATTGATTCATTCATGCTCAAACTTTACAAAATCCCACTTCTAACAATATCACTTAGGTGCAGCTATCTGGATTGAGGGAGGTACACAAACTGTCCAACTGTTTGAGAGTGTTTAGTCTACAGTTGATTGTGTTTGTTTACTGATTTTTGTTGTCCGCTTTTCATAAGGTGCAACTGCAGTTTTTTTGGTTGTTATCCTACTTATTTTGCGCAGGTTTAGAGAGAGAACAACAACAAATTCTCCATACTGAAATGATGAAACAGAGAGAGCAACAACAACAAATTTTTAAATAAATTTTTATCAACAGTGGCAACAACACATATTCAAACTTCATCAACACCAACAATCTCAACAACAAATTTCGAATTAATTTTTCATCTTTCTTAAATAACTCCAATTTTTTTCCTTGTCTATTAGAATTTGGACCGAAATGAATATGCTTTAAAAATTTATAAGTGATTAGAATTTGTGGGTGAGAATCTACAATAGATTTGGGATTGACACAGATTATTGGTGGATGGAGCTTTCTGGAATCAATTTAGGTATTTGAGGCTTTTGGTTTCAGGCTCGTTGACTTTGTGGCTGAAAAACTGATATGGTTGCGGAATTTTTTTGGCCTAACAGGTTGCCTATTGTTGATGGTTCTATTTTGGTTTCTAGGCATTCTAGGTGTTTTTTTTTTCTTTTCTGTTTTTGTGTTGTATTTCCTCCTGCTGTTTCGATTTGTATACAGGTGGAAGTGTGAGCATCACTTCTTTGTAACCTTTCTGCTGTTTTGCTCTACTTCGAAAATGGGAGAGGAGAAATTGGGGACAAAAATGGGGTCTAGGGTTTGAAATTAAGATTGCAAATTTTGTGTTTGATGAAGGAGAGAAGAAGAAAAGTGAGAACAAAGGAGGGATTATTTTTGTCTTTTGGAATGTTTTGAGATGGAGGGTATGAAGGAAGATAAATATATGAACTTGTTAATTTTTTCGAGAAAATGGAGGGATATTATATTTATTCACGTCCCTCTCCAATTGACACATCATCACACTTAACGTTCAATTAACGTTTTGGACGTGGATGACTAACGGAACAAACATTGGGGGAATTTTCGGTTAGTTTAATTGATCCAGGGACATGGCTGATAGCGCGGTGAACTTTCAGGGACCCAAATGAAAGTTTACTCCATTATTTTCATTGGTATAATTCATATATTTGCGCTATTGCTTTCTTCTGTCAGGACTTTGTCATCTGAAATTGATGGCAGAGATGCTGTTTTAGCACCATAGCATCAAGTTGGAAATTGACACAATGAATTCTAAATACCAACCAACCATGGATATTCCCAGTCGCCAATAGCATACATGCTGTATCTGATTGGATGGTTTTATGCTACGAAATAAAAAAAGGAATGGTCAAAATTATGTTTAAGTTTAACTAAATTCAAATGTCATATAACACTATAAACATTTGCTTTGTCCCCTTCCAAATGAATAGTCTAACTAAAGAAGCACTAGCAGTAGTAATTTAATTAATCAGCTAAGTTAAATGGTTATTTAACTTATGTGTGAGTTTCAATGATTATTTATCATTTTGTCTATCTAAAAAAATTTGAATTTTGCTTTTAAAGGAGAAAAATATTAGCCTTTAAGAAAATAATAATTGAACATTGATTCATTTTGATGAAATGAATAAATAAAACATAACCCTTGTAAAAAAAGAAGATGAAGATAGAATTTAACTCTAAAAAATTGAGGAGTCAAGAATGAGTACATTTCAAAAATTGCTAGTACAAAACTGTCAAAAAAAAAGAAGCTAGTACAACAAAAATTAGATTAAAAAATTGATGTTATAGACCTTCAATATCTATACAAATATATAAAGGAAATATACCCTTTTGAGTTTGGTTTTTCCTTTCAAATTTTACCCATTCATTTAAATTATTTTAAAATTTCAAAATTTCTATTTAAATTTTTCAATTAAAAATTAGTTAAATCCCATTAAAAGAGGAACAATATACAACAATATGAACAACAACCCACAACAATAGGAATGATATTAGACACTATGAAAAATATTATTTTGACCTTATATAAAAAACTATTGTGTTTTGTGTAACGTTTTTTCTTCTTCAATTTTACCTTTCATTTAATTGATTTTACCATTTTGTCAATCTTTACCAATAAAAACAGAAAGACGGGTGCATTTGTGCCCGTCTTTATGCTAGTGTATATAATATAACTTTAGCTTTCAAGGTGTTCCAAAGGTTAGATTCAGAGGAAGCATCAATTTTTGTTTTTGACAAATTGGGAGCATAAATTTTCTTTCTTTTGACTTGGATATTTTGTTTTCTAGGTTGCATATGATTTAACTTTAAATTGAAATTATGGCATGAATGTCCTAACTATCAAGAATACCTTGAGGCAGAGATTAACATACACTATAAGATATATTATTATTGGTAGAATAGAATATTTCAACAAAACTTTTCTCTATAGGATCTCTATGCGAGTGGGTGGGGGCTAGGGCTTTATAACTCTCTCCTACAAAAATAAAATAAAATTAAGAAGTTGCATGATTATATTGATGAACCTGTGGATGAGATGAAATATTTCACAAAGTCAAATTATTTTGTATGTTGCGAATGGCAAGGGAGTTAGATACGACAGAATCATATTCTTAGAGAATAAGATTCTTTTTTCACCTTCCACCATCCTTCACTTTTTCACTTTTTTTTACTCGTTGACTCTTATAAAATGACAAAAATTAATTTAGTCTATATATGCACTATCCAAGAACCCAAAGACAGTTGAAAGCCTTCTAAGATAAACTATATTATTCCATGCTTGTTATGATTTGGATAGCAATCACTTCAATCTTTAACAATGAATACCATGATAACAATTCTTGATTTGATCAGCAATAAGCCATGCATTTTACTACAGTTATATAAGACTTTATTTGAGAGTTTGGAGGTCGGGAAGAGAAGGTATTCGGGGATGAAAATAGGAAAAAATAGATAAATCTTTCACATTTTTTGAAAGTGCATCTTTTTAGAGAATATATATAAATTAATGTTTATAATTGATATATTTTTAATTTTAAGAATACTGGAATAACATAGATTAAAGCTTAAGAATTAATATAAATCCTCCAAAAGCAAAATAATTCTCCACCATACATACAAGTTTTTAGTTCCCACATGAGAAGAATTTTGTATTATGAAGAAAAATGACACCCTGAAAACTCTTCCCTCCTAATGTCATCTATTTCGTCCAGTTTCTCCTTTTCTTTTTTCCAAAACCCTCCTCTCCTCTCCCTTTCACTTCAAACTCGCAAACATAACTTAAGTTACTTCGTGCTTATCTATGAAATTTTGAGAATCTGTTCCAAAGTAATCTAGTCACAAATTATGGAGTTTGATCAAATCAATGATAAAATTAGTATTGTCTCTCTTGTCTTTCTTATAAGAGAATATTTGCAGAATTTTTATTCTTCTTATAAGAAAATTACACAAATTTTAGGATACATTTATTGTTTAATTTTTTTTTTGAGGATAATGTTTAAGTTTTTTTGTTGTCCTTTATAAAATGTTTGTCTTTTTAATATTAGTAGAGATATTCAATATGTCACAATTTTCTATGAGAATATATTTGTAAAAAGATCAAAAAAGTCACAACAATTAATAACTTAATTGATTTTGATGTTGTTTTTGGGTTTTCTTATAATAAAAAGCAAGTATTAAAAGATAATTTGATAAGGGTGTAATGTAAGTTGATTGATTTAAAATTGGTGATCGAAATCAGTTAATGGACGTTAAACTACTATTTTTTTCCCACTGTAGTTAGACTGCTGTTCTTTTACTCACTACAATGAATCTAGAGAATAAATCTAACATTTTGCTACAAGATTATTATTATTTTTTAAATAGAAAATGGATATTTTTTGAAACATGGGAGGGTAAAAATTGGATAAAGTAAAGGGGTCATGCAAGGATTATCCACAAATGGTACTGATCAAGGAGATAAAATATCCTCTAAAGGTAAAAACTATATACAAAAAAAGGAATAAGGGGAAGAAACAAATCCAAGAATGCAACAAGTCATGAACTTCTTCAAATCAGTGATGTTACTTAACATGAAATTAAAGCAAAAACAAATTCCTTTATATCTTGTCATGAATTGATCGAATAGGAAAGGATATACTCTTAAATATGCAAGCATATGCCCACTTCAACGGATTGTTTCAAATAATTGCTACATGATATTAACTATTTTAGCATAATCTCTTCAATTCATAATAGTACATACTACATAGTGATGACATTGCCATCAACTTCTCAATATTGTTCAAGATCCCAATTGTTATCATTAAGAGATATACTATCAAGTGTTGAAAAATTATGGGCCACAAATAAAAGGTTGTGACACTTATTTATCGTGAGGCAGAGGGAGCAAATGAGAAGATTTGCATCGAAAACACAACATTTTGGTTGACCTTTGGTACGTGCCCGGGGTACTTCTTAGTAGCTTGTTTATAAGTAGGCTAAAGTGTATTTTTCGCTTTCTAGATTTTAAAATGTTGGGATGTTGGCTCTATATTAAAAAAAAATAAAATTTTTGTCTCTTAATTTTACAAAATGTTGAAAAGCGGCTGAGAGGACGCCACATGTCCAAAACAGGGGGGTTAAAATTGCAACTTTTTGTAAAGATAAAGGGTAAAAAAAAACTTATTTTCTTAAATACTAGTCGAGATACCCGTGCTACAGCACGGGTAGCACGGCTTCGTCGTGCTGTATGGCCGCGGCTCCGCCGCGTGTCGCGTCTCGGTTACGCTTGGCATAGTGATTTTTTTGTGTGTCCATAATGAAAATATGTAAAGTATTTAAAACATAATAATGTATATATTGATCGGTAGCAATAAAAAATGACAATAATTAAATTTTAATACGAACAAATATATATTAAATTTTAGTATCGACGGTATTAAAAAAGCTAATAAATAAAAATAATCATAGATTTTATTTACTAATATGTTTTAGTGTGAAAAATACTAATATGCATCCCATGAAAAATCATAATTAATGTATTATAAACTATTTTTTTTTTTAAGAAAAAGTATTATATAATACTGTTATCGTAAAATATATTTCATAAATAAACATATACTAACATATTCCCGTAAAACGTATTATATAATATTGATTAAAAGAGCATACTTTCCTAAAGTTAGAGGGTCAAAAGAGCATATTCTCCTAAGGCAAAATTTTCATTTTTTTAATAGGGTACAAAATCGCAACATTTGGAAACTTAGGGGGCGAAAAGTGCACTTTAGCCTTATAAATACATATCACACATTAAAAAACGTTACTCTTTTGGCGGTGAGCTCTACGTTACCTCTTGTGGTTGGTTTGAGCCAGGGACGGATCTAGACATTTGGTACATGTGAGGCTAAAATTTCAAAGAAACAATAATGCAAACTATATTAAAAATAAGAAATAACATTGTTTAATATAATACCTTACAATGAAAATCGTCTCCTAACCATTTGTTGAAAACGAGCAAAAATGACATTATTGCTAATTGTTAAAAGAACATTTCTTTATATATAAGTTACAAGATGATTATTTAGCCACTGATCACCTATTTTGTTACATAGTCGACTCTTCACAACTTTCATTGCTGAAAAAACACGTTCATCACTTGCAGTTGCTACCGGCAAGAGTAAAACCAACTTCAAAAGTTTATAAATCATAGCAAATGTGTTGCACTTATTTGTTTCCACAAGTTTTGCACAAGGTTGTTGACTTGTTGTTCTTATTCTTAACATATTATGTTTTATTTATAAAGCGTAATAGTCATTTTGGTCCCTGAATATGTAAAGGAGTAACCATAATAGTCCTTCAATGTATCGAAATTTCAAAATAGTCCTTGATTGTGCATTTTAGTAGTCAAAACAGTGCCTAACATTAAAATTACTTTGTTAATATTATCATTGATCCTTCAATATACTTATTTATTATCATATCAGTCATTATAAGTACTTATTTATTGTCATTTCGATCCCTATATAAAGAGTTATTGTGAGTATTGAATGATTATGTTAGTGTTAGAGACTATTTTGATTAACAAAGTGCAAAATCAGTGACTATTTTAAAATTTTGAAGACTATTGAAACTACTCTTTACACATCTAGAGACCAAAATATCTATTACTCCTGTTTATAATAAAAAATAAGAATGTTGGATGTGTGACTTTAGCCACACATAACCTTTAAATGGACTCGTCCCCGGTTTGAGCGGTAATAAACTAAGATACCTTAAACAAGTAGTTAGAGGTTTGGCTATTAACTCTTTCGTATAGAGAAAATCTGATCGAAAGGGAAAAATAAACCTTTGATGCTTAACAAATTTTCTGACGAAATTCAATCACTACTAAATTGGTGACAATTCCTACCTACAACATTATCATAGAATTAATATTAATTAGCAATATAATATATTTTTTAGGGAAATTAGCAATAGAATATTTATTATGAAAATTAGGACCTATTTGATTGTATTTTAATTTATAGCTTCTTAAAACTGTTTTGCAATTCCTTTTTTAAAAACTATTTTGAAAAAGAAAATAAAATAAAAACATGCTTGGTATTCTTATTTCTAAAATCTTTTTAAGGAGAGAAAATAAAATACTTTTTGTAATGAAAAAGAGATTTTAAGTCCATTAAAATCGACCTTTAACATTGATTACTAGGGTATCATAAAATGTTCCATAGACGTGTGAGTTGGATAGTTCAACTGATTTAAATTTAGAAAAAGAGTTGGAAGTTGTAGTTTAAAGTCAGACAAAAAAATAAATATTAATCTAACAAACTAATTAATTTATTTATCATTAAAGAAAATGAAAGCTCACACGTTTAAAGCCGGGCTATAGACGCCAATTATTAGAAAGTAACTAAATTACAACATATGTGACAACGTTCCCGTGAAGGGACAATGCATAATATATACAAGAGTTGAGGTTCGAACTTTATACATCCCACTTCTCCACATTTAAAATGTATGAGTCTCATCTACTAAATTACTTGGAAAAAAAATTGTGATAAACCGTTTAATCGTCGATTTATAATTACAATGATACTTTCTGTTTTGTTAGTTTAGCAAGTAAGCATCTTTTGATCCTCTAATGCTTTGCTTCTTATTTTTTTTCTTTTCTTTTTTCCATTTGTGATAATGTATCTGGTTAGGAAAAGAGCCATTAGTAAAGTAAATTTGACATTTGTCATTAATCTTTCATTTCTAGTCACTTCAAGAGGAACAAAACAAAAGCATAGGCTTTTTGATTATACCCGTTGACTTTACATGTGTATTATTGCCTTTTGATATATACCATAAGCATTTATAAACTATTTTAGTCACATAGCAATAGTTTGCATATGGTTCGTACACAGCAAAGCAATAATTAGTCACAGAATAAAACAACAATTTATAAACTATTTTGCATGATGAATGTTCTTGTCCATATTACAATTTTCTATTTAAAATATCAAACGAGTGTTGTCTGATTAATTATGAAGTGTTCCAAAGTAACCAATCAACAAACATAATTTCAATAATAATAAAAAATGTCTTAAGCAAATGTGTGACTAACCACTTGTACCATTGTTGTCCCGTAGTAGATAGAAACGATGCATTGTTATATATAGAAGTCAGGTTTCGAACTCCGGAGAACACACTTATAACAACTGGACTACTTGTGCAAAAAACCATTGTTACTAATCAACGAAAAAATGCTTAATAAAAAACAATCAACAAAAATTCCATCTAACTCCACAAAAAGAAGAAAAGAGACATCGGAAATGGTTATATGGTACCATTTGTTGGAGAGTTTGGAAGAACGATAGCAACAATAATATAATAATTATCCATTTAATAAATTTCTAAACGATGTGAGATTAATGGGTAGCACTTGGGTGTCATAGTTTTTTGGTGCCATTGGTGTCATAGGTAACTTTGTGTCTACCTCTCTCTTAACAACTTATTCTCTCTCATCTAAATAATTTATTCTAATCATTCTCTCTCATCTAAAATGAACCTATGTCACCAATGGCACCAAAAAGCTATGACACCAAGTATTTCCCGAGATTAACCATCCACACAGAAATTCCAACAATAAGGCGTGTGGAGGAGGAAAACAAAAAAAAGATTCTATGTTTAAAATTTGAAAGATTTGATTCTGTTGTTAGTTTGTACTATGCTTCAAATTTTTTAATCAAGACCTATCTTTTTCTCTCTCTTATCCCCACTCACCTTTATAGGTGCTTACTACTACAAATTCTTAATTCTACACATCAAAATTGACCCATTAATTAGTCTTCTAGTATTGGTGAATTTCTTCTCCTTTGAAATTCTTTAAAACAAGAATAATGGGTATGGATATACAAACCAAACTTCGTTTAGCTCTTGGCACAATGAAAGATCAAGCTTCAATTGGCAAAGCCATGATGTATAACCATCAACAACATGAAGGCTTTTCCAACATAGAGATTGCAATTCTTCGTGCAACTAGTCATGGTAATAGCACCATTGATAACAAATACATGCATGAAATCCTTTTTCATGTATCAAACTCAAAAGGGTCAATCCCTTTTCTTGCCGAAAAGATTTCACGCCGCCTATGCAAAACTAAAGACAATCTTGTTTCCCTTAAGACTCTTGTCTTGATTCATAGACTTCTTAGAGGTGGAAACAGAACATTTGAACAAGAATTATGCAAAGCACATGTTTCTGGCCATTTACAAATCAACATAATAAGGTATGCTTGTGTTACAAGGAATTTTAATGATCCTTTAGTTTGTTTCTTACACAAATATGCATCTTATCTTGAAGAAAGGATGAGTTGGCATGTAAACCAAGGTGGAAAACTTGAACCTATTATGTCTAAAGGGTTAGGATTTAGGAGATATGATGAAAAATCCTTTGATATGGCATTCAGAATTTTACCTAAATGTCAAATTCTTATTGATAAGGTTTTGGATTGTTCACCATGTGATATTTTGAGGTCAAATTATCATAGTCTTGCTCATGTTGCTATGAGCAATACTTTGAGAGAAAGTTTCCAAGTTTACATGACATTTTGTGAAGGCATTGAAGCTCTTGTTAACATGTTCTTTGAATTGGAATCATCAGCTAAAAGCATAGCTTGTGAAATACTCAAGAAAGGTTCTATTCAAAGTCAAAAGCTTCATGATTTGTATCAAACTTGCAAAAAATTGGTTGAAAACAAGAATTTGGAATACCCTTTTGTTCAAATTATTAGTATGAATCATGTAATGGCATTAGATCAATTTGGTTTTCAAGAAAATAAAGTTGAAGCTTCACATGTATCTATATCAAGTATCTCAAAGTTGCCTCAAATTTCAAGCCTTTTGAATAGATCATCAGAGTTAGAGTTGGAAGTAACAACAAAAGAAATAAAAAAAGATGAAGAGAAAGTTGATTTAATTTTTTCAACAACACCAACTCTTTCTTCATGGACTCTAGAGACTAAAATTAGCAAGGTTTGGGTGGTATTTGATGATGAAGTTCCTAATGAATCACAAATCCTTCCAACACAACAAAAGCTTGGAAATTGGAAGTGTTAATTATGCTATAAATGATGTAGAAAGTTTTATTTTTTATTTTTGACTTGAAAGTGATGTTAAAAGTTAATATTGTAGGACAAGTGCATTTCCTTATCCATTTTAGATGCATGTCTTCGTGAGGTATGAGCTGTTGAATCAATTAAGTTTTGATGAGTTCTTCGGTATAGTTTTGGTAGTTTTTTTTTTGTTTGTTTATTTTTTGTTTTTAAACATTCGATTCCAATAGAAAAAAGTCCCTAATATTACATAGTTCGATTTAAAGGTAAATAAAGTTTGACGTAGAGTTATTCTAGTCAGAAATTAACATTGACGAAGTTTAGTTTTGGTAAACTAAATATTATTGTTAACCACTTTCTCTGTTTTACAACATATATTAATGGAAGTATACGGTGTTACCATATACTTTGTAACCTATGCATTTATAAGAAAACACAAATAGAATAGGTTATTTTTAAGTTCAAACTTCAACTTCTTATATAGTTTAGATTCTGAAGCAATGTTTAGAGTTAAGTGCAACAAATATAAAAGATATATATATATATATATATATATATATATATATATATATATATATATATATATATATATATATATATATATATATAAGAAAGAGACACAAGTAATTATCCTGGTTCCTTCTATAATCCGGAAGTAGTCAAGTCCCCTTGTCACTTACAAAATATTTTTTACTATAACTACACAAGATTACAATTGCTCAAGCACACAAGCAAGAGACTTCTAACGAACAAGAATTACAAAGAAATAATTGTTTGCTTGAACACTTGATATACAATCAGAGGTATTCACAAATACAGAACAGTTCAGACTCTAGACTTAAGAACTTCTAAGATATGAAAGTTTATAAGAAATTTTAAGTGTTTGATGCGTAATGAATTTGACAGAGTTTTGCCACTTGTAAAATATTTCAGAGTCTTGTTTATTCTTCAAGTCTTCAATCCTTTATATAGAGGGAGAAATAGACGTTTAAGAGTGCCATCACATCAAAAAGTCATTTGAGAAGCTTGATCATTCAACATTGATTTGTTGCTTGATTTGGTTAATGTCTTATGAAGAAATGGATTTGAATCCTTTCCTTGATAAGTAATTAACCGTTCTTTTCCAATAGAGACACAATTGTAGCTTGGTACAATGCACATGGGAATGTTGGAGGTAGTGGAGTAGTGGTCGTGCATGGTTGTCCTTCTTTGTACCTTCACTGAAAATGACTTCCATTGATATTCTAACATCTTTAGAATCATTGTGCTTGATCTTCAGGATAATTCATACTTGTTCTTCAGAGTCTGAAAGTTCTTCAGAGTCTGGCTGCTTCCATAGTCTGGATGACCTTCAGAGTCTGACTCCTTCAGATTCTAACTTGCAACGTTGCTTCTCATGAAAATCCTTGCCCTTCAATTTGTTCTTTTAGAACTAATACATTGATTAATACATAATAAATTTTAATCCATGGTCCCGCACACTTGAACAAATATTAGCATATTCAATTGAACTTTTAATACATTATTATCATCAAAACTCAAGAGGCATTGTTTAACCTTATTTTGTTCCAACATATAACATTCATTATGTTTATCAAACTCTCAAGAATGTCAAAACTATATTTTGATAAACATCAAATTTTGCAAAAGTGAAATCAAAGTACAATCATACAACAAAACATTACATGATATTAAAATATAATGTTGTCCAATATATATGTGAAAAGATCATGATCTTTGGTTTAACCAAATTAGACAAATAAAAGTAACCAAACGAAAGTTCATCATCAATCCATCTTGTCGTTACCAATATAAAATTGTCCAAAATGTAAAAAGTTCATGATATATGTTTTATCTAACAAAAAAATATAAACAAAAGTAACCAAACTAAAGTTCATCCATCTCGTTGTTACCATTATCACCCTCTCCTCCACGTTGAATTGAAGAGTTCATATTAGGCATAAAATTTCCAAACATTCGCTCCTAGTGCTCCATTTTCTGTTATTATTACTTGTTCAAGAATTTTCTTCTCAAGTTCAACAATTAATGCTTCAAGCATAGCCTCGACAACAACAAATTTTAACGCCAAAGATAGGTGTATACAACTATGTTAACTTGAACAAGGCATTTTTCAAAGCCGAAGACCACCTACTATTAAAGCTTTTTTTAGTAATAGCTTCATCATTTCCAAGAAACTTTAATTTAGCCTACAAACAAAAAAAATATCATGAAGTTGTGTATTTTGAATAGGACAATCAACTTTCAACCTAAGTAAAAATGAATCTTCATTTTTTGTAACATCCCACTCAGTAGAATAATGAAGTTTTACCAGTCAGAGGATAAGACATTATGAAAGGTTAACTATGTAGCAGAGAACATTTAATTGTGTAGTGTTTGTGACTAAGAAAGGTTGAAGGTTGTACGATTGAGTTAAGAAAGGGTAAGTTGGTAATTTCATCAGATGGCTATATTAGGCCCTAACCTCACTTTCCTCTCATTTCCCTCTACTCTTTTCTCACTCTAAAACAGAATTTCCTCTCCTCCTTCTCTCTTCTAGGCTCGGCCTCCCCCAACCAACCACCAATCTATGCAAATTTTCTTAAGATTGCTACATGCAAACATGGAAACTTGACCTTTATGCCTTTATAAATCTTTTCCTCAATCAGTTCACCTTTCCCTCCCCATTAATTTGTCCTTGTCGAACTCTCTCTCCCATTTTAAGAATTGGGAATTTTGTTATTAATTCACCAAAAGTTCTGCATGTACATTTGATGAGGATTATGAAGGTGGGAAAAACACAAGAAGGGGGGGTTGAATTGTGTTTTCAAAAACGTTTCTCTCTTACGAAAAATAACAATGTTCTCAGGATACAGAGTCTGATAGAGTTCAGAGTCTGATCAGAGTTCAGAGTCTTAGCAGCGGAATATAGAACAAATGCAAGAAAGAAAGAAGACACAAGCAATTTATACAGGTTCCTTCCACAATCCGGAAGTAGTCCTGTCCCCCTTGCACTTCCAAGGAGAGTTCCACTAAAATGTAATATCAAATTACAAGTTGCTCAAACACACAAGTATGAGACTTCCTTTGCTAAATCACACAAGAAAGAGACTTCCAAATGCTCAAGCACACAAGCAAGAGACTTCAAAACAATTACAGAGAATTGAAAAGAGTTTTGAATACTTGATATACAATCAGAGGTATTCACAAAACAAAACGAAACAGAACAGACTCTGTTTTTCTCTAGAAACTTAGAAATTCTAAGATATAACTTTTGTAAGAATTATCTAAGTTGTTGATGAGCAATGTTTGCGACTTGGAGTATGAGAAATAGTCTTGTTTGCGTGTATGCGTTGTAATTCTTGTTGTGGCACCGTTCTTCAAGTCTTCAGCTCTATTTATATAGGGTTTGAGAGACGTTGGGAACTAGCCAGCTCATCATTTGTCTTGATCAAAGCTTTGAATGAATCACCATTGATCTTTTGCCTGATTTGATGTTTACCTTTGTGAAAACAAATTCAAATCCATTCCAATAATAAATGGAACAAAAACTGCCATTGTTGCTGTTATCCTTGTCTTGTATAGGAGACACAATGCAGAGAAGGTGGTTGCAGAGACTTAGTGGTTGTACAGTTCGTACTTGTACTTTGTCAACGCTGCTTTGCTTCTGAATAACTTGGCTTCTGATGAAACTGGCTTCTGAGAATTGGCTTCTGATGACGTCATCTTCAGAGGCGCTTTTCTTCAGACACACTATGCTTCTGACTTTTTCAGGAGCGCTTTCTTCAGACGCACTTTCATTCAGATGCTCTTCAAGCTTTGATCTAGAATTCCTTTGCTCTTTAATTTATTCAGTCAGAACCTCTTGTAAATATATTTTTTGATAATGGTCCTGCACACTTGAATAAACTTTTAGCATATCCAATTGATAATTTTTAATACCTTGTTATCATCAAAACTTAAGTGGCGTAATTGTGAAACACCCTTTGTTCCAACATATTATGTTTCTGATAATGTTGTATCCCTGAGCAACAAGTCTGGCTTTGTTTCTGATTACTTCTCCCTGTTCATCCAGCTTGTTCCTAAACACCCATTTAGTTCCAATAATGTTCTTGTGTTCAGGCTTAGGTACAAGATCCCATACATCATTCCTTTTGAATTGATTGAGTTCATCTTGCATTGCTAAGATCCATCCATCATCAGATAATGCTTCATCAACTGTTGTCGGTTCAATCATGGACAGCAGACCCAACACAGACTCTTCAGGTCTGAAATGAGATCTAGTCCTTTTGGGACTATCTTTGTTGCCAATGATCTGATCCTCAGGATGAGAAGCCTTGTACTTGAATGAGTGCTTGGATTGGATAACTTGTTGAGTATCATTTTGAGCTTCTTCAGAAGCTTCAACATTTGGAATATCAGGAGCTGGTACTGCTTCTGATGTATTCTTCAACTCTGATGACTGATCAGGTTCTGAATAATCTTCAGACTCTTCTGAACTTGCAAAACTTTCAACCTGCTCTGGAATTTTACTTCCAGGCTCTTTGTCATCAAACTTGACATGCATAGACTCTTTAACACAAAGTGTTTCCAAGTTATACAGTCTGTATGCCTTAGACCGCTCAGAGTAACCTAGAAAGATACCCTTTTGTGCCTTTGCATCAAATTTCTTCAGATAGACTTTATTGTTTAAGATGTAACATGTACATCCAAACTGATGAAAATAAGAAATGTTAGATTTCCTGCCTTTAAAGAGCTCATATGCTGTTTTATTCAGAATGGGTCTGATATAGATCCTGTTCTGAACATAACAAGCTGTGTTTACTGCTTCTGCCCAAAAGTGTTTTGCCAGATTGTTTTCGTGAATCATGGTTCTTGCCATTTCTTGTAGAGTCCTATTCTTTCTTTCTACAACCCCATTTTGCTGTGGAGTTCTAGGAGAAGAGAATTCATGGACAATTCCAAATTTTTCACAAAATATTTCAAATGGCTCATTTTCAAATTCTCCTCCATGATCACTTCTGACCTTTAAGATTTTTAGTTCCTTTTCAGATTGAACTTGAGTGCAGAACTTTGTAAACACATCATATGAATCATCTTTAGATTTGAGAAACTTAACCCAACCCCATCTACTGTAATCATCAACAATCACCAATCCATATTTACTTCCATATATGGATGCAGTACTCACTGGTCCAAATAAATCAATATGGAGTAATTCCAAGGGTCTGGAGGTAGAAACAATGTCTTTAGATATGAAAGAAGTTTTAACAATTTTTCCCTTCTGACATGCACCACATAGTGCATCTGAATGATAATCAATGTCTGGTAGGCCTCTGACAAGTTGTAACTTGCTAAGCTTAGAGATTAATCTCCAGTTAGCATGTCCCAACCTTCTGTGCCACAGCCATTTCTTATCACTCACTGACAGAAGACAAACTACCTTCTGATCAGTTAGTTCTGAAAAATTGATCTTGTAAACATTGTTCTTTCTCTTTCCCTTAAAAACAATGGACTGATCATCTTTGTTGACCACTGTGCAGTTGTTCTTATTAAACAAAATGTCATAACGATTATCACAAAATTGACTTATGCTATGTAGGTTATGCCTTAGTCCATCTACAAACCACACATTATTGATTGAGACAGAGGAGTTACCTATTGTTCCAGTACCAATGATCTTGCCAGTTTGGTTTCCTCCAAATCCCACAGTTCCTCCCTCTTTCATGGTCAGGGTTAGGAACATAGACGTTTCTTCCGTCATATGTCGCGAGCAGCCACTGTCCAGATACCAGGACTTTTGCTTTTCGTTTCCTTTTAGACATATCTGTGTTGGAACAAAATGTGTTTAACAATAAACCCTAAAGAGTTTTGATGATAACAAAGTATTAAAAATTGACAATTGGTTTTGCTAACATTTGTTCAAGTGTACAGGACCATAAACAAAGTAATATATCACATCAAGGTTCTGAACGAACAAATAAAGAGCAAAGGAAGTATCCATTTGAAACTTAAAGCGCTCCTGAAGTCTAGCGCTCCTGAAGACTAGCGCTCCTGAAGACTAGCGCTCCTGAAGACAAGAGCTCCTGAAGAGTATGACGTCATCAGAAGCTGAAGGTCCTCAGAAGCTGATTCTTCGAAGCAACAGTATTTCACCAGATTTCAAGATTCAAGTGTTGTATTTTGGAGCGAAAATTATGGAGCATTGGCAGAAGATTAGTGGATTTAAGCAACGGTCATTTCAAAAGGATTTGAAGTCATTTTGTTGCAATTAGACAAGAAGCGTTGACATTGTACTTTGTACGAACTGAACAACCACCTTCTCCACTACTCTGTTCTTTGTCTCTGCTAACAGACAAGAATAACAGCTCTTATGTACAACCAAGCCTGCATCCTTGTTCCCTCTCAACTGGAATGGATTTGAAATTGATTCTTTATAGGACAACAACTAAATCAGGCAAAGAATCACTGGTGAAAGATCAAGCTTCAGTAACGACTCTTTTTGAATGTGTTGGCACTTACAACGTTCACTTCACACCTCTATATAAAGGAGTGAAGACTTGAAGAACAAATAAGACTCTACAATATTTCAAAAGCGCCAAAACTCTGTCAAATTGTCTAAGCATTCAAAGTTCACTTAGAATTTCAGTTTTCAAGTTCATATCTTTGAAATTCTTAAGTCTAAAGAGTCTGTATCTGATTTGTATTGTGAACACCACTGATTGTATATCAAGTGTTCAATCTCAAACATTTTTCTGTGTAATTTTGTTTGATAGAAGTCTCTTGCTTGTGTGCTTGAGCATTAGAAGTCTCTTGATTGTGCTTGAGCATTAGAAGTCTCTTGATTGTGCTTGAGCATTAGAAGTCTCTTGATTGTGTTCTTGAGCATTTGAAGTCTCTTGCATGTGTGCTTGAGCATTTGTAATCAGATATTACATTTAGTGAACTCTCCTTGGAAGTGCAAGGGGGACAGGACTACTTCCGGATTGTGGAAGGAACCTGTATAAATCTTTTGTGTCCTGCTTCTTCTCTTTTCTCTCTGTTTTTCATTCCGCTGCATACGCTCCTGAACAGTATCTTCAGAAGCTGTCTATCTAGCTTCTGATCATTCTGATTCTGAGTTTTGAAAAGAGAAAACGTTTTATTTTAAAACACAATTCAACCCCCCCCTTCTTGTGTTTTTCTCCCCTTCAATTGGTATCAGAGCCTTGGTTCTGTTGTCAAACACCTAACAGTGTAACAGTCCAAGATTTGAGAAAAACATGTCTGCTGATTCATCTGTTTCTGGTTCTGCTGGCTCTAGTGGTAATCATCATGCTGTTGCATATGATTATAGTGAAAAGAAAACTGACTCAGGGAAGGTTCCAAAGTTTAATGGAGATCCTGAAGAGTTTTCTTGGTGGAAAACCAACTTCTACAGTTATATCATGGGCTTAGATGAAGAACTATGGGATATTCTGGAAGATGGTGTTGGTGACTTAATTCTTGATGAAGAAGGAGCTGCTGTTGATAGAAAAATACATACTCCTGCTCAGAAGAAGATGTACAAGAAACATCACAAGATCAGAGGCTCTCTAGTTTCTGCTATACCACGAGCAGAGTACATGAAGATGAGTGATAAGTCAACTGCTAAAGCTATGTTTGCATCTTTATGTGCTAACTATGAAGGAAGCAAGAAAGTTAGAGAAGCCAAAGCACTGATGCTTGTTCATCAGTATGAACTGTTCAAGATGAAGGATGATGAAAGTATTGAGGAGATGTACTCAAGATTTCAAACCCTAGTCTCTGGACTCCAAATACTGAAGAAAAGCTATGTTGCTTCTGATCACGTGAGTAAGATTCTCAGAAGCCTTCCTGCCAGATGGAGACCAAAGGTGACTGCCATTGAGGAAGCTAAAGATTTAAACACTTTAAGTGTTGAAGATCTTGTTAGTTCTCTCAAAGTTCATGAGTTAAGTCTAAATGAACATGAGTCTACTAAAAAGAGTAAATCAATAGCTCTTCCATCAAAAGGCAAGTCATCCAAAGCTCTTAAAGTAGCTGAGTCTGATGAAGAAGATTCACCAACTGGAGATTCTGATGAAGAGGTTACTGAGATGATGGCTATGCTCTCAAACAGACTTCAGTATCTAGCCAAAAAGAACAAGAAGTTTGTGTCCAGAAGAGGTAGCTTCAGAAGCTCAAAGAAAGAAGATCAAAAGGGATGCTTCAACTGCAAGAAGCCTGGTCATTTCATTGCTGATTGCCCTGATCTTCAGAAGGAAAAATCAAAGGAAAAGTCAAAGAAACCAACATTCAAGTCAAGCAAGTTCAAGAAACAGTTAAAGCAGAGTTTGATGGCTACATGGGATAATTTGGATAGTGAATCTGAATCTGACAAAGAAGAGTCTGATGAAGGTGCAAAGATAGCTGTTGGGTTAGTAGCTACAGCAACTTCAGAGGCTGAAACTGAATCAGATTCAGAAGATGAAAACGAGGTATATTCCAAAATCCCTAGAGAAGAACTGATAGAGTCACTTAAAGAACTCCTCACTCACTTTGAATTGAGAACCAATGAGTTGAAAGGTTTGAAAGAAAAATATGTTGCTTTAATGAAGCAACAAGAATCAACTCTATTGGATCTAAAAGCGTCTGAAGAAGGACTCAGAGGTTTTGACTTCATATGCAAGACATATGAAGACAAACTTAAGTTCTTGTGTCAGAAGCTGCAAGAAAAATGTGATGGAAAATCTTTAAGTAACCATGAGATTGCTCTTGAAGATTTCATTATGTCTGGTATTGACAGAAGTAGAATTGCTTCTATGATTTATAGCATTTACAAAAACAATGGTAAAGGGATTGGATTTTCAGAAGCTAAGTCTAGTGAAACCAATCTCAAAGCATATTGTGAATGCATAAAGGAAGGATTGAAAACCTTCTTTGTTCCTGAAGGTGCAAAAATGGGAACTGTTGCTCAATCAGAACCTGAAGCTTCCAGTTCTAAGGCTAAGATTACATCAAAGCCAAAGAATTTCAAGCCTAAGGATATGATAAATTCTGAATCTAAGACCACAAAGATTAAGATTCTGAAGAGATCAGAACCTGTTCCCCAGAGTCTGATAAAATCAGAATCTGATGTCCTAAAGTCTAAGGTTCAGAAGGGCAAGGCAGTTGGCGCTCCTGAGGTATCAAAACCAAAAGTTGAAAAACCTAAGGTAATGATTAATCAGAAGCTACCCAAGAAGAATCTAAAGGATCAGGAAATGGTGAGTAAATTCTCCAGCTCTAACCCCAAAGGACCCATAAAACAATGGGTACCTAAATCTGAAATTGTCAATACTGCAGATTTGTCTAAAAGCAAGAACAAAACAAAAATCATGGTACCTGGACAGCGGTTGCTCAAGGCATATGACAGGAGAGAAGTCAATGTTCCTATCCCTCACAATGAAAGAAGGAGGAAATGTAAAGTTTGGAGGCAACCAGTCTGGGAAGATTATTGGTACGGGGACTATTGGTAACTCCTCTACCTCTATTAATAATGTATGGTTGGTAGATGGGCTTGAACATAACCTATTGAGCATCAGTCAATTCTGTGACAATGGTTATGATGTTTTATTTGAAAAAGCCAACTGTACAGTAATCAACAAGAATGCCAAGTCCATTGTGTTCAAGGGAAAGAGAGTGGAAAATGTCTACAAAATCAATTTTTCTCAACTGGCTGATCAGAAGGTAATCTGCCTTCTATCAATGAATGATAAGAAATGGATGTGGCATAAAAGGCTGGGACATGCTAACTGGAGATTAATCTCTAAGCTTAGCAAGTTACAGCTTGTCAAAGGCCTTCCTGACATTGATTATCATTCAGATGCACTCTGCGGTGCATGCCAGAAAGGAAAAATTGTTAAATCATCTTTCAAAGCAAAAGACAATGTTTCCACCTCAAGACCCTTAGAACTGCTTCATATTGACCTATTTGGACCAGTTAGCACTGCATCCTTATATGGAAGCAAGTATGGATTAGTTATTGTTGATGATTATAGCAGATGGACTTGGGTGAAATTTCTGAAAAGCAAAGATCATGCATACGATGTATTCAGTAACTTCTGCACCCTTATTCAATCTGAAAAAGAAGCCAAAATTTTGAAAATCAGAAGTGATCATGGTGGTGAATTTGAAAATGAGCCATTTGAAGCTTTTTGTGAAAAACATGGAATCCTCCATGAATTCTCTTCTCCTAGAACTCCACAACAGAACGGAGTTGTAGAAAGAAAGAATAGAACGTTACAAGAAATGGCCAGAACCATGATTCATGAAAACAATTTGGCAAAACATTTTTGGGCAGAAGCTGTGAATACAGCGTGTTATGTCCAGAATAGGATCTATATTAGACCTATCTTGGAGAAAACAGCATATGAATTGTTTAAAGGAAGAAAACCCAATATCTCTTACTTTCATCAATTTGGATGTACATGTTACATTCTGAATAACAAGCTCTACCTAAAGAAATTTGATGCCAAGGCCCAAAGAGGAATCTTTTTAGGTTACTCTGAAAGGTCAAAGGCATACAGAGTGTATAATTCAGAGACACTCTGTGTTGAAGAATCTATACACGTTAAATTTGATGACAAAGAGCTTGAAGATAAAACTTCAAAGCAAGGTGAAAGTTTTGCAGAGATACAGGTTCCTGAAGACATTCCAGAACCTGGTCAGTCAGTTGAATCTGAAGATAGTTCAGAAGCAGCACCCACATCAGTTGCTCCTGATGAAGTCGCTCCTGATGAAGTTGCTCCTGATGAAGTTGCTCCTGATGAAGTTGCTCCTGATGAAGTTGCTTCTGATGAAGCACATAATGGCTCACAGCAAGCAGATTCATCCAACTATACTTTCAAATACAAGTCTTCTCATCCTCAAGATCAAATCATTGGAAGTAAAGAAAGTCCCAGAAGAACAAGATCACACTTCAGACAAGAAGAATCTATGATTGGACTAATTTCAATGATTGAACCAACAACTGTTGAAGAAGCACTTTCAGATGATGGATGGATCATAGCTATGCAAGAAGAGCTGAATCAATTCCAACGGAATGATGTGTGGGATCTGGTACCCAAACCTCCTCAGAAGAACATTATTGGAACAAAATGGGTATTCAGAAACAAGCTGAATGAAAAAGGTGAAGTAACCAGAAACAAAGCCAGACTTGTTGCTCAGGGGTACAGTCAACAAGAAGGCATTGATTACACTGAAACATTTGCTCCAGTTGCAAGATTGGAAGCAATCAGGTTACTTTTATCTTATGCAATTAATCATGGAATAGTATTATATCAAATGGATGTCAAGAGTGCATTTCTTAATGGTGTCATAGAAGAAGAAGTGTATGTCAAACAACCTCCTGGCTTTGAGGATCTGAAGCATCCTGACCATGTTTACAAACTTAAGAAATCACTATATGGCTTGAAACAAGCTCCCAGAGCTTGGTATGACAGACTAAGTAATTTCTTGATTAAAAACGATTTTAAACGAGGTCAGGTTGACACAACACTCTTCAGAAGGACTCTTGAGAAAGATATTCTTGTTGTGCAGATATATGTTGATGATATAATATTTGGTTCTACTAATTCATCTCTTTGCAAGGAGTTCTCTAAGTTAATGCAGGATGAATTTGAAACGAGCATGATGGGAGAGCTGAAGTTCTTCCTGGGCATTCAAATTAATCAAAGCAAAGATGGAGTATATGTTCATCAGACGAAGTATACAAAAGAGCTTCTGAAGAAGTTCAAGCTTGAAGATTGCAAACTGATGAACACTCCTATGCATCCTACATGCACCTTAAGCAAAGAAGATGAAGGATCAAAAGTGGATCAGAAGCTATACAGAGGTATGATTGGTTCTCTGTTATACCTCACTGCATCTAGGCCAGATATTCTATTCAGTGTATGCTTATGTGCAAGGTTTCAGTCAGATCCTAGAGAATCTCATTTAACTGCAGTTAAGAGAATCTTCAGGTATCTGAAAGGAACAACTAATCTGGGACTCCTTTATAGAAAATCCCCAGATTATAAGCTAATTGGATTCTGTGATGCTGATTATGCTGGTGACAGGATTGAAAGAAAGTCAACCAGTGGCAATTGTCAATTTCTGGGTGATAATCTGATATCTTGGGCTAGCAAGAGACAAGCAACTATTGCTATGTCTACAGCAGAAGCAGAATACATCTCAGCTGCAAGTTGTTGCACACAACTACTCTGGATGAAACATCAGCTGGAAGATTATCAGATACATGCTAACAGTATTCCTATCTTTTGTGATAATACTGCTGCTATTTGCTTGTCAAAGAATCCAATTCTGCATTCAAGAGCCAAGCATATTGAGATCAAACATCATTTTATCAGAGATTATGTTCAAAAAGGAATTTTAGATATACAATTCATTGATACTGAAAATCAATGGGCTGATATATTTACTAAGCCTTTAACTGTTGAAAGATTTGATTTTATTAAGAAAAATTTGAACATGCACTACGTGTCTGATTAAAATTGCTTGCTCCTGAATAAGAAGTTCAGGTTCTGAAGTCACTTCAGAAGCCATTGTCCTTCAGAAGCTCCTGAGTGAGGTCCTGAAGAAAATGTGCTTCTGATGAGTCATCAGAATCTCAACCTTCAGAAGAGAATCTTTGTGCTCCTGAATAGCAGAAGTTAGTGGAAGTTCTGGAGTTGCTCCTGGCGACATCTGTCCCACTAACTTATACAGCTCGTCTGAAATCTGACAGCGTGGCATAAATGTATTGGCGTATAACTCAAAGGGCAATGATGTTAATTTTACTTTTCGTAGTACTATCTCGCGCCCCCAACTGTCATTAATGTTATGTTTGTTTGTCCCCTGTTATTCAAACGTTTTTCGCTAAAAAGCACTTAATCAAAAACACACACTACTCACTTCACATCCTACACTTTCTGTTTTTGTTTTCGTATCTGCTAAGAAAAGTTCTCTCTCTCTCTCAAAACCCTAAGAACCCTAAATCTCAAACTTCTTCAAACATCAATGGCTTCATCAAGTTCTGTTCAAGAATCCAACGCTCAACTCGCAGTTCAGCAAGCTGAAGGTCAGCAAGAAAGGGCTGCTTACGAGATCAAAGGAGTCACCATGAGCCTAAAAGAATGGCAACTTAAGATTCAAACAGAGAATCCGGTAGATTTTGAATCTCTTGCTTATCATGGCTGTGACATCAAGAGGTTTTATGAAGTTCAAGGGCTGATGAACTATTTCAATATGCTCAACGGTCCTACCTACAAGACGTTAGTAAGACACTTCTGGGTAAGAGCATCAGTCTATGATAAAGCTGCATCAAAACTGGAGGAAGACGAAAAAGTTTTGATTGATCCCTCTCTTGAAGGGAAAACCAGAGAAGAAATGGGTTTGGAACCTTTTAAAGAAGTTCAGATCAGGTCAAGCCTGATGGGTATTCCAGTCTACATTTCTGAAGCTATAATTGCTTTTGTCATTGGAGCAGAAGCATCTGGAAAGTACTCCGGTGTAGATATACCAAACTCTCAGTCAAGCTCCTGGAGTGATTTGGTAAATAAAACTCTCTTCAATTCTACAACAGCTGGTAAATACTGTGACCTGAACATGATCAATAAGATGCTCCTGAAGATTCTCAACGAAAACCTGTTGCCTAAAGGAGGTGGTGGTGATCAACCATCTTTGGCTCACAAGGTATTTCTTCATCATCTCATCACTGGAGAAAAGATAAATCTGCCTAAGTACATCTTCAGGCATATGATAAAAGAGCTAAGGGAAAGCCAGAATAAGTGCAGAGTCTGGGTTCCCTATGGAAGACTGATCTCAGAAATCTTCCATCAAGGAGGCATTATTAAAGCTCTGAATGAAGTAAATTACTTCACTGATGAACAGCTGGAAACTGAGACAGGAAAGGTGATAAATGCAAGCACCTTGAAGCATATGAAATTGATTCCTGAAGTGACCAAGCTGAAGACAGACATCTGTGAATCAAGGGTCATATCTAATCTGATGGAGGACTTCCCTCCCATCTGCAAGAAAGACACCCTGGCTGTTCAAATGGCTCTCATTGCTGATCACTATGAGACCCATGGAAAGCTGATCAGTCTGGATGAAGTTCCAGAAGAGATGTATGGTCAAGAACTTCCTGTAGCTAAAGGAAGAAAATCTAAAAGAAAGGTACTTACTCAAGAAGAGTACTTAGAAGGTGAAAATCCTTCCAAGAAGGCAAAGAAGGAAAAGGCTCCTGAAAAGTCTTTATCTGGTGCTCCTGGAGGATCATCAATTCAGGAAGAGGTTCAGGATCTGAACCCAGGAGCTATTATTCCTCAGAAGACAAGAAGTGGCAAGCAAATGGTTTCAGCATCTACAACAACGAAAGTGAAACAGATTCCTCAAAAGAAGAAAAGGACTCAGAGGCTAAGGAAACTGAAGGAATCTGTATACACTGCTGAAGATTGTGCAGCTGCAGAGGCACAAGAAGAAGAAGAGGCTACCGAACTGGTTACCAGGGAGGTAAGAAAGAAGAAGAAGGCTGAATCTGAAGCTGTTCAGAAGGCTTTGGAGCTGGCTAAGGAAATAGAAGTACCTACTGAGGTCTTGCTCAAGGAAGATGCTGCTAAGGTTGCTGAGCAAGCTCTGATGAGCTCATTAGAACTGCAAGCTGAAGTTGCTACTGAAGCTGCAAGTATTCTAGCTACTCCTGGATCAGATTTTATATCAGGTACATCCTCCTCACAACCCTTAATACATATAGAATCTGACTCCACTCCCTCATCACCTTCTCAATCCAAAACCTCATCATCTTCATCTTCTGATATTCCTATTAGCATCCTCAGAAGAAGCCTATCACCATCCTCCAAACTCCACAAAAATTCTTCCAAACCTATTTCTCCTTTCAAACCATCTGAACCATCTATCCAAGCTAGGGTCAGTAGTTTGCTGGAGTTACAATGCAGCAAACTACCCCCTAATCATCCACTTCAACCACAAACCATTAAACCTGTCAACATGATTTTACCTGACAAACCAGAAGATGACTCTGTTATAAATAATCTCAGCAGTCATCTATCCGGTGAACTTCCAAATTTTAACCTAACACCACAAAAAGCCTCTGAAGTAACAACTTCACAAGTTGCTTCAGAAAGCCCCCATCAACAAGCACCTGAACCACTTGTATCCCCATCTGTTTCTGAACAGTATGTTCCTGAACAATCTGGTCCTGAACAAGTTGTTCCTGAACAAGCTGTTCCTGAACCCACCATTTCTGACCATACTTCTGAAATTCTTTACACTGAAAATGCTATGGAGATTGATGATTCTGTCATTGATCCTGATGCACAAACTGCTCAATCTTTTCCTATGGAGGTTGACCAGTCTGCTTCTGATCAGGCACAATCACAATCTGAAAGCAATTCTCAATCTTCAACCATAAATAACCTACAAATTCAACTCTGTGCTCCTCCCAAGCCTAGAAAACAACCTTCACCACCCACCAGATTCTTAGATTCTAATGTATTAAAGGGAGTGTGTGAGGACATAGCTGACAAAATGATCAAGCTCATTTCATCCAGAAGTGACTTGAATCACAGAGAAAGCTATGAGAAACAATGGAGTAGGCTCAAGGAGAGAGTTGAGTATGTCATGCAAGCTCTATCCTCAACATGCGTAGAAGCTCAAGAGCAAGCTAAGCAGAAGCTTCAGGACTGGCTGAACGGCATCAATGAAGATCTTGAAGAGGTTAAGATAACTGGAACTTGGGCTAGATCGTCTTTAAGTATCAGAGGAAGAGAACCAACTGATTTTCTGCCTCAGTACATTCATCCCAAGGACCTTGACTTATCTTTCCTTACAAAGGTCAATCTAAAGGCATCAGCTCCTGATCTAGCTTTAGCTCAAGAGAACAAGATCTTAAAGGAAAAGAATAAGAAGCTGGAAAAAGATCTCCTTGAGCAAAGGCTACTGTTTTTAGAACATAAAGCTGAAACTGATGCTAAACTGGAAGAAGCCAGGATCAGAGAAGAAAATATGGCCAGAAGCATAGCTGAGATGAAGCAGAAGCAAGAGGAAAACAATGACCTCCTGAAGAAGATTCTTGAAAACACTCTCAAACAAACCAACCCATAGTTGCACACCCTTTGTTGTTTGTTGTGTCTTTCAGTTTGTTCTTTTATTAACTGTGTATGCTTCTGAATTCAAACACTTCTATATATTTCTTTGCTCCTGATCTTATTAATTGCCTCTGATTTATTTTTTTTAACGCCTTTCACTTGTGATATTGATTATGCTCTGAATCCTTTTACTATGTTTTTCTCTTTCTTTTGTTGATTTCTTTTTGTTAATGACAAAAGGGGGAGTAAGTGTGATAGTATTTAAAGGTCCTGAGCCCCATTAAGTTTTTGAAATTTAATCATCTCTCAATACTTTTTGTTAGGGGGAGTAACTTTATTTCAAAATAACTTAACTGAACCATTATCTCTCTCTATCACTTCTATTCTCTTTGATTATTTTACTAAGCGTTAAATGAATTTAATTAACAAAGATAGAACTCAGGGGGAGCTTACAAACCTCACCTTAAAGTACTATTAGACTCAGGGGGAGCTTACAAACCTCATACCCTATAAGTCAACTTGTTAATTAGATTAACAACAATTGATCAAATTTTTAAATACTATGGTTTGTCATTATCAAAAAGGGGGAGATTGTTGGAACAAAATGTGTTTAACAATAAACCCTAAAGAGTTTTGATGATAACAAAGTATTAAAAATTGACAATTGGTTTTGCTAACATTTGTTCAAGTGTACAGGACCATAAACAAAGTAATATATCACATCAAGGTTCTGAACGAACAAATAAAGAGCAAAGGAAGTATCCATTTGAAACTTAAAGCGCTCCTGAAGTCTAGCGCTCCTGAAGACTAGCGCTCCTGAAGACTAGCGCTCCTGAAGACAAGAGCTCCTGAAGAGTATGACGTCATCAGAAGCTGAAGGTCCTCAGAAGCTGATTCTTCGAAGCAACAGTATTTCACCAGATTTCAAGATTCAAGTGTTGTATTTTGGAGCGAAAATTATGGAGCATTGGCAGAAGATTAGTGGATTTAAGCAACGGTCATTTCAAAAGGATTTGAAGTCATTTTGTTGCAATTAGACAAGAAGCGTTGACATTGTACTTTGTACGAACTGAACAACCACCTTCTCCACTACTCTGTTCTTTGTCTCTGCTAACAGACAAGAATAACAGCTCTTATGTACAACCAAGCCTGCATCCTTGTTCCCTCTCAACTGGAATGGATTTGAAATTGATTCTTTATAGGACAACAACTAAATCAGGCAAAGAATCACTGGTGAAAGATCAAGCTTCAGTAACGACTCTTTTTGAATGTGTTGGCACTTACAACGTTCACTTCACACCTCTATATAAAGGAGTGAAGACTTGAAGAACAAATAAGACTCTACAATATTTCAAAAGCGCCAAAACTCTGTCAAATTGTCTAAGCATTCAAAGTTCACTTAGAATTTCAGTTTTCAAGTTCATATCTTTGAAATTCTTAAGTCTAAAGAGTCTGTATCTGATTTGTATTGTGAACACCACTGATTGTATATCAAGTGTTCAATCTCAAACATTTTTCTGTGTAATTTTGTTTGATAGAAGTCTCTTGCTTGTGTGCTTGAGCATTAGAAGTCTCTTGATTGTGCTTGAGCATTAGAAGTCTCTTGATTGTGCTTGAGCATTAGAAGTCTCTTGATTGTGTTCTTGAGCATTTGAAGTCTCTTGCATGTGTGCTTGAGCATTTGTAATCAGATATTACATTTAGTGAACTCTCCTTGGAAGTGCAAGGGGGACAGGACTACTTCCGGATTGTGGAAGGAACCTGTATAAATCTTTTGTGTCCTGCTTCTTCTCTTTTCTCTCTGTTTTTCATTCCGCTGCATACGCTCCTGAACAGTATCTTCAGAAGCTGTCTATCTAGCTTCTGATCATTCTGATTCTGAGTTTTGAAAAGAGAAAACGTTTTATTTTAAAACACAATTCAACCCCCCCCTTCTTGTGTTTTTCTCCCCTTCAATCTGCAGCATCAACAATTTCAGTTTTAGGTACCCATATTCTCATGGGTCCTCTTTGGTTAGTTCTAGAGGTTCTGAGTTTCATCTGTGTTTTCTGTCTGACATTATCTTGTTCAGTCTTTTTCAAGACTTTGAGTTCAGAACCCTTGGTCTTAGAATTTGACGTACTAAAGACAGCTCCATTCTTCTGAAATCTATGCTTTTTAGTTTCAGACTCTGTTTTCATCAGAACCTGTTTATTTGGTTCTGATCTCTTCAGAATCTGTAACATTGGAGCTTTTGATTTAGAATCATTCGTTACCTTCTTCTTTTGATTCTTAGGTTTTGACTTCGTCAATTCCTTTGAATTTAAAGATTTAGATCCTGAATGAGAAGCTTTTTCAGACTCAGACAGGAAATGAGTCTTCAGACCCTCTCTGATATTATCAGAACAAGGTTTTAGAATTACTTCACTAGAGTTTCCTCCTGTGAAACCAATTCCTCTTTTGTTGTTCTGATTTATACTGTAAATCATTGATGCAACCTTGGTTCTATCAATTCCAGTGTTAATAAACTCTTGGAGAGCAGCATCCTGCTCAGACAAGGTTTTATTATCACCTTTCTTGGCCATTGTTTTCAAATCATTATTTTCTTTTTGCAAAACATCCATTTCCAACTTAGTTGATTCATGGAGTTTCAGCAACTTAATGTATCGTTTCTTAACTCTCCTCAACTCAGTGGATTGGTTCTCGTAATGACCAAGAAGTTCCTTGAGAGAATCAATTAGTTCAGATCTGGTAAGTTTAGAATATACCTCAGTTTTAGTTTCAGAATCTGTACTTGACTCAGCATCAGATGAATCCTTTTCATTCTCAGCAGTAGCTACCAAAGCCAGAGCTATTTTTGCTTCATCTTCAGTATTATCTTTGTCAGATTCAGACTCGTTGTCCAGATCTTCCCATGTTGCCATCAAGCTTTTCTTGAACTGTTTCTTGAACTTGTTGGACTTGAAGATTGCTTTCTTTGATTTTTCTTTGGACTTCTCTTTCTGCAGGTCTGGACATTCAGCAATGAAGTGTCCAACCTTCTTGCAGTTAAAGCAACCTTTATGATCTTCCTTTCTTGAGCTTTTGTGACTACTGCCTCTGTTCATAAACTTCTTGTTCTTCTTCGCGAGGTATTGTAGTCTGTTGGTGAGCATAGCCATCTCTTGAACAATCTCAGGGTCTTCATCAGAATCTTCAGATGTAGATTCTTCTTCAGACTCTAATGCCTTTATAGCCTTACTTGACTTGCCTCTGGATTTTAGTGCAATGGACTTAGGCTTCTTGACAGGTTCATGCTCATTTAGACCTATCTCATGACATTTTAAAGAGCTTATAAGATCTTCAATGTAACACCCCGATTTCCCAACATAATTAAATATACGTAAAATCAGAGTTTTCATCGCAAAACGGAATGTTACACTACTTTTCAAAAATTCATAAATAGAAAATATACTATTTATTCAACAACATAAATTAATCTCGTAATATTTTGCAGCGGAAAAGTCTTTTTTAAAATATAATCAACTTCAACAAAATCTTGGCACAAAGGCCCCAACATAAATAATCATTTCAATAATCCTCTTAATAATAAATAAATGTTCCAACAATATAGTTCCAAAATTGATACATAAAGGAATGAAAATTCAACAATTAACTCCCATCCCGTTACGTATCAGAGCCCTAAGACACTTGAGCCAACATCCTACTAGCGTTGGAAATCTGCACTTGCCCACAAGGCGACAATTCCAACAGAAGGGGTGAGAAACACATTCAATAATAATAATAGATAATTCATCAAATCGATGAAACAACAACAAATTATACCACAAGTATCAACAAGTTCATATATGTATGTATATATATATATATATATATATATATATATATATATATATATATATATATATAGCAACAACAAGTTATCAACATCAACGACATTTAGCAAGATACAACAACAATAAACAATCAACAACAACAATATCAACAACATCAACAAATCATCACATATAACGAAAACATCTCAAACATTCACAAGTACATCATAACATCACAAATACTTCAACACGTCATAAATACATCAACAAGTCACAATTACACCATCACGAATACATCATCACTTTGCAAATTACATCATCACATCACAATTACATCATCACTTCACAAACGACACGACACGACTATGCAACACTTAGACCTCATGCATGTGGTACCATCAGGGCATTAAGCCCCCATCACTAAGGTCAAATAGGACCTGTCAGGCATTAAGCCCCCATCGCTAAGGTCATAGAGGACCTGTCAGGCATTAAGCCCCCATCGCTGACTATGCTATGCAACGACACGACTCAAATGCAACGACACAAGTAAAGACTCAACAATGCACATCTTTAGATGACTCGACAAATACACATTTTTAAATAACATCATCGTCAAATATCACATATTTAAATATGACATCTTTATATAGCACATATTTAAGTCACACATCTACAAACAACACATCTTGATATAACACATATTTAAATCACACATCTCCGGAAAGCACATATACATTAATCAACTACATCCATATCAAACCAAGCAAGTTGATCAATAAAACATAAGCCAAATACTCATAAAACACTCTGAATAAATCCCTAATACTTAAGTTTGAAGTTGGGAAACCAACCATAAATTTTGGACTAACTTGGGATTAGTTAAGCTAAGTTTTCTTAAAATTTTCTGAAGACTTACTTGGACTATTTTTATCATAACTCGAGATTTACAAAACATTTTCGAGTCAAACCAGTGCCATTAAAAAGCTAACTCAATTATCTACAACTTTCATGTTTACACCTAAGACCAATTATGTACCAATCAATACCAGTTTTCATTTCAAATTCGGACAAAGTTGTGCTGAAATTCATAAAAATTCACTGTGACCCACATTCAGTAATTTGACCATAACTCAAGTTCTATAAATCATTTTGACGTCAGACCAACGGCATTAGAAAGATAACATTCATACCTACAACTTTCGTGTTTACACCGAAAGCAAGTTCGAAACAGAAACTGATGCAAAAGACGCAACAACATGAAACAGGATATGCTGTCAAAGGTAGCTCTCGGGAAAACTCTATTTTTCACTCAAAAACCCAAATTTCATCTACCCAAATCCCAAATTTGATAGAGAACAATGTTTACAGGTTCTATATACAACATAACAATCAAAACAACACAGAAACATGCATTAAACAACACAATTCATCACATCATATCAATTATCATAAACTTTCTAAACCCTAAACCTAGAACACAATTTCATCAACAATCAAAATTATATATACATATTATTGAAGGAATCCCACCCTTACCTTAGATTATGATTCCTGAATTAAGCTGCATTCTTCTCTCTTCTTCTAGCCTCTTCTCTTGGTTCTAGGTTTTCTCCTCTTCTTCTCTCAAAAACTCACTTTCTCTTTTTTTTTTCAATTGTACGTAAAACTCTTTCTGACTCTCCTTTTCTTTTTATTGTAAACTATAACCCCCTCTTATTTCCTTAACTCTCACTTATTCCTCATAATTATACTTAATTCCCTTTAAACCAAATAATACTATTTTCTACCTTTTTATTAAATAAATAAATTAATCAAACAACATTTATTTAAATAAAACACAACACCATAAATCATATAATAAATTATCATCACACCAAATATCACACAATTCATACCAAGTCATATATTTCACATAAAATCATATCTAAATCATATATGTCAAATATAGTCATATAAAATCATATAAAAATACTCAAACATCAACTAAAAATAATTAAATAAAAATGGGGCGTTACATTCAACACTCAAGGTGTTTAAATCTTTAGCTTCTTCAATGGCTGTCACTTTCGGTCTCCACTTTTGAGGTAAACTTCTAAGAATCTTCTTCACGTGATCAGACGCTACGTAACTTTTCTTCAGAATCTGAAGTCCAGAAACAAGAGTCTGAAACCTTGAGTACATTGTCTCAATGCTTTCATCTTTCTTCATTCTGAATAATTCATACTGATGAACAAGCATGGTAGCCTTGGCTTCTCTGACTTTCTTGTTACCCTCATAAAGTGAGCACAATGAGGTGAACATAGCCTTCGCTGTTGATTTGTCACTCATCTTTAAGTACTCTTTATGAGGCAAAACAGCCACAAGAATGCCTCTGATCGTATGATGTTTCTTAGAAAGCTTTTTCTGCTCAGCAGTGTGAGCTTTCCTATAAAGAGCAGCGTCTTCTTCATCCAGCTTCAGATCACCAACACCATCTTCAAGAACGTCCCATAATTCTTCATCCATTCCCATGACGTGACTATACATCTTGGTCTTCCACCAAGAGAACATTTCAGGGTCACCATTAAACATAGGAGGCTTGTTGTGATGTGCAGATCTTTCATTTCTGTTGTTGTTGCTATAATCATAATGAATAACAGCTCCCGAACCAGAACCGGAAGCTTCATCCCCAGACATGTTTTTCACCAATCGTTTACTGTAACACGGTTAAGTGCAAGCTACAGAACCGGAGCTCTGATGCCAACTGAAGGTGGGAAAAACACAAGAAGGGGGGGTTGAATTGTGTTTTCAAAAACGTTTCTCTCTTACGAAAAATAACAATGTTCTCAGGATACAGAGTCTGATAGAGTTCAGAGTCTGATCAGAGTTCAGAGTCTTAGCAGCGGAATATAGAACAAATGCAAGAAAGAAAGAAGACACAAGCAATTTATACAGGTTCCTTCCAAAATCCGGAAGTAGTCCTGTCCCCCTTGCACTTCCAAGGAGAGTTCCACTAAAATGTAATATCAAATTACAAGTTGCTCAAACACACAAGTATGAGACTTCCTTTGCTAAATCACACAAGAAAGAGACTTCCAAATGCTCAAGCACACAAGCAAGAGACTTCAAAACAATTACATAGAATTGAAAAGAGTTTTGAATACTTGATATACAATCAGAGGTATTCACAAAACAAAACGAAACAGAACAAACTCTGTTTTTCTCTAGAAACTTAGAAATTCTAAGATATAACTTTTGTAAGAATTATCTAAGTTGTTGATGAGCAATGTTTGCGACTTGGAGTATGAGAAATAGTCTTGTTCGCGTGTATGCGTTGTAATTCTTGTTGTGGCACCGTTCTTCAAGTCTTCAGCTCTATTTATAGAGGGTTTGAGAAACGTTGGGAACTAGTCAGCTCATCATTTGTCTTGATCAAAGCTTTGAATGAATCACCATTGATCTTTTGCCTGATTTGATGTTTACCGTTGTGAAAACAAATTCAAATCCATTCCAATAATAAATGGAACAAAGACTGCCATTGTTGCTGTTATCCTTGTCTTGTATAGGAGACACAATGCAGAGAAGGTGGTTGCAGAGACTTAGTGGTTGTACAGTTCGTACTTGTACTTTGTCAACGCCGCTTTGCTTCTGAATAACTTGGCTTCTGATGAAACTGGCTTCTGAGAATTGGCTTCTGATGACGTCATCTTCAGAGGCGCTTTTCTTCAGACACACTATGCTTCTGACTTTTTCAGGAGCGCTTTCTTCAGACGCACTTTCATTCAGATGCTCTTCAAGCTTTGATCTAGAATTCCTTTGCTCTTTAATTTATTCAGTCAGAACCTCTTGTAAATATATTTTTTGATAATGGTCCTGCACACTTGAATAAACTTTTAGCATATCCAATTGATAATTTTTAATACCTTGTTATCATCAAAACTTAAGTGGCGTAATTGTGAAACACCCTTTGTTCCAACAGATTATGTAATAACTTGGTAATAGGAGCAAGGGATAAAAAGGGGTACAACAAGTGAAGGCTATGGATGAAGTTGAATTGGAAGCTTAGAGAGATTCTAGAAATAAAGGTGAGTGTTTCATTAAGTTTGAATTTGATGCTGGTTCTATAATTGATTATGAGTGATAAGCTATTTATGATTGAATTTTATGGAATTTGGATGAAAATTCGTATAGACTATTTTTGGTATTTTTGTCATGGTTTTGGCTGTTTAACCTGGAACTGAGTAGCTACTGGTTTTTCAGATTCAACACTAAATTCCCTTCAATTCGGATACAAATTTCGTACGATTCGAGATAGGAACGAATTCGGAAAACGTGTTCGAAGTTTGGTAAATTCTGCTGGATTTTGTTTACGGGTTTTGGGACAGGGCTTCACTAAAATGGTATAAAATCTCTCTCTGTAACTCCGAATCAGGTGGTTGTTGCTGCTATTATTAGATAACGAAATTTCCGCCGTTTTGGCACCAGTTTCACGAATTTTGGTCAAGTATTGAAGTCTGGAGGTAACTTTGAAGTATGGGGTCTGATGCTAGGATTGTGCATAATCTGGGTTGTTATTCATGTAAGGAAGATTGTTGTTTGTGTTGCATCTTGAACACGTTGCAGCAAGCTTGAGCAAGAGAGCAGAAGCTAGGGTTTTGTTACCTTGTTGGGACTTGAAGCTTGGAATAAAAGCAAAGCATATCATGTGAGTTATTAGATAGATTAACTTACCTTGGGTTTGTGTAATCCTAATGATAAGCTATGAAATTATGCTAAGTTTAGATTAATGTATTTTAGTACCCAATGCCAATATTGTTGTGATTCATGTTAAAATTGCCATACAAGTTAAATTCTACTGTTATATGAATTGCTAGATGCATATTGAACATTGCAGGATCGAAATTGGTGAGTTTGGGGTCAAAAACTCAAATTTTGCATCACAGGCCCGAAGAAACTCGCCATAAGCGAAATAATTCGCTTATAGCGAGTTTGCCTAGAAACCACTCGCCTTTGGCGAAATGGCTCTGCCATTTCCCACTTTGAAATGGCGTGTTGGCTTGCCTGGGGCCAATGGCGCAATCCAAGGGCTTTCCTCGCAACGTTCATCAACCGTAAAACCCCCAAACATCGTTTAATTTACACAATATACATCCAACGATTCTTGATTATGAAAATCATGGCTAATCTTAACATGTGCAATGAGGATGGCTTATGAAAGTTTACATACGAACATGATCGGGTAGCAATAAACCTAAGTACAAGAGACCTTAGAGCCTCGACATAGAAGGTCGAGAACAAGTAGGATATCATGTAAACTAAGTATGTTAAGTCATGTAAGATTTAGCACAAGCAAGTAAGTTCTTTACCATTAATCGGGCACATCACAGACCCGTGGTAAGTAAGCAAGCAAGTTTAGATTTAACCTTCCATGTATCTACAAGATCTTGAAATGTTGAATTACCACTATACGAGTAGGCCACGGACTCGTGGTAATCAATTATGTAAGTTAAGTATAACTATCGTGTATGACTAAGACTAAGCAAGATGTAGGTGTCGTGTCTCTTGTTATCCACGCCAGGGGGATACAAGAGGTTCACGCTAGGGGGACGGGACACGCTCCGCAAGGTAGGCCTGCACGACACTGAGGGAGTCCGATGTACCCTAGCTAGGTTTCATCGGTCATGTATGGGATTGTACTCGGGGTTACTCCACCCGATGCACTCCGTAAAATGAACCAAGATAATGTTATTGTTACACGCTAACTTCTCTATGAATATGAACATGAACATTATATGGACATGATAGGACTAAGACATGGTATATGACAGGTATAGCTTATGTATCAAGTTAAGGATATGATGTTACATCGTAGATGATTTAGGAACGCCCCAATCGTCCGATGATGGAACATGTCATGAATGACTTATGTTTAGGTCTCGATGCATTTAGCGTATCTTGACATAGCGGTCTTAGGTTCCCTTGACTGCCATGACACGCATGATGTATAGCAGGACCTTCAAGTTATAGTATGAAGAACCTACGACGGATCTAGTATGCATGACCGTCTAGGCAAACAAGTCCCCACACACGTATAATCAACCGGCAGGTTGTATTATAGACACGTGGTGACCGTAGGTTTTTCCCAAGGTTACCTGTAGCCTAGGATTAGATAGAACTCACTGAGACATTATGTCTCATCCCAATCCTTATTTGTTTCAGATCAGCAGATTGGTTTAACAAGAGTTAGCAAGATGAAGTCGGATGGATGATCAACAAATGTTCGTTCGTAACTGCTGCATGATGTCATGGACTTAAGGATGTATTTTCTATGTTCTTGGACGAGTAGTATTATATGTTTTTTTTGTACAAATGCATATTCTTGTATAAAATATTCATTCGAAGTGTTTTACGTTGTAAATTTTAATGAATCTAGTTCTAAAGGTAATGCACATACTAAACTTTCTAGATACGTTTAGTGTGGGTGTTACATTTGGTATCAGAGCAGGTCGATTCAGATCGTGCCATGGGTTATTAAGTTTCAACTAAAGTAATACGTCCATTGAGTTCTGGATAATTGTTCTAATTGTTGTTGTTAGTTGAGCCTGATCAACTCAATTTAGCACACGACAGTTAAAACGGATGTCTGAGAGCTGAATAGGACCTAGGAGGAACGAAGTAAGTGATGGAGATGAACTGGGAAGTAAGAAATCAGAATAAGAAGTGGTAAGAACTTAACTGTGCCACAAGGTAGCCGGTGAACTAAGCGGTTCAAGTTAGTTTCCTCCGAGAATGTTGAGTATTGTTAAGTGAGTCGGAAGAGGAACTCGTTAAGTCGTTCGAAGAGGACGAAGTCGAGGTTTTACGAAGTGATTTTTTTTTTTTTTTATGTTAAGAGTTATGACAAGTAAGAACACTAGTTTCCAATGTGTCCTGAATTGTATCGATTGATTTTAGTGTTTGCCATGCAAATGTTACAAACTGTTTTTATGATGTTCTGGATGAGTAATGTGCATTGTATTACTTGTAAAACAAGACTTCTATGTAAAACACGTTTTCTGGAAAAAATAAACTGAAGAAACTCGCTAGTAGCCAAAATTACTCCAGGAGCATTTCGCTAATAGCGAACCTGGGGCGAAATTTTCAGTTTTTCCCAAAAGCTGTCAGTCCGTCCCTAGAGTTCGTAGTGACTATTGGGGGTCGTCTTCGTAGTCTTTTACGCAATAAAACCCTTTATGATATCAAGTATCGAATGCACATTGGATCCTATGGTTTCCAAGAAAATGGCATGGACAACTACTAACGAAATCGATCCGGTTCAAGGTAACATTAGAGATTAATGTGTCAAGAGTTAGGAAGGAACTTGGACCAAGATTTTTGAGGTTCTAACTTGTGGAAGGAAGTTATGGATGTGAAGACATGAGAAAAAGAGTAAAGTGGTGAAAAGTTATGTAAAGTCACAGGATTTCCGGATTTCGTGAAGTCACAGTTATCCCTCGGGTCTAGGTTTTGCTTGGTTAACTTGCTAAGGCTCGTCGTAATGATGAATTGTAACGTGTACAAGGTTTGAAAATGGATACATGCATATGGGTGATTGGAGTTGGTGTTTTGAACTAAATAGGGATTCTGCAGGTCCTAATCTGTCACAACTCGCGTAGAGCGGGCTGAACTCAGCTGGAGCGAGAACTGATGACACGGTGGTGTTGTCAACTCATTCCGTGATTCTATAATGACGTCCGGGGCCCAGATTCACTACATCTTTGCAGATGATGAGGAATCATCAACGCCAATGACCCGTGTGCAAGTATTATGAAGTTTTCTTAAAGAAGAAAAAAAAATCGACGAGCAGGTATTGGTATGATTAGGCAAAGCATAGCATGCGAGGATGTTAAATGCGATGTCTATGCAAGGAGAAGCATGTACGAGTACGTGATAAGACTACCATGTAAATTCGTAAGAATGATTCATAGAATTGGTAACCGTGCAGTAGGGAGAATGTGAAGTTTCACTCGTCTTGACGGGTTAACGTTCAAGACTAAAGTTAAGAGATGAAATCAGAGTGGCGCAACAGAAATTGGTTGATAAGTTTTTTAACGGTACCCACAGAGCCTTGAGTCTGATAGTAAGAATCTTCATGAGGAATGATAAGAATGTCAGACATAGTAACACCAGTTTTTAGTGAGAAGCATTTTGAGATGAGTAAGGAGTTCTCGAAGCATCGAGTTTAAAGTAATGAGACTACTGTAGTCAGTGAAAGATATGGTATAAGCATAATGGATGTGTCCTCATTTGAGTAAGTCAAGAAAGATTGGAGTCGCCTAAAGTGTAGTAATCGGGTTGCTCAGTTGGTGGTGTCGATTACTCGCAAGAACTCTCAGTCGGCTAGAAAAGGGTGTGTACTAAGAAAAAAATAATACATGAAAGATTAAGAAGGTTCTTCACCTTATGCCATGCTTGTTAAGTGATAACAATACTTGCCAAAATAATGTCAAACCATGATTTTTATAACTCCTAGAGTTAGGATATGTATTTAAGTACTTGAAAACGAAGTTTTGTTTAAAACATGATATTTTCACATTTCTGAAACTGATGACACGTCGTAAGCGAGTAAGCTCACTTAAGACGTGAAAAATTCAGAGCCAACTTGCCATTGGCGAGATTGGGGCGAGTTGTACAATTTTTTCAAAATACAGTGACTCCTCTTGTGGTTCTGCAGTGCCATTATGGGCTCGGTTTCACATTGTTCTTTTAAAAGTCATACACCTATTCATTCCAAGGACCCGTAAACTAATGTTTAAAATTTCTTGAAACAAAACGTCAGGACAAGTATCATTATTATCTAACAAGGCACGACGTTTGAGAAGTATGTGAAACCCTACGAAAGTACTATTGGGAGTTACTCATCGTAAGGTAAATCGACCAAGGATTGGAATTTAAGGTTTGACAAGGTGAACAACAATGTTAGTCGAAGGATCGTACGGGACGTACGAGTTTCTGCTAAGAGTACTCAATGCAAGTAGTATAAGTCAGAAATTTCAAGAGTGTGTGAATTATAAGGACTGATTAACAATTGTAAGATATATTGGTGTGTTTGATTTCACTTCTTCAAGTCAAATTATATGAGTCACCCATGAATTCGGTTGCATTGAGTTTGAAACGAGGTCGAAAGATTTCCTAAGACTCTGAGAAAAGATCAAAATTTCGCAGAGTCGTCATATAAGCGAAACAAGCAGGATGCTGACACCTCAAGGCTCGGTAAGAAAGATCATGTGTCCTTGTAAGTTACACATACATGAGAATCTCAGAGATTTTAGTCAGTGTTAGGGAGTTATGATCGGGTTGTGTGAATATATTCGTGCACCGAGGCATCGATCCAACAACTATCAGTTAAAAGTAGATGGTTATTACAGAGCTTTATTGAATATGCGTATGGATGAAAAGATATCTAAGACATTATGAAAGGTTAACTATGTAGCAGAGAACATTTAATTGTGTAGTGTTTGTGACTAAGAAAGATTAAAGGTTGTACGATTGAGTTAAGAAAGGGTAAGTTGGTATTTTCATCAGATGGCTATATAAGGCCCTAACCTCACTTTCCTCTCATTTCCCTCTACTATTTTCTCACTCTAAAACAGAATTTCCTCTCCTCCTTCTCTCTTCTAGGCTCGGCCTCCCCCAACCAACCACCAATCTATGCAAATTTTCTTAAGATTGCTACATGCAAACATGGAAACTTGACCTCTATGCCTTTATAAATCTTTTCCTCAATCAGTTCACCTTTCCCTCCCCATTAATTTGTCCTTGTCGAACTCTCTCTCTCATTTTAAGAATTGGGAATCTTGCTATTAATCCACCAATGGTTCTGCATGTACTTTTGATGAGGATTATGTAATAACTTGGTAATAGAAGCAAGGGATAAAGGGGTACAACAAGTGAAGGCTAAGGCTGAAGTTGAATTCGAAGCTTAAAGAGATTCTAGAAATAAAGGTGAGTGTTTCATTAAGTTTGAATTTGATGCTGGTTCTGGAATTGATTGTGAGTGATAAGCTATTTATGACTGAATTTTATGGAATTTGGATGAAAATTCGTATAGACTATTTTTGGTATTTTTGTCATGGTTTTGGTTGTTTAACTTGGAATTGAGTAACTACTGGTTTTTCAGATTCAACACTAAATTCCCTTCAATTCAGATACAAATTTCGTACCATTCGGGATATGAACGAATTCGGAAAACGTGTTCGAAGTTTGGTAAATTCTTCTGGATTTTGTTTACGGGTTTTGGGACAGGGCTTTACTAAAATGGTAAGAACTCTCTCTCTGTAACTCCGAATGAGGTGGTTGTTGTTGCTATTATTAGATAACGAAATTTTCGCCGTTTTGGCACTAGTTTCACGAATTTTGGTCAAGTATTGAAGTCTGGAGGTAAGTTTGAAGTATGGGGTCTGATGCTAGGATTGTGCATAATCTGGGTTGTTATTCATGTAAGGAAGATTGTTGTTTGTGTTGCATCTTGAACACGTTGCAGTAAGCTTGAGCAAGAGAGCATAAGCTAGGGTTTTGTTAGCTTGTTGGGACTTGAAGCTTGGAATGGAAGAAGAGCATATCATGTGAGTTATTAGATAGATTAACTTACCTTGGGTTTGTGTAATCCTAATGATAAGCTATGAAATTATGCTAAGTTTAGATTAATGTGTTTTAGTACCCAATGCCAATCTTGTTGTGATTCATGTTAAAATTGCCATACAAGTTAAATTCTACTGTTATATGAAATGTTGGATGCATATTGAACATTGCAGGATCGATATTGGTGAGTTTGGGGTCAAAAACTCAGATTTTGCATCATAGGCCCGACGAAACTCGCCATAAGCGAAATAATTCGCTTATAGAAAGTTTGCCTAGAAACCACTCGCCTTTGGCGAAATGGCTCTGCCATTTCCCACTTTGAAATGGCGTATTGGCTTGCCTGGGGCCCATGGCGCAATCCGTGGGCTTTTCTCGCAACGTTCATCAACCGTAAAACCCTCAAACATCGTTCAATTAACACAATATACATCCAACGATTCTTGATTATGAAAATCATGGCTAATCTTCACATGTGCAATGAGGATGGCTTATGAAAGTTTACATACGAACATGATCGGGTAGCAATAAACCTAAGTACATGAGACCTTAGAGCCTCGACATAGAAGGTCGAGAACAAGTAGGATACCATGTAAACTAAGTATGTTAAGTCATGTAAGATTTAGCACAAGCATGTAAGTACTTTACCGTTAATCGGGTAGATCACGGACCCGTGGTAAGTAAGCAAGCAAGTTTAGATTTAACCTTCCATGTATGTACTGTAACACCCCGTTTCCCAAAACAACGTTTAATAAAGAATATATAATCAGAGTTCAACAAATACGGGCATGTCACACTACTTTTCAAAATTTGTTAAATAGAAAATAAAACTATTTAACTTCAACAACTTTAATCTCATAAATAATTGCAGCGGAAAAATTCTTTCAACATAATAAATCTTCTTCAACAAAATCTTGGCACAAAGGCCTCAACAATAAAATGATATCCAACATAATTAAGGTTCAACAACATTATTTAAAAATTTGATACATAAAGGAATGAAAGAATAAGACAACGTTTCCCATCCCGTTACGTATCAGAGCCCTATGACACTTGAGCCAACATCCTACTAGCCTTGGAAATCTGCACTTGCCCACAAGGCGGCAATTCCAACAGAAGGGGTGAGAAACACATTCAATAATAATAATATATAATTCATCAAATCGATGAAACAACAACAGATTATACCACAAGTATCAACAAGTTCATATATATATGTATATATGTATATATAGCAACAACAACGTTATCAACATCAACGACATTTAGCAAGATACAACAACAATAAACAATCAACAACAACAATATCAACAACATCAACAAATCATCACATATAACGAAAACATCTCAAACATTCACAAGTACATCATAACATCACAAATACTTCAACACGTCATAAATACATCAACATCATTGACTACAACACCAGCAACTCAACCAACAACCTCTACGACTCCGACGACTCACCAACAACGACTCTGACAATGCACTGACGACAACAACTAATGCAATATGCATGTGGTACCATTTGAATGACAAAGCATTCCAGGGCATGAGCCCTCAACGATTGGATGGTTAAAGCATCCCAGGGCATGAGCCTTCAACAGTTGAACGATAAAGCGTTCCAGGGCATAAGCCCTCAACATTTGAATGATTAACATTCCAGGGCATGAGCCCCCAACGATGCATGAGTATGAAAGACTCGTGGTGTATATCAGCATACAACCCAACAACAACAACAACAACAGCAACGACATCTGTGATGGAAGACTCATGGTGTATATCAGCATACAACCCAACAACAACAACAACGACGACAACGACAACAACAACTGTGCCTAATATATTTATGACACACTCCCCAACTTAGACAACACGACTCAACGGCATCAACAACGGAAATCAACGACATAGCATATATAATCATATTTATTTATATATACATGCGTTCACATAGCTTCACTTTCATTTATAATATTCGCTTCATAAACAAGGTTAAATAAATCAAGAAAACATTTTTCAAAAGGAAATCAAATTTGATTAAACACGTCATAAGTTAAATACTCATAAAACACTTCAATTTAACCTCTCATACTTAAGTTTGAAGTTTGGGAACTAACCACAAGTTTTGGACTAACTTGGAATAAGTTATGCTAAGTTTTCTTAAAGTTTTCTGAAGACCTACTTGGACTATTTTTATCATAACTCGAGATTTACAAAACATTTTCGAGTCAAACCAGTGCCATTAGAAAGTTAACTCAATTATCTACAACTTTCATGTTTACACCTAAGACCAATTATGTACCAATCAATACCCGTTTTCATTTCAAATTCGGACAAAGTTGTGCTGAAATTCATAAAAATTCAATGTGACCTAGGTTCAGTAATTTGACCATAACTCAAGTTCTATAAATCATTTTGACGTCAGACCAACGGCATTAGAAAGCTAACATTCATACCTACAACTTTCGTGTTTACACCGAAAGCTAGTTCGAAACAGAAACTGATGCAAAAGACGCAACAACATGAAACAGGGTATGCTGTCAAAGGTAGCTCTCGGGAAAACTCTATTTTTCACTCAAAAACCCAAATTTCATCTACCCCAATCCCAAATTTGATAGAGAACAATGTTTACAGGTTCTATATACAACATGACAATCAAAACAACACAGAAACATGCATTAAACAACACAATTCATCACATCATATCAATTATCATAAACTTTCTAAACCCTAAACCTAGAACACAATTTCATCAACAATCAAAATTATATATACATATTATTGAAGGAATCCCACCCTTACCTTAGATTATGATTCCTGAATTAAGCTGCATTCTTCTCTCTTCTTCTAGCCTCTTCTCTTGGTTCTAGGTTTTCTCCTCTTCTTCTCTCAAAAACTCACTTTCTCTTTTTTTTTTTCAATTGTACGTAAAACTCTTTCTGACTCTCCTTTTCTTTTTATTGTAAACTATAACCCCTCCTATTTCCTTAACTCCCACTTATTCCTCATAATTATACTTAATTCCCTTTAAACCAAATAATACTATTTTATACCTTTTTATTAAATAAATAAAATAATCAAACAACATTTATTTAAATAAAACACAACACCATGAATCATATAATAAATTATCATCACACCAAATATCACACAATTCATACCAAGTCATATATTTCACATAAAATCATATCTAAATCATATATGTCAAATATAGTCATATAAAATCATATAAAAATACTCAAACATCAACTAAAAATAATTAAATAAAAATGGGGCGTTACATGTACAAGATCTTGAAATGTTGAATTACCACTATACGAGTAGGCCACGGACTAGTGGTAATCAATTATGTAAGTTAAGTATAACTATCCTGTATGACTAAGACTAAGCAAGATGTAGGTGTCGTGTCTATTGCTATCCACGCCAGGGGGATACAAGAGGTTCACGCCAGGGGGACGGGACACGCTCCACAAGGTATGCCCGCACGAGACTGAGGGAGTTTTATGTACCCTAGCTAGGTTTCATCGGTCATGTATGGGATTGTACTCGAGGTTACTCCACCCAATGCACTCCGTAAAATGAACCAAGATAATGTTATTGTTACACGCTAACTTCTCTATGAATATGAACATGAGCATTATATGGACATGATATGAATATGACATGGTATATGACAGGTATAGCCTATGTATCAAGTTAAGGATATGATGTTACATCATAGACGATTTAGGAACGCCCCAATCGTCCGATGATGGAACGTATCATGAATGACGTATGTTTAGGTCTCGATGCGTTTAGCGTATCTTGACATAGCGGTCTTAGGTTCCCTTGACCGCCATGACACGCATGATATATAGCAGGACCTTCAAGTTATAGTATGAAGAACTTACGGCAGATCTAGTATGCACGACCGTCTAGGCAAGCATGTTCCCACACACGTATAATCAACCGGCAAGTTGTATTATAGACACGTGGTGACCGTAGGTTTTCCCCGAGGTTACCTGTAGCCTAGGATTAGGTAGAACTCACTGAGACATTATGTCTCATCCCAATCCTTATTTGTTTCAGATCAGCAGATTGGTTTAACAAGAGTTAGCAAGCTGAAGCCGGATGGATGATCAACAAATGTTCGTTCGTAACCGCTGCAGGTTGTCATGGACTTAAGGATGTATTTTTTATGTTCTTGGACGAGTAGTATTATATTTTTTTTTTGTACGAGCGCATATTGTTGTATCAAATATTCATTCGAAGTGTTTTACGTTGTAAATTTTAATGAATCTAGTACTAAATTTAATGCACATACTAAACTTTCTAGATACGTTTAGTGTGGGCGTTACATTTGGTATCAGAGCAGGTCAATTCAGATCGTGCCATGGGTCATTAAGTTTCAACTAAAGTAGTGGGGCCATTGAGTTCCAGATAATTGTTCTAATTGTTGTTGTTAGTTGAGCCTGATCAACTCAATTTAGCACATGACAGTTAAAACGGATGTCTGAGAGCTGAATATGACCTAGGAGGAACGAAGTAAGTGATGGAGATGAACTGGGAAGTAAGAAATTGGAACAAGAAGTGGTAAGAACTTAACTGCGCTACAAGGTAGCCGGTGAACTAAGCGGTTCAACAAATGTTCGTTCGTAACCGCTGCAGGATGTCATGGACTTAAGGATGTATTTTCTATGTTCTTGGACGAGTAGTATTATATGTTTTATTTTGTACGAACGCATATTGTTGTATCAAATATTCCTTCGAAATGTTTTATGTTGTAAATTTTAATGAATCCAGTACTAAAGTTAATGTACATACTAAACTTTCTAGATATGTTTAGTGTGGGCGTTACATTTTTTATATCATATAAAAAAAGTAGGTGGAAAATTGATTGTCCTTTTCAAAATACACAACTACATGATATTTTTATGACACCTTATATCATAAAAATACATTGAAATCCTTTTGGTTTTTTTTGAGAAGAGTGATATGTTGATGAGTTGTAAGTATTCTTTTATCTCTTCCGCCATTTCTACCTCTACCTAACATCTGTGAACAATACAAAGTAAAAAAAAGTCATGTTTAATTAAAATATAAATAAGATAAGTCATGCAAGAATAAGAGGTTAGAAAATTCAATAAATTACCTAGTCAGAATATGTTTCATCATCATCATCATCTTCTTCTTCAACATTGTCTTGTACTTCAATATCTTTATCTCATTCAAAGGTTACCTCATCCAAGAAAGGACTGTATGTTTCCTCAACTTCTCCAACTAAATCAACAAGACTTCCTTCAAGATTGTGATTTGCAATTGTCACCTGTGATCGATTCATCTTCGTATGGAACTCCTTTCACCGGCGTACTATCTTCTAAAGTTTGAATTGTGTTTCTCACCTTGGTCTTAATCACAACCAATCGATCTTTGTTTCCTTCAGGATAATGTGTGAAGTATACCTGTTTTGCTTGTTGTGCAAATATAAATGGGTCATAATGTTTATATTTCCTAGATGCTCTAACTTTATTAATTCCATAACTATCTATATTTTCCCCTTGTTTCAAAGTGGGATCAAACCAATCACATTTGAACAGAACCAACGTCTTTATTGGCCATCTAGTATAGTAAACTTCAACAATGTCAGTTAAGACACCATGATAATCACTGTCAATTGTCTCATCCTCACCACCTTTGAACATATACGCCATAATTTGTTGTACTCATCCCATTACCATGATCTATGATATTAAACTTGTATCCAGTTACATAATACACCAGAACTTTTTCTAGGGCCCACATGCCAAACTCCTTAAGAACTCATCTTCATCATGGTTCTTTGAGACCTATTTCAAAAATAGTTTGATTAGTTTCAATTAACAAGCAAAGTAGGTAGGATTAATGAAAACAGGGAGATTCAATTCACCATACTATTTGTTGTACCAATTAGGAAATGATGTGGAGATTTCTTTGTCAACTTTTGAGTCGGCTAAACCAAGATATTGAAACATATATGTATATATGCTACATTAAAATCACACATTTAGAGATATCATATTTTTTAAAAGATATTGGTAGATGAAAGAAGTGTACACTTACGACAAAAATGGCTCAACTTCTGGACAATTTAGAAGAACATAGAGATGTGCAACTTTCATTTCTTGTTCTTGTAGACAAAGGATGCCCAAGATAATTAAAGATAGACAAAGGTTGTCAAATTAAACAACTTTCAACTCCATCATCATTATGTGGCACTCTTCTCCTTCCACAAGTAACATCATGCGGATAATAGTAATATACAAACATAGTGGCCTCCTCCACTAAGTATGTTTCACAAATAGAGTCCTCAACAGAAGCTGAGTTTGTGACCTTGTCTTTTAAGGTACGAATAAACCTAATAAAATAACTTGAAGACATTAATACAATTATTAATTAGTGCATGGTGATTACTAAAAAAAGAAATGAGGAGTGATGGACAACATTTCAAAAGGATACATCCATCAATATTGCACGGGACCACTAACCCTAGCTTCATACGAAATTGGAAGATGCTCCATAAAATCGAAGAAACTAGGGGGAATATCTGTTCTAACTTACACAAAATTATTGGAATATTTTGCTCCATTACATGTAAATTTTCCTTTTTGTAGTATAGGTGAAGTAAGCTCCCGGAAGAATTGACTAAACATTGTAAGGGTGTTCCAAATAGGGTTTGGTAGAGATCTGAATGCAATTGGGAGCAACCGTTGCATTAACATGTGGCAGTCATGACTTTTCCCTCCACTAAGTACACTCCATAAAGTTTTTAGGCATTTGATTCTCATTTGACAATGCTTTGCCCATAAACTCTACCCGTTAATTAAAGCAATTCTCTGAGTTATTGAAGTCAGACATGATACTTAATGCTCGTATTACAGATGACAGTTTACAATAACTTTCACAACTGTTATACAAGGGAGCTTGCACAACTTTCAACATTTTAAAAAAACTTTCTGCTTGTGGGTCAAGATCTTCCCTTATTTGATCTGGACAAGCAGACCCTTCTTGATCAAGATAATAACCAAGAGATGGTCCAACTGCATCCATTACCGCTCAAAGTCAATGTAGTCTTCACGTATCCCAATGCTTCCATAATAGGAGTTCTTTGAAACCACTGACATAACCGAACTCCTTTGTTCACCGTGGCTACTCCAATAATAGTAACCCTCCTTAAACCCCTTCATACAAAGATGCCTCATGACATTGCCAACTAACCAAGGCTTTCTACACTTTCATATTTTACGTGGGCATCTCAACTTTACTACTTTTTTAAAATCATCTTGTGAGCAAGCAAACTCAACAAACTCACAAACGCTAACCAAAAACTCATATGTAACTCTACTATTATCGTGATGCATCATATTATCCATCCACTTGTGATGTTCAGGAATCTCCGTATATTGAAAAATTGGTAGCATGTTAATTACATTAGTTAATAAATTTATGTGTTTTGTTTCTCATATTGATAATAGCAAGAGGATATAAGAAAATCAAATAGCAAAGCATTCACATTTGCAACATACACAAAAAATACGAAAATGGACTTTATCATGTTCAACATCCAAACTTCAATAAGAATAATACATATCTAGCAAATATGGAAACAAACACGGTGGAAACAAACCAAATCAATATTACATATCTAGCAAATAGCTTAATGTGATTGTTGTAGGGCTATAAAATCAAGAATGCTTCAATTTTCTTTTAATAAAAGTTACGTTTTTTTTTTTATGAAGACCGGTGTCTGTTCTTAAAAAAAAAAATTGATAAAAAAAAGCTTCTCTTCTTGAAATTTTTATAGGTGAGTGAGACCTATCTTATACCACTTGTGAATTATAATGACTTAACAAATATATTTCAAAAGATAATGGTAAAATGTAAATGCTTATAGAATGAAATTTAGAACAACTTTCATATAACATAACACAAATCTGATTATTGCAGCAAGTCCTATTATAATAACAAGAATGCGTCAAGTCCTTTTCAAGATAAATTGTTTCAATGGAACCAAAAAACAATTAATATCATGAAAAAATACAAAGTACCAGCATGGCTGATGTTAGAGTCAGGGCCGTTCCTAACATTTTAGGGGCCTTAGGCATAGTATGAAAAAGGGCCCCTTACATAATTTTTTTGCTCTTTGTTGTGATTTTATTAGCTATTAATTTCATTATTTTCTTTCTTTTCACTACCAGATAAATATTTTTTAGGCTACATCTTAAAATAAATCTAATACTCAATAAAAAGCAAAACAAAACAAAATATAGTAAAAGTAGAGAACTATAGCACATGCAAAATAGACTGAAATTTTAGCATTTGAAAAATATAGACTAAAATTTTAGCACTTGAGAATAGTAGCACAAAAAAAAAAAAAAAGTAAGGTGGACCAAATGATCATAAGTGTGTCTCATATGATCTTGTATTATCAAATTCAATTCTGCAATCTTTTCAATCAATGTAAGAAAGTTGACACTATTATATTAATATAATTTATTTTTTAATCCTCTAAATAAAAGATTAAAATTGATTTCTCAAGTAGGCTCTTTTTCAACTAAAATATCATTTGTTTTGTTATGAAAATTCTCGCAATTTCTTGTATAATAAATATGACCAATATTTTTATAATTAGTGAGACACATTATTAGACACAAATGGCTCAAAAAAATCTCATCAATTTCTTGAATAATAAATTTCTTGACAAATAATTAGAAACAAAAAAACACAATTTATCTATAAGGAAGATGTATATAGAAATCTATGTTTAATATAGGAGTATATATAACAAATCACATTAAAAGGGCCAAAACATTAAACAAATCAGCCCATCATCTTTTATTTGACAACAATATAGTCCAATGTTTGGGCCTCTTAATGAAATTTGCTAAACACACCCCTAAAAAACTAAGTTTTGCTATATGTACGCCTGCCCTAAAATTATTTTTTTGGGCCCCCTATGGGTATGAGTCTAGGCCGTCGTACCCCCCGCCTGTGCCTAGCGCCAGCCCTGGTTATAGTCTTGGACCAATAGGAGTTGTTATTATAATAGGTATGCATTACACATGTAGCATATTTGGGAAATATAAAGATTTGTTATGCAATACAAAAATGCAGAAAATGAAATGCAATCTCTTTGAGGATCCTTCAAAAATGCAGAAAATTAATCATGTTCAACATCCGAACTCCAAATGCAACATCAATATATGAATATATGAGTTGAATAAAACAAATAACTAGCAAATATGGAATAAAACATCTTTAATACTTCAAATGGATTATCTTCAGTTGCCACTTTCTCTATTAATACTTTCTTGGAATTAATTACATCTTTAATGAAATGAAATTTCATATCATTTTGATATGATTTATCGTAGTACGCTTGATGTTTAGAGATATGAATATAACTTCGACTATCACAATGAATACTAACACATTCTTGTGCTATTTACAGGTGGGTGAAAGGAACGTCAATGCAGTTCTCCAACACGAGAGAAGATAAAATTTAATGAAAATGTGAATATCCTTCATTGATCAATTCTGTTATAAGATGTAGCTTATAAACATGCTAGAGATGACAACTAACATAAAGTGCAAATGCAAATGAAATCTAAGCTAAATGACATAACTTGCATTCCAAGTTAACTGTTGTCAAGCAATGCTAAATCTGTTCTTTCTCATCAGTTGTGTTTGCTAATACCCCCTGCAAGCTGGAGCTTGGTAGATAACTACCATCCCAAACTTTGTGATACATTTATGAATTTGGTGACGTCTTGGCGCTTTTATGAATACATCTACTGTCTGATTCTAAGAGGAAACTAGTAACAAACGCATGACACTAGCTTGTAATTTTTTACGAACAAGATGACAATCAATGTCAAGATGCTTGATATGTTCATGAAATACTAGTTTAGCATAAATGTGTAATGCATTTTGGTTGTTGCAATAAAGAACTGGAAAACGTGATGGAGCTTGGTGCAAATAATATAAGAGAAAACGCATCCATTGTAATTCACGAGTAGAAGAAGCTAAGGCTTTATAATATGCTTCTGCAGATGAACAAGACACAGTATGCTGTTTCTTAGATTTCTAGGATACTAGATATTGACCAATGAAAAAACAATATCCTAAAATAGATCTTCGTGTATCTACGCACCTTCCTTAATCAACATCACTAAAACGAAAGAGTTGTAAGTCAGAGGATTAGGGAAAGAATAAACCACGTTTGATGATATCTTGAGATATCTAAGTATCCTAAGTGCAATTATGTGATGTGTTTCTGTAGGAGAAACCATGAATTGACTCAGTTGTCGAGTAGCAAATGCAATACCAGGTTTGGTAGTGGTAAGATAAATCAACCTTCTGATCAATCATATGTAAGATGTAATATCATGATAAGTATAACCTCCATCTTGATACAGCTGAGCAGAAAGATCAAATGGTGTACTCACATGCTTACACCCAATGAGTCATGATTCCTCAAGTAGTTCTGTTGGGTATTTGTATTGACTTCATTATTGCTAAAACAAATATTTATGTGTTGATGTTGGATACGATGTTCCAACATGCTTTGGCATTTCAATGAGATGTTGGATATGACGTTCCAACATTCTGGCACGGTTCAGTGTGCCCTGTTTTTATGCCTAGATGTACGCGCACTTTATCTTATTTAGGAATCCACCCGTTTATTTCTTGCTGGCCAAGCAACGCGCTATTTGTTCATAATCAGGTGTGTTTTTACTTCTAAAAGAGTAACAATATTTTAGGGAATCTTTGTATATGTTTGGTAGTTCCTAAAGATGTTCCTACCTTTTAGGACTTTATATAATTGTTACTGATTCTTGTTACGTAGATCAACTGAAGGATCTACAATGTTCTGAAGCCCAACAAAACTATTTACCCCATATTGCTTCAGTATATATACAAGACTTCAAGACCTAATTATGGATTCAAGTCGTCATTCAAAAGAATAACTTTTAGGGTTTTGAGTCGTGTTCTTTATGTGCCTTTTCTTGTATCTCTTTGATGCATGTCTAGGACAGTGTCTTTGTTATATGTGAGCCTTTCTTGTATCACCATGATGTAAGCTTATGACTGTTTATTGAGTTGTAACTTGTTGTTACACCAAAGCTTTGAAGCAAGGTAGTAGTTTGTGTTTGAAGGTAACTTCACTACATTGAGTTATAATCTTATCATCACTGGGGCTGTGATTGTTTGTGGGATAGTGAGATGAGATCTCAGACCTAGGAGTTCCTAGGTTGAAATCAAGACGGGTAGGTCCTAGGTCTTAAGTTGTAAACGTGGTTTGCTGAGAACTTTAGAATAAGGACTACACTAGTGGATTTCCTTCCTAGCTTGGTAGCCCCCAGAGTAGGTGTATTTGTCACCGAATTGGGTCAACAAACCTTATGTGTCTTTTACTTTCTTGTAATTTATTTTTGCGTATTTTATGTTTGTTATCATGATGTTCAAACATTAAACTCAACATCTGTTTTCTATGTGTTTGGTGTTGGAACATCGAATAGAACATCTTCTAACTAATGCGCTAGAATTTCAAGTTCTAAGGAATATTTTCTTTGACACAAAGATATACCTTTAGAGGAGTGTGATACTTCAATCCTAAAAAGAATTTTCATTAGCCTAAGTTTTTGATACAAAACGTTGTGTTTAAAGCTGCTTTAAGTTCATAAAAACTATGAGTGATTTGCCAACTAAGATTATATTAGTGAAAGATGTGGAGGTGTGTTTGATAAAGAGAGTATGATCAGAGTTAGCTTATTAAAACTCATTAACAAACAAATTTTTTTTTTGCTTTTCAAACCATCGACTTAAGTAGTTTACATACTTGATCTGGTTTAGGAGATGTGACACCACCTTGAGGAACCCTCATATGTACTGCTCATGTAAATCACCGTGCAAGAATACATTGTTCACATCTAACTGATGTAAATGCCAATCATGAATAGAATATGATAAAATATGTTTGGCAAATAAGATTATAAAAAGTCACCTCATTTTGTTTTAAATAAGATCTTATTATGATGTATAATATTAATCCTATATATTAAAGGTGAGAAAAACAGAAGAAGGGGGGGGTTGAATTATGTTAAGATTTTCTTCGTTTTCTCCTAAGCTGAAGGACACTGATCAGAAGCAGTTCAAGAGCAGTTTCTGAAGTGATGTTCAGAACTAGATTGCAGCGGATAAAAACAGAGAGAGAGAAGGAAGAAAGACACAAAACAATTATACAAGTTCCTTCCACAAACCGGAAGTAGTCCTGTCCCCCTTACACTTTCAAGGAGAGTTCACTAAAATGTAATATCTGATTACAAATGCTCACTGCTAAACTTAGCAAGAGACTTCAAATGCTCAAGCACAACTGCAAGAGACTTCCAATTCTCAAGAACACAATCAAGAGACTTCCATGCTCAAGCACACAAGCAAAAGACTTATAATTAAATAGAATTACAAAGAAAAATGTTTGACACTGAACACTTGATATACAATCAGAGGTGCTCACAATACAAATCAGATACAGACTCTTTAAGACTCTAGAATTTCTAAGATATGAGCTTTGAAAAGAAATTCTAAGTGAACATTTGGATGCTGAACAATTTTGACAGAGTTTAGGCGCTTTCAAATTGTTGTTGAGTCTCGTTGTTCTTCAAGTCTTCACTCTTTTATATAGAGGTGTGAAATGAACGTTGAATTGCCAGCACATCCAAAAAGAGTCATTTGAAGCTTTGATCAATCACCAATGATTCATTGCCTGATATTGTTGTTGTCCTATGAAGGATCAATTTCAAATGCATTCCATGTATGAAAGAACATTGTTGCAGGCAGAGCTGTTATCCTTGTCTTGTAGCAGAGACAAACTCTTTGTAGTGGAGGAAGTGGTTGTACACTTCGTACAATTGTACTTTGTCAACGCTTAACGAAAGAACAAGCATCCAATGCCTTAAAATCCTTTTGAATTAGCCGTTGTTCTTCTTTTCCATTCTTTTGCAATGCTTAGACGATAATGAATCCATTGAACAGCTTTTGAAACTTTAAGTTTGCATCTCCTGATGAACTTTAGCTTCTAGTGATTTTCAGCTTCTGATGAACTCGCTTCTGATGAACTTGCTTCTGATGACGTCATCACTTCAGGAGCATTTTGTCTTTAGGAGCACTTTGACTTCAGGAGCAGTTCTCTTCAGATGCTTTTAAGCTTCCTTTTTGTTTATTTCTTTGCTCTCTTTTGTACTTCCAGAACCTATTAATGATCTCAAATTTTTTGTCAATGGTCCTATACACTTGAACAAATATTAGCATATCCAATTGACAATCTTTTTAATACCTTGTTATCATCAAAACTTTTAAGGGTAACTTAAACACATTTTGTTCCAACATATATTGTAGTGGGGTAATACCTATTTTAGCAGATTTAGTTTTTTTATTTATTTATAATTTAAATAATATTATAATAGGATAAAATAGTTAATTAATAAAATAGTTTAAACGAAGGATAAAATAGGAAAGAAAAAATAAACCCAAACTCATGTATTCCCTTTATATATAGTAAGATAATATACATAGCGCCCATACCAGTACTTTGGGTCCGTCTATCCGCTTTTTTATTACATTATGAATAATAGTTTCACATTATAACAAACTATACTTATCACATTATAACATCAAATTTGTTTAAGGGTAAAATTAGAAGTGAAAAAAGTATTCCAAAACCATATATATTCTTATAAATTTTAAATGACAAATGTTAGTATTTTAATTGCTTTTTTTGTCGGGACTTAAACCCTGAACTTTCAAATACTTAACTCTTAACTCAAATAAGTTGAACTACATAACTTTCTATTTTAAAAAAATATCAAAGATGAATCTTTCCCTAATTTTTAATTTCTAATGGAAAATAATCACAATTATTTTAAGGAGAGGCCGCTAATTACCAGCATTCTTTTTTCCAGGAGGCTGCCAAAAATAGCATGAAAAATATAATTAAGAAATGTAAAACCAAAGAATTTTGGTCAATTGGTCCTATCTTATCTTGGCGGCTAAAACAATGTGAACGTATGCCATCTCTATCTCTAGCTTGTACACGCACCTACACTTGTGTATCTATATATTTTAATTTAATTATGATAATGGAAATATTTACCCGTGTTTCGGGCATTGGTTAATAAATTATAAAAAGAAATATTTTTTTAAAAATTATGTATTATACTTTTTGAAATTTGAAAAAGTATTACTTTTAATGTTGACTTTTTTTTTTTTTTTTTTCATTCTTAACTGCTTAACTAATACCGCTTAACTAGTGTCTTGGGGGCATCGGTTAACACAACTCTTGTGATAATACTATTTTTTTTATACAAAAATTCTATTCTTTTAATAAATCGAAGTATTTATACGTATAATTTGCACCCCAAAATAACTACTTAAATCTAACTTTTTTATTTTTATCTATACTATATATTTATACTTAGTATATATAAAGAAAACTACCTCATTCAACACTTTTGAGTTGAATTTTTCTTTCCAAAAATACCCCTAACGAATAGATAAGAATAAATTTAAATAGTAAAACAAATGTAATAAACACAATATGAATATATGTATATCTATTTTTTTTCCTTTTACCATTTAAAAAGTATAACAAACTAGATAAGTATATTTATACTTAGTTTTTCATTATTCCAATTATAATTTTAAACAATTTTTTCTATAATAAAGATTGGTGTTCGTGTCATTTAAAAAAACAACAAACATCTATATTTTTACTTTTAATCAAAACTAAAATTTCATAAAAAAATATTATTCATAATTTTCAAACGCTAGTGCAATAAAAAGAGCGAAAAGACGGGCACGGAGTGTTCATCTTTTCGCTACTTTTTATAACGATAATAAATCAAATTATCAATGAATATATATGATTAAGAAACACAAATATCTATTACTTCAGTCAGACAAGCTCAGTTGATAGAAATGATACATAGTATATGTAAGGTATGACGTTCAAACTCCAGACACCACATAAAAGAAAAAAAAGAAAGAGACAATGTTGATTAGAGTGCATATATTTTGACATTTATAATTTGTCAATATTGAATCTCCCTTGTAGCATTTTCTTTCACATCATCAACGTAACTTATCATATTTATCATATTACTCTTATTTGACATACCACAATTTGAAAAATTTAGGAGGCCCAAAATGAGTCTATTTTTTCATCAAAGTCACCTTTTGAAGGTGGCTTTTTGCTAGAAAAAAGGGCGCCTTGTGCGTTTTATATGTGCTTCGTGAGTCCTCTTCTTTATATGAACTGAATTCTTTCTTTTATTCTTTGTTTAGGTTGACGACTCCTTGTACTTATCCCTATTTGAAAAAACAAGTATTATTTGTACTTGTCTCATTCCTATTTATTAATATATTTTTGCTGTTAAAAATAAGAGAACAAAACTATACTTTCTATGTCTTTTATCTCTAAAGGTGCTTAGGGGTTTTTGTCAAAAAAAAAGGGGGGCTTAGGTGTTAATGACTGTCCAAAAATAATCCTCAATTGATAATATAGTATGTATTATAATTCACTATCGATAGACCTAAAATCTTCCACCATTTGGCATGAAACAAAACGTACACGGCAGCACTTCATGAACAATAACATTGAATTAAATATTCCATGGTCAATGATACGAACTTTTACAATTTTCAGCCACATCATATACTTGTTTGTATATACAAAATTTCAAACTACATTAATCTTTTATTGACAATAATATACAGTAATTTTACATGCAAATCTGAAACGTGATTAAATATTTCTTACGAAAATTAGCTCTATAAATTAATAGAGGTCTAATCCAAGGTTGTCAAAATTGAGAATTTTTCTTCGAATCGAAAGGAATAGCAAAATCGAAAATCATAAAATTGTAATTAAAATTGAAGAATTTTACTCAATTATTTTTGTAGAATCTTTATAGTGTAGCTAAATATAGGTTATAAATTGCATAAAGTCATAAATGACTCAAATTTTAAAATGTAGAAAATACTTATACGTAAATGACTAAAATCCTAGATGCCGAATCTTTTTTAATAGTCATAATAATGCTAAACAATTTAGACAAAATACTTAAAGACAAATCTTAAATATCTGACAAAATATTTGATCATAAGTGACGAAGTGACTATTAAGTTTCAAAGCAAAGAAAACGAACATGCAATTTGGATGAAGAGGAAATGGAAACGACAATGGATGATGAATTCAAAATGAAACGATTAGGGATTGAAGGAAATGATGATGGATTGAAGGGAAGAGACCGTCTAGTTAACTATAGTTAATTTTTAAGTGGATGTACGGTGAAGAGATGGTGTGAAAGAATAAAAAATAACATGTATTTAATAACACGAATAATATAACATTGTTATAAGAAAAATTACTTAATGATATAATTGGAATAACAAAAAAGACAACCAAAATTCAAATATCTTTAAGATCGAAAGACTTATTTACACAAGCTCTTTATAGAGGGGCTTGTAAGATGCACAACCTTAATAGAGCTATGATTATTACATAAATATTATTCAGTAGTATTTGATTCAAACTACAGCTTTTTCAGATTCACTAGCATCAACAAATACAACCACAAATGGATCATTTTCAGTTGGGACCAAACGCCATCCATTCTCATCTCTATACCTCCCAATATCACTACAAGCACCAGGTGGAGCACTGAACAATGGACAATACACAAGCTTGTATCCAGAACCAAGTTTCTCAATTTTAAATGAACCTTGAAATGCATCAATATTATCACCAATACCTACCCAAGATGTAGGGAAATCATCTTGAGCTAGAACCCATTTGGCAGATTCAGCACACTTTGGTTTCTTAACAAATTCAATATCTAGTGCGTCAGTTGTACGGATGAAACCGGGTTTAATTCCTGATCGTATGATAAATCTAACTGGAAAGCCTCTAACAACCTCAGAAAATTCTTGTAGTACAGTAACTGGACAGTCTGAGTTTCCTGTCTTACCAAGCTTCAATCCACCACCTCCTCCTTTAGACATAAGTGGTGCAATATAGTATTTGCCAGTAGGAAATACAAGGTTTCCATTTATGTCTTCAATTAGTTCATCAGTAAAAGCTAATGGAAAGTAGGTAAAGGAAAAGAGGAGGAGAGAAAATGTAAGTAATGTTGACTTCATGGTTTGTGAAGTTTCAGTGATAGATGTGTGTGTTTGTTTTGTAACTGGTTCATGGGTTAAACATCTATTTATAGACTTTTCAAATGGTAGGTTTAGATTTTTTGTTTTGAGAGAGGGTAGGTTTGGAGTTGATGTGCACGTATAGAAAATCATTCAAGCTTATCCAAATATTGATATAGAAATACTATATCGCACATGCAAGAAAATAATAACTTATGTTATAAAATAATAATAATAATCTTGGAGTTCAAGGGTGTTACAGTTTCAGTTACCACTGAGTGATGGTCGGATTAGGAAAGTGTACTAAATCATTTACCAAGTAATAAAGTGATAAGTAGAGTATCGTATCCACATGGATTATCGGTTCTACCAAACAATTCATTTAACTTATTTGGGAAGAAAATAAAATAAAAGAGATAAGGGTTTAGAGTTTGTCAAAGTTAATATGTTTGCAACAGAGTTAAGTTTCCTGTTTTGATTGCAGAATGTTGGTGGCGGTTAGGATTCTTCGAATATTCTCTATTTAGTTGTTGGAATTATTTAACAGTCGACTCATTTATGCTATTTATCGTTATCTATCTAAGTAAAGAGTTCGTGGGGTTTTACTACCTATTAGTCGTCAAGTTGCACTTGCTGATCACACTGTGATCTTTACGTGTGTGGTCTTGCTCTCAGTTATAAGGGCTCACTCCCCTCCAGCTCTCGAGTTGCACCTGCTGATCACACAGACTTACATATGGGGTCTTACTCTCTCAAAGGTAATTAAAACATAGACTTCAATTGGCTATCCTAGATTCTCATTAGTGCAACCCGATCTTCCTAAAGATCCACTCATCTATGAATCTTAGAAGCATATACAACACTCTCCCTCTTCGTAGTTCTGCAAATGGGCAGCCCTATCAGCGTCTACCTTATCGAGGTGAAAGAAAAAGCGGAGTTACTGGGCTAATTTAGGTCGTGAAGATACATGTTTCCTTAATTACTAACTAGTTAATTCCTGATTTTAGCATATATGCATCAATATTAGGTATGTCCCCTCCCTAAGTACTTACCTTCAGGGTTCGTTCGCTTTCGGCTTGTTTCCCTTGTCACCAATTAATTACTTTCTGATTAGATAGAATCAAATCAATATTAGGTAATGTCACCTCCGTAAGTGCCTAACTCAGGGTTATACCTCCCTAAGCAGCATAAAGATAAATAACTAAATAAATAATTTAAATTAAATAAATTATCCAACAACCAAAATAGAGGTTCATCTTAGAACCCTAACCTAAAAAGATTTAGTTATTCATGTTAACTAAAGACAAATTACAAAAGAAATAAAAAATACTTGTTTCATTCTGAATGAAAAATTGTGAATGAGGAATGTTTTATTTATAGGGAGAGTTTCCACCTGAACTAAGGCTAAAGTATCGACCTTTGTGCACCAAAAAGTCACAAAACAACGCTATTTCCTGCAAGGAACAGGCACGAGGCGTTCAGAACAATGCCCCAAGCGCATGTGAGTGAGGTTTTGGGCGCCTTAAAGCATGCGCCAGATGCATGTGAGTGTTGTATGGGCCCCAGAATCCCCATTTCTTCGTCTTTTTGTGTGTTTGCTTCTGTAAAAGATGTCTTGAAACTTGGGAACATAATTCATCACATAGTAACGTCTGCTGAGGTCATCTTCATTCTTCATATTCCCTAGGTCTTCACAAATCTTCAGATGTCTTGCTTTGCTGATTTGAATCATTTCTTTGTGAATTACATCTAAACTCCCTAAAATATCTATGTTTCGGGAAAAATAGAATTACAAACGCAAATATTAAAAATATTACAAATGTTCCGAAATCACAAGCAATTGTTCTCATACTCCTTTATTCTGGATATAAAATATACTAAAGTTGACTGAAAAACATGTTAAGAATAATGTCAGATGATGTGTCATTAAAGAGTATGAACCCCATGTACATCTAAGTTTAAAAGTGTATCCCCCTATATGATTGACGACCCTAAGCATTAACACAGATAGAAACTCCAGTGTAAGGTTACAATTCAATAGTTGGAGGGGAATAACACCCTTAACAAACTGATCACTTAAATAGAAGACATAAACCCAATATCTAAATAATGCTTGACCATTAATTAATTCCAACAAATTAATATATGAGATTTTAAGAATCCTAACCGCCTTTAGCATTCTGCAATCAAAATAGGTTACTTCTAAATTCTCGCACTAAGCAAACATATCAAATTGCACAAAATTCCCCTTATCTTCTATTTATTTATTTACTATTTTCTGTTTCTAAATAAGTAACGTGAATTGCCTAGTTGGAACAACAATTCTTGTGGAGACGATTTTACTTACCACTTTATTACTTGAAAACGTGTTGGTGTATTTGCCAAATTTAGTCATCAAGAGGTCATTATTGAACCGAGTTGGATAAATAATATTGTGTGTTATTCCTATGCTATACTACTCATTATCTTGCCTTTTCTTCGATTTAATTGTGCTTTTTGTTGTTGTTTTTGCTTGCGATCTATTTGGTTATTGGTTGTCGCTGACCCTTGCTCTACACATCAAAATTTATTGATGTGTGTTTTGATTCGAATTCAAAATAATTAGGTGTGGGAACAGGCTAGGCCGCCCGACGGGGTACCTATGACCTAGCCTATTAAAAGCCTAGCCTCACCCAGCTCGTTTAATGAAAAGACCAGACTCAAGCTTTTTATAAAGCCTATTTAATTAAATTGGCAAGACTTATGTTTACAAAAAATCCTATTAATCCAATTATATATATATATATATATATATATATATATATATATATATATATTGGACCGCCATAATATTCCTAAAGACCTGAAGGACCTCCAGAAGAGATTCTAGGTCCTCCGAAGAGACCTTAGCGCCCTCCAAAAGGACTCTAAGGGTAGGGGCGTGCCTCGTGCAGGGCGCCGCCTCAGTAATCTCTAGAATTATTTAGAAACCGCTTAGAAATACCTAAATACCCCTATTGCTTGGAGACTAAGTAAACTATAACCCAGGCCCACAGGGGGCTATAAATACCACCCTTGAGAGCCTTCTCAATCCATCCAATAATCAGTCTAAACCCTAGGATACGATACAAACCCTAGTATTCCTTACTCGTACTTTTTTGCAAGTACATATTTATAAATTCTAGCTTTCATACAATTTGGTTATTCGGTAACATGTATATTAGTATCATTAGACTTTCGTAAAGTTTTGTTATTTAGAAGCAAACCTTTTTGTTTGTTTTATATCTTTTTAAAATTTGGGCTATTTAGTGGTAGACTTATAGATGTTGTTAGGCCTTAGAGTAAAATAAGTTTGTAGGTTTCATCAGGCCTTTAAAAAGGTTAAATCAGACCATAAAAAATATCATTTGACGATTAGTAGGTCAGAGTCAAGCCTATAATTTTTGAAGTAGGTCAGACTTAGCCACTTAAGTCTTACAAAGCCCCACCTGACCAACCCATTTCCACCCCCTAACCAATATCTTCTTCATAAGAGCAAATTTCCCTTCTGGTACTTAAGAAAAAAAGATAGATTAAATTTAGTTTTTCTATTAAAAAAATACGGCATCTAATGTGTTGAGTTGAAATTTTTCAACGATTATTTAACGAGAGTTGTCTATTTGTTTAGAGAGCTTAGCGGTAAAACTCATAAACTGAATATAGAGAAAATAATTTTTGTGTATTTAAATCTATGTCATCCATTTGTCAAATTTTTTTTTTTTAAGCTTAAATGCAATTTTGATCCCCCTATTTTCGAAATTGTTAACTTTTGATACCCTTTTTCCAAAACATGTTTTTGATCCCCCTATTTAATAAGTCAACAAATATTTTGGTCCCCCTCTCCCTCTGGATGATGTGGTATTCTCATTAATGACATGGAGTTTACGTGGCATTGCTTACATGACTTATCATTTAACACCTCATTTCCATGTCATTTTAATTATAAATTATCTTAAAATTATCAAAAAAATTAAATAACAAATAATTATTGAAATTAAAAGAGAATAAGGGGAATAAAATTAGAAACCCTAATTATATTACCACAACAAAAGATCCCCCTAGCATATATAAGGTGTACCAGGGTGGAAACAACAAAGTCAGAACAATATTTACAGGCACAAGACCGCAAAAACAGAGAAAAAAATAACAATTAACCTATGCCCAAAATGGTGAATGGACTAAGCCACCAAGCATGATAATTGAAAGGAAGAGAAGGGTATTTCTCCTTCAACCACATGAAAGCGAGCGACTTAATTTTTTCTACCACCTAAGGAATTGAGCTATGCTTGTCGTTAAATAACCTGTTATTTCTTTCCTTCCAAATTTCCCACGTAGTTGCAAACCAGATAATCTGTAAAATTGCACCATGAGCCTTGACACTACCACCAGCTAAGGAAAACTGATTAAAATGATCAACCACACCAAGAGGTAAAGCCGTTGAGAGGCCCAGCCACCGTAATAAGAATTGCCAAACCGAGCCGAACGGAGGACAGTGTAAAAACAAGTGATAGCTAGTTTCGACTGTGTTACAACCAACAATGCACAACCGAGAGTCAAAAGGAATCACACCACGACGGAGGAGATTATCCTTTGTTGGAAGCCTATCACGAAACAGACGCCACGCGAACAACACGACCTTAAGGGGAACTTGTTTATTCCAAAGAGTTGTCACGGCCACCGTAGAAACACCCATCAGATGCGATGGTTTCACTTTATAAGCACTTCGGACGGAAAAACATGAGATGTTTCCAACTTCCAATGCCATGTGTCAGTTTTATCAACCCGTAAAGACACACTTTGAAGTAATAAGATTAGTTCCCCCACCACCTCCTCTTCCCACGCAAAAAGCCTCCTCCTCCACGACCAAGCCTGACCCGCCTCCCCCCAACCTAACTGACACATATCAAACACAGACAAGTACTGAAACAGCGATAACTCAAATAATCTAGGAAACCTGTCACGAAGGGAGACTTCACCCATCCACACATCCGACCAAAAAAGAGTATTTACCCCACTTCCTATGACACGACTGACATTATGTCTAAACCAATCCTCCCTACAAAGAGCATGGACATCACGTCATCACTGAGAAGCCACGCCCCCCCACCCCTCAATCTTCCTCCAATCCATACCTGGCTGACAACACCTTAAACCACAAACTCTCCCTCTCCATCAACACCCGCCAACACCACTTACCAAGTAAAGAGGTATTAAACTCTTTAATTCTCCTTACCCCCAAACCACCAACCTCCATACTCCTATAAATAGTATTCCAATCAACCCAAGATATTTTTCTGTGGTCCTCACTCCCCCACCCAAAAAAAAAAAAACAATTTAAAATAGATTCAATAGAGGAGATAATACATGCTGGAGCTTCGAAGAAAGAAAGCGCATAAATAGGCAGAGATGACAGGACATACTTCAGTAAAACCAGGCGACCACCGAAGGATAAATGTTTAGAGCTCCAACTTGACAGTCTAGAGTTAATTCGATTAAGTAGTGGTTCCCAAAAAGCCAAACGCCTCGCATTACCCCCAATCGGTAACCCCAGATACACAAAAGGAACAGAGCCAACCTTACAACCCAACGCCACGGCCGCTTTTGATAACCAGGAGGTAGAGACATTAACCCCCACCAGCTGACTCTTATTAAAATTCACCTTAAGGCCAAACATTTTTTCAAAAAGCACAAGGACCGCCCGCATAGCACGAATATTAGCCCAAGATTTCTTTCCCAAGATCAACGTGTCATCTGCGAACTGAAGATGAGACACAGTCACAGGTTCAGTACTACCCACCATGTAACCAATAAATAAATTATTATCGGACAAAGACTTCATCAAAACATTAAAACCTTCTGCAGCCAAAAGAAACAAGAAAGGAGAAAGAGGATCACCCTGCCTCAACCCCCTTCCCAAAGGAAACTCATCCGTCGGAGAGCCATTAACCAAGACAGAAGCTGTGGCCGACCCAACACATTCTTTAATCCACTTCCTCTAAAGAGTCGGAAAACCATTTTTAGCATCACCTCTTGTAAGTACCCTCAATCAATTGAGTCATAAGCCTTCTCAAAATCAACTTTGAATAATAACAACTCTTTCTTACACCTACGGGCTTCATCCACAACCTCATTTGCCACCAAAATACCATCTAAGATTTGACGCCCCTTACTAAAGGCGGATTGAGAGTCTGAAATAACTGAGCCAATCACCAACCGAAGTCTATTAGCAAGCACTTTCGCCAGAATTTTATACAAGCTTCCGACTAAAAAAAGAGGACGAAAATCGTTGAGCCGTTGTGGGCTATCAACCTTAGAGATAAGAGCTATGAAAGTGCTATTTATCCCCTTGGCCAATCGCCCATTCCTATGAAACTCATGAAGGAAACGCATCAGATCAATCTTTAAAATTTCCCAATTTTTTTTATAAAACCGAAAGAGATACCATCATGGCCCGGACATGTGTAATTGTCGCAATCCCACACTGCCGCCTTCACCTCTTCCATAGAGAAGGGTTTTATTAAACCGACCCCCTCCCTATGATTTAACTTGCGAAAATTCAAAGCCTCCACAGTGGTGCGATCAACACTGACTCCCTGAAAATGATTTGAAAAGTGAGAGAATACAACACCGCGAACATTATCGACACCTTCAACCAACACACCATTCACCAAGAAAAAAGGGGTAGCGTTTCGACGTTTTCTAGTAGACATAATACCATGAAATTTTTTAGAATTTGCATCCCCTTCACGGAGCCATTGCATCCTTGACTGTTTCCATGAAATACTCGTATTCACCCGGACTAAAGAAAACAACTCTTCCGTAAAACAATGAAGGTCCTCAACCTTAGCATCAAGTAAAACACCCGACTCTCCTTTTGAATCCAAATTAGAGATTCTATCTTTCAGAGACAAAATTTTAGCAGATAAATTTTATGAATGATTCTGATGTCACTCCCGCAGTGCCAATTTTATTAATTTAAATTTTTCTTTCAGCACGAAATCACCCCATCCTTCAACCTAGAAAGAATTCCATTTATCACAGACAAAGCTATCACAACCAGCAAAATTCTCCCAACACTTTAACATTCGGAGCGGTCTCAGCCCCCAATTCTCTTTATCAACAGACAGAACTAAAGAACAATCAGGCTAAGTAAAACACCAGCTTTCAGACAAAAGAACACGATCAATACGACTCATCGACCTCCCGTCCCCACGAATGAGTTGCCGACGATAAACTGATTAAAAAGAGCACTCCCTGTTTGACTGACATCAATACCTACACTGCGACGTTCCTCAACACACTAGACAACATTAAAGTTTCCACAAATACAAACATTTTGATCAGCCACTGACAACAAATTATTTGAAATATTAATCCAGAGTGTCTGTTGACGATTAGCATCGCAAGGTGCATAGACATTATAAACAACAAACCGCTCTCCCGTCTTCACAAACCTACCCGTAATCACCAAAACATGTTCAAAAGACATAGACTACCACACCACCACCTCCTTGTTGTCCCATAAAGTTACTAACCCACCCAACGCACCAATCGAAGGTTGAAAAGAGAAATCGACATCAACACCACCCCATAACGACTGACTCAACTGAACATCTATAGTAACTAACTTTGTCTCTTGAATACACATAACCAAAGGTTTTTTCTCCCTCACCAATGGACACACCTCCCTCCTTTTCTCAAAACCACCTAGACCCCGGACATTCCAAGAAATTATCTTCATCTAGACACACACACACCACACCAAACCTCACCCCACCACCAACCTCACGACCTAATCCCCCTTCCCTCCGCTCTCTAAATTTTTCTTCCCGCTCCTGACAACACATCGAACATATTATTTTTATCTCCCTTAAATTTAAGTCCCACCGTTTTGCCTATATCACAAATATCTTCATTGACCACTTTGTTGTTACCATGTAGTACCAACCAATTATACCATTCATTATTAACAGAAGGAGTATAATCACCCCGAGAGGACCCTTCATCAGAGATTACCTTCAGCTTAGAAACATTAGACACCGAGTTTCGTTTCTTCCCTTCTTTTCGTAAAGCACGAAGGACTTCTTGACGGTCTTTGTCTTAAAGTCTTGCAATACGCTTCAGATTTTGAACACCATTACGTAGATAGCCACCTCCCTTTTTCCTTGTAAATTGCTTAACACGAGTTGAAGATGAAACCTATTGAGCTTTAGAAATTGATGGAAGACCAGCAGTAGCCTCATGTTTATGTTTATTTACCCACTCCAAGCTCCACATGCGATTATTCAAGGAACGATCCCGGCAAGGCAGACAAGATTTAGTGCGTTTTACTATGCTTTTAGCTGCACTTAAAAATCTCTGAGAGTTACTTAATCCACCACGTTCACCAACATTGGCACTAGGAATATTTGACAAATGTGTTTGAGCAAAAGAAACCGGATTGGATACCACCCTAACATTGGAAGTTGTAGGCGCACCTTGCAGTGAAGAAAAAACTCCTTGCTGACCCCCTGAAGCCGAGGGTGCAGTATGGTCTTTTTTACCAACAAAATTTACCTTGGTAGCTTCTATGCATTCATCTTTCCATGCTTCCGAAATGTGTTGCAACAATTCATTTACCTCTTCCCTTCCAAAACCATCTACATGTTCTTCAGGTGAACCAAAAATTGCATCGTCTTGTGACTCTTCTTCATCTAAAAGGCAAGCATCTTCACCCACAGAATAACCCCACTCTTCAATTAATTGGAAATCAAAGAGCACACCATCTATCATAACCTGTGCCCCTGAATGAATAATATCCAAAGATGTTGTTGACAATAACACCCTCACATAATCCAAACGATCTCTATCCACCGTACTATCATCAACCCTCAACATACTTCCAACATCAAGCACACATAATTTTAAAAAATCTATATTCCAAGCGTGAAGAGGTACACCATATATTCTAACCCATGCACCATGTTGACCAATCACCGTATCCTTATGCCACGACACAGGGTTGGAAAAAAAGTTATTGAAAAAATCAGCAACTTTTGACAACAAAGATTTGACATCCCCATTATCAATAGATCTCAAGAATACTTTATTAGCACCCATCATAATAATAGCCAGCTTGTCAAAACCCGCATAAAAAATCCTTTTTTGTAAAACTGGTACAGCTTCACCATTCAATACAGACACGACCACACCGTTCGATGCCCAATTAAAATCAGTAACTGAAGAGTTATATTTAGGAATAAAAACCTGTTTAGTTTGCTCCTTAATACTACCTGCCTTCCCACCCAACTGCGGTACCACCTCACACCCCTTACGTACTCGAGGCAAAACTACCTTGCTTTTTTTTCCCTCACTGAACTTAGAAACCACCAATTTAATATTTTCTCCCTCTGTAATTTTGACTCCCTCTCCCCTAGAAACATCATCTAGCTTCTTATTACCAAACCTATCAAAACTAGCCACCTTCGCCACCACTTTCCAATCCCCAAACCACACATTATTCAAAGCTTTAAGTAATTTATCCACATCCCGCACTTTACAGTAACGAACAAAACCAAACAGTCCCCCATTTACATTCCGCTTACGAGCCAAATAAACATCCTTCATAATACCACAAACCTCGAAACCTTTACGTAACGACACATTGGAAATACCTTCCGGCACACTCGTAAAATAAAAAGACACAAAGTTTTTAAAATCAGTACCAGTATGTTCCACGATGGCTTCCACCTGTTGTAGAGTTATACTTTGTTTCAAGGCTTGCTGGGGTCCTAGAGATTCAATATTGTGTAATGTCTCAACCTTCTGATCGTGATTTTGCAGTTTGGGCCACTTTTCCTCATGTAGTAGACACGCATTAGTATCATATGCTGCCTCCTTCTGTTTGTTGCGTGATGAATATCTGCCAGGTCGTGAAAACCAAATTGTCGTGAAAAATAAATGGGAGGATCTGAACCAACCCGCCATCTTAGTAAATTGCATAAAATGATGTCGCAAAAATGATGGCATTACCAAAGAAATACATAGCCAACTAAAAACATTATTCCAAAGCTCTGTAGATATGTCACAATGCAAAAATAAATGTTCAGCCGTTTCTGTATTTTCTCATCCAGCCGCCGCACATAAACTATTATTTGAATTAAGAATACCCCTTCTCAACAAATTGTCTTTCGTCGAAAGTCTGTTACGTAAAAGACGCCAAACCAACAGAGACACTTTTGAGGGAATCTGCCTATGCCAGACATCATCCACAAGAGACCTATCTACCATCTCGCTTGAGTGAGTAATGAATTTATAAGACTCCCGCACTGTATAGCCATTATTAGGGTCCAACAACCATCTCCAAATGTCAATAACATTTTCCTGCAGAACAATGTTATGTAATAAAAGAATACACTCCCTAACACTGTCCTCCTTCCAAGCTAACAAGCGGCGTCGCCACACCCACGCCCTACCTCCTTCCATCCATCCCAACCTCCACATCTCCTCCACCGAGCACTCCTTACTAACAGCCTGATCAAAAAGGCGAGGAAATTTTAATTTCAAAGGCATTTCTCCCACCCAATAGTCAAACCAAAATAACGTATTACGACCATTCCCAACTACCCTACGAAGATTCTCCTCAAACCAACTCCCTACACCCTCCCCCACCCCATCACGGATACTACAAATCGCTTTCCACCAATGAGAACCACGCCTATCCCCATCCTTTATGCACCCTCCCGACTCACCATAACGCGCTTTCAACACACTATACCACAACCCCTCCCTCTCATTCACCAACCTCCAGCACCACTTCCCCAACAGAGATAAATTAAATGCTCCTACCTTTCTAACCCCCAACCCTCCTTCCTCCTTTGGTAAACAGATCGAATCCCATTTTATCCAAGATATTTTCCTATAATCCTCACTACCCCCCCCCCCCCCCCCCCCCCGCCCAATTTTTTTTTTTTGAAAATAGATTCGATAGAAGAAATAATACCTGCAGGGGCTCTGAAAAAGGAAAGAAAGTAAACTAGAAGAGAGGACAGGACAGATTTCAGCAATACCAAATGGCCACCATATGATAGAAATTTGTTACTCCAAGATGTTAAACGTGCTACTATGCGATCAATAACAAGTTTCCAAAAACTAATCTTCCTCGAGTCCCCACCAATAGGCAGTCCCAAATAAATAAAAGGAATAGCACCCCTTCGACAGTTCATCACCAAAGCGGCCTCAGATAACCAAGACTCGGGAACATTTACGCCAGTCAGCATACCTTTGTTAAAATTGACTTTCAAACCTGACACCTCCTCAAACAGAAGCAAAACCGCCCTCATAGAACGGACATTCCGCCACGATTTTTCACCTAAGATTAGAGTATCATCCGCAAACTGCAGATGAGTTACCTTAACATCATTTGCACCACCCACCCCATAGCAAGTAAAAAGGTGCGCCCCCACCATAGCTTTCATTAACACATTCAACCCTTCAGCAGCCAATGAAAACAAGAATGGCGACAAAGGATCCCCTTGACGGAGACCCCTCTCAATATTAAACTCGTCTGTCGGACACCCATTAACAAGAACTGATGTCGTTGCTGTCCCGACGCATTCTTTTATCCACTTCCGCCATATAGTAGGAAAATTCATTTTAACCATCACCGCATCAAGATATTTCAAATCTACGGAGTCGTATGCCTTTTCAAAATCAACTTTGAATAAAAGAAGTTCCTTATTCATGCGCTTCGCTTCATCCACCAATTCATTTGCTATCAAAATTCCATCTAATATTTGCTTCCCTCTAACAAACGCTGACTGAGTGTCGGAAACCACACTGGACATAACACCACGCAGTCTATTAGCTAGAACCTTCGCTAACACCTTATACATGGAACCCACCAGCGAAATAGGCCTAAAATCGTTCAGCCGCTATGGGCTAGACACCTTCGAAATCAAAGATATAAAAGTAGAATTAATTCCTTTTGATAGCATCCCATTCCGATGAAACTCCACCAAAAATCTCATGAAATCACCCTTCAACATGTCCCAAAACTGTTTAATGAATCCGAAGTTTACACCATCCGGTCCGGGACTTTTGTAACTGTCACAGTCCCAAAACGCTTGCTTCACTTCGTCCAAGGTAAACGACTTTGTTAAACGACCATCTTCAATGTATGAGAGTTGTCGAAAATGCAGGCCATCAATACTTGGCCGAGATGTCCCACTAGATTTGTAATGTGAAGAGAAATGATTTAACACTGCCGCTCTAATATTATGCACACCTTCAATATTAACACCATTAACAGATACGACACTGATAGCATTATGACGCCTCCGATGTGACATATAACCATGAAAATATTTTGAATTTGCATCTCCTTCTTGTAACCAATGCATTCTTGATTTCTGCCAATTAATACTATTTTGAATCCGAGCTAAGGAATGTAGATTAACTGATAAAGCACGTAACTCTTCAATTTCAACATCAAGAAGAGGCACTTCTTCCGCTTTCGAATCTAATAGGGCCATAAGATTTTTAACTTCAAGAACCTTGCCATCCAAATTCTTCGAATGCTGCTTATGCCAACTCTTTAATTCAGTCTTCAACACTTTCAATTTTTGTTACAACACAAAGCCACCCCATCCATAAAAAGAAAACGAAGACCATTTATCACGAACAAAATCTTCATATCCCGGGAAATCTGCCCAACACTTAAGCATTCTGAGAGGACGCGGTCCCCAATTTGCATCATTAACATGTAACATGATAGGAACGTGATCAGAAAGTCCCCGTTGAAAAGCAACCTGAATGCAATTTGGCCAAACATCACACCACCTTTCAGACAATAAAAATCGATCCAACCTGCTCATAGAAATACCGTCACCACGGTACCAAGTAACAACCGACCACAAATAGGTATATCAATCAAAGCACCATCGACAATAAAATTATTAAACATATCAGCATCTGCCTGTCTAAAAATCGTCCCCCTTCCTTTACGTTCTTCTTCATGTCTTACAACATTGAAATGCCCACACAAACATAAACAAATATCTCCATTATTAGTAATAACAAAAATTAACCGCTCCCACAACTCCCTTTTAGCCACTGAATCACACGGTGCATAAACATTACAAATTGCAAACTCTTCACCTGAATCAATAATTTTACCTCTAATGATCAAAACCCCACCAAAACTCATTGTAGAACACACATCAACACGAGAAGTATCCCACAGCATAATCAGACCACCAGACGCCCCCTCTGACGGTCGATAAGAAAACCCGCACGGAGTATCACCCCAAATCATTTTAATCATCCAATCATCCACCAAAATCAATTTCGACTCTTGAATACACAAAATAAAAGGATTTTTTTCAGTTACTAAACGACGAACCTCCACTCTCTTCTCCCCTCCACCAAGACCCCTCACATTATACGACAAGATTTTCATTGACACCACCCTTCACCCTAACCGCCTCCAACTCCCTCATCAACACCCCTTGCCAACTTCCCCACCACCACCAACACCCTCGCTCCCTAACTCACTAACACCTGCTGCCCGCCACTCCTTTCTCCCATCTTTAGTTAACAAATTGAAACTATTTAGTGTTTCACAATTATACTTCACCCCAATAACCTTTCCAATATCTCTAACATCTTCCGACACCACCTTTGAGTTACCATGACACACTACCCAATTCTCCCAAGCCTTATTAACTGAAGAAGATGAATTTTTAGATGAATCAGAATTATTCGCTACTGCCTTAGAATTTTGCTCTGACCTCCTATCCTTACCTTTCCTTCTTTTTCTATTTAAAACTTTCAAAATATCCTTTCTATTGACCTCCGACATTCTCGCTATTCTTTTCATAAAACCAACATAATTTTTTACTTGCCCCTGTTGCTTCTTCTTAGTTAAAACTTTCGAAGGCAACGCATTATTTTTTAACAAATATGCATCAGATTCAGCATTAAGCTCAACAGAACAAGTAGATGTAAAAACATTACCACCTTGTCTAAGCATATAACGAAATTATCTATTATTTTGGTTTGCCTATATAAAATAAAAACAAAATAAAAATTATTTATTGTTTATTCTAATAATAATTAGTAAAATGAAAACGTAAATGTATAAATGACTTTTTATGTAAAGAAAAAATCATATAATTGCTATAAAAATATCTTTAAAACTACATTTTTTGTAAAATCTTCATCTTCTCCTTGTATTTTTTTGATTGTATTTCTTTAATGAGAACTTTTGTTGAATTTTGAAATCTCCTTTTGATAAAGCTACATATAATTGACCATGACTAAAACATGTGCTGTAAGTTAGATTTCAACATTGAAAATAGCCTGTCCATGTGACTTAGTTATGGTAAAAGCAGAACTTAATCCATTCATTCAATCAATTTGAATGAACATTGTTTATTTTTGTCAAAAAAATCACAATTATTTTAAGGGAGGCTGCTAAATATTAAATTTTTTGACAGGAGGGTGCCAAAAATAGCATGGAAAATATTAAAAAATAAAACTAAAGGATTTTTCTCAGCTATCTTATATTGGCAGCTAAAACAGTGTAAAAGTATCCCTTTAAAAAAAAAAGCTTGTACATGCATCTACACGTGTGTATCTATATATTTTAATTATGACAATAATATTTTTTATAATATATATGGTTTGTTAGGATACACCCACTAGTTTTTATTAAGGTATGTTTTATCAAACATATAACTAAAAAGTTGTAAAATACACCTTAAAATATATGTTGCTATAACACACATTTTTTTCTCCACGAGAAGCTCGTGACTTTTTTATTTTAATTTTTTTAGGAAAGAAGCTAGTGAGTTTATTTTTTTAGTTAGGGATTGTCTATGTTTACTTTTTTTCTTACTAAAATTTATTGTTGCTCGTACCCAAAAAAGTTCAATATTGTTTTTTAACCTTAGTCCATAATATAGTATTTGGTGTAATAGTAGATGCTTCGCGGTATCTGCATAATTTATCTATATTATATATAAAAAAAATTACATGATTTTAAATTATACTCTTCAATAAATTTGATTATAAGAACACTTTTTTGTTGGTGTCATTCAAAAAAATAAGAATATATGTTCGTTATATTTGTTATATATTTCATATCATTGAAAAAATAAATATAATTTGTTGCAATATGAAAGTGTAAAATAATTTTAAACAATTTTATAAAAAAAATATTATTTATAATTTGTATCCATTAACATAATAAAAAGATAGACTTAATAACAAAAATAATAGTACGAGTGAAGTTATGAACCATGTGGGAGGCCTGATTTCATATGAACATTGGATTCCAACTTAATATATTATTTTGGTGCATTGGATCTATAGATTTATTTTAATAACATTCATAAATAAAATTTCACCAAAAAAAACTCTAATGAATGATTTCTTAGTTCTTAGAACAAGTCGGTAAGTAAATGAAGGTTAGAGTTATTCAACGATTTGCAAAACAAATACACTATTTCATTCTTTGACTCTTGTGATACGACCATGATAATTAAACATGTTAAGAGTCACATATCGGATATGTGATGTATAATGTGTTTATAAGTGGCGGAAATCCTCATTTTACAAGCCGGTTTTGTAGGATTGTGTTAGGCTCAACCACCATTTCCTAGATGATATCAGAGCCTCTCCAAGATCATTGGGCCACCTGCTATAAGATTTCCGCTATCGGGCCACCCACCATTTATTTCCACGAACCAAACTCAATAGTGCTCGTCGTGAGGGGGTGTGTTAAGAGTCCCATATCGGATATGTGATGGTCTGACAATGTGTCTATAAGTGGGGGAAATCTTCGCCTTACAAGCCGATTTTGTAGGGTTGTGTTAGAACCAACCACAATTTCTAGAAAATATAATCACAAATATTGTTTATTTTATAAGGGGTCTTTTAGGTATGTTCTATTAGCTCTAAAAGAAATCATCCCTTTAGAGACTGAACTTATGGTCGCTACTTAATCAAAATTGGTCACTAACAAATTTAGTGGCTGAAATAGTGACGAAAAATAAGAGTTGCTACTTTGTTGGTCGCTAATCATTTGTGACCGATGTAGTGACTGATATTCAGTTCTGTGACTACAATTAGTGGTTGTTTTGAGATTGAATCTAGAGTCGGATTTTGCCTTTGCTCTTGGTGACCGAATTTGTGAAAGATTATAGTGATTGTTTTGAAATGAACTTATGTACCATTAGTGATTGATATAGGTATCTATTTTGGTCTCTATATGCTGAATTTGTTTTAAAAAAGTTCTTCATCAACGGTCCAAAACATTGTAGAAACAATATTAAATCATATTTACTATCTCTCAAATATTTCAATCCAAATGATTTAGCGACTAACAAACAAGCAACTCTTATTTTGGTCAATATTTCCGTCACTAAATTGTTAGTGACCGATTTTGATGATATGGTGACAGAAAATTCTGACTCTAATAGGTTTATTTTTCGTAGTGTACTTCAAGATCAAGCCTTAGTTGTAATGCATTAACACCATAACAAACAAATTAAGAGTAACAAAGTTTTTTTTAATACTACGGACAAATTAGTCTGAAACTACGTAATAACAATTAATATTGTAACGACTACAAAATCAAGAATCGTTATCCAATGATTGCTTCAATCATCTCATCCGCAAGCAAGCAACAATCAACCCAAAAATTTATATTTTGTACCTAATTAGAATGTATCGTCGACGTAAATATTTTCCAAAAATTAAATAAAACAAATACATTGTTTACCGTGACTTAAACCAACGCTAAAATTGGAGTCTAATGTGTTGTTTTCTAGTAGTGAGAATACCCATTTTTGGCTTTGATCTCTGGCACAATAGCACAATCCTTTGTGATGTTTTTTCGGAATTGTTACGCACTGTTAGAACAACAAGGGAATATGTTTATGAGACATGGTTATGTGAGTCAATGAGTCGTGGTATTTGGAATTTTTGGGAGTTCAGGTGGAGGCAGCAATGGTTGTTGGCCATGTCTTTTGCGGAAAATTTTATCATGTCATCTCATAAGTCATAGCAACGTACAACCTCTTCAAAAATGGAGTCTTTGATACGGAGATTAAACCGAGTTGTGCAAGGTGCTACAAATTTAGAGAGTCGAGGACCACTTGTTTGCGAAGTGTACATTTTCTGGATCTATTTCGTCTGTTATCTTTAGGTATAGTTTGGTGTAGTTTCTGTGACTCCTGGAAACCACTTTCGTTTGCTACAAAGTTTTAGTTCTCAAGATCATTAGAAGGGAAAGAGAATGAAAAGGTTGTAATTAGTTTTGCACACGATTCTTTGGTAAAATTGGAAGGCTAGAAACGACTGCATATTTTGTTCCAACATTCCAAGCTGCGTGAAGTGGTAGATACTATCCAGCATTTGTCTTAGATTTGGTTCTCAAATCCATTAGATTGGACTCTTATGATAAATTGCTGAGTTTTGTTTAGGTTGTTTGGTCGGGTACTCTTTGTTATTGGGCTCATTGAGTATTACTTGTACTTCATTTTTTTAGTGGATTTAGACATTAAGTAGCTCCCGTACTTTCCTATAATTTCATTAAATAAAATATAAAATAAAAAAGAAAGCGAATATCGTTTTAATATCCTCCTAAATAATATCAGTTTATCAAGCCATTTCGAAAATAAATCATTTCAGATTTATCAAACTTATTCCTAAATAAATATGATATTCGAAGAAATAATTTCAAAACAAACACAACAACAATTTTCATTATTTATTTAGGGATTAAAGACACATTTAAACCCTAATAGTAGACTCTTTTAGGTGGCTTATAGCATGCATAACCTTTATAGAGCTCTTTTAGGTGATTTAATTCAAACAACAGATCTCCCAGTTCCAATGATGGCATCCTCAAAAACAACCTCAAAGGGATCATTTTCTGTAAGGATGAGACGCCTTCCATTCTTATCATCATACCTCCCAATATCATGACAAAGACCTGGTGGAGCACTGAATGTAGGACAAAACACAAGTTTGTATCCAAAACCATGTATCACAATTTTAAACGTACCATCTATGATATGCTTACCTATATGGTCTTCAATACCACCAATACCAACCCATGGTCTAGGGAAATCATCTTCAACCAGCACCCACTTGGAGGATTTAGCTTTTTCTTGTTTTTAACCCTGTCCAATGTTCAACTTCTGATAAAGTTCAGAGCCTGAAGCAATGTTCAGAGTTAAGTGCAGCAGATATAGAGAGAGAGAGAGAGAGAGAGAGAGAGAGAGAGAGAGAGAGGAGAGAGAATAGAGGAGAGAGAGAGAGAGAGAGAGAGAGAGAGAGGAGAGAGAGAGAGAGAGAGAGA